>QANY01002976.1:2781785-3231029 GCA_003255025.1 Datisca glomerata
TTGCTGCAACAGAGGAAAGTTTCCTCTGTTGCACTCCTTTTTTTTCTTTTTTATATGATATAATATATTATAATATAATATAATAATAATATTATTAAATTAATTAATTAATTAATTAAAAATGATGAAAAATAAATAATATATTTTTTAACATAAATATGTCTATTTTTTTTACTACTTAGTCTAATAATTACCATTTTTCTTTCCTTCCCTCATTAGTCATTGCTAATCAAATAGCAAAGGAGATGATTATGGATGATAATTAGTTCAAACAAATGTCACAAAATGATGAACATAATATTTTAAAAAGAAAAGACTTGTAGGAAAATTAAAAATTTCACAACTTAGATATTTGCATAATCTTGTATAGAGGTTTTACTCTCTATTTTATGCACTGTTATGTGTGAGAAATTATCCTAGGCGATCTTTCCATCAAATGTACACTTTCAACCCATTAAAAGGGTTGATTCACATCTGGTCAATTTTTCCACCCCTCAAAAGCTTTATCATCATCCTCATTAATTGAGTTGATGACAAAGACATCTCAATATCCAACTTGTAAAGAAATCATCAAAGCATGAAATTAAAATGTTAAGATTTAAATGAGAAGAAATGATAAAGAATGAACAATCCACTTATGTATAAAAAAATACAAAAGATATCAACTACATTCATATGAAGAAGAGAGATGAACAAAATATATTATGAGCAAATGTACCAAACAATTAAACTACCTTGAGAAAAAGAATGGAAGAAGATGAAGATAATAGAAGTCTAGAAACTCTTCCTCTCTCTAAAATCACCTCTCTTTCTCACTCCAACCCCTCTCTTTCTCACTCTAAAAAAAATGACTTTCCCTTTTTTTACTCCAAAAGACCCTGCTCTTAAGTGAAGACGTCATCCCTATTTATAGGCAAAATTAGGGTTTGCCTTTTTTACTTTTAGTCTTTTTTTCAATTTTTATTTTTTAGTCCTTTTTTTCAATTTTTACATTTTAGTCCTTGGACCACTTTTCTTATTTTAGTATTGGATTAGTTTTCAAATTATACATATAGTCTTGGATTATTATATGAGCCAAAATATAAAGCATGTATATTTCATGTATTAGACCGGATAAAATACGGTATCTACAACTACTTAGTTCACTAATTACCATTTTTCATTTCTTCATTCATTACTAAGAATGATCATGGATGGTAACTAGTTTAAAGAAGTGTCATTAAAATGATGGTCACAAATTAAAAAGAAAAGAAGAGAAGACTTGTAAGAGCATAAAAAAAAATCAAAACTTAAATATTTGCATAATCTTGTATATATGTTTTACTCTCTATTTATATACATATGAGAAATTATCATAAGAGATCTTTTAATCAAATGTACACTTTCAACCCATTAAAGGGTTAATTCACATTGAGTTAATTTTACACTCCTCAAAAGCTTTATCCTCATCCTCATTGATTGAGTTAATGACAAAAAAATCCCATCATCAAACTTGTAGAGCAAACAAACTTATATATGGAAAAAGAAAAAAATATATATAAAATACATGAATATGAAGAAGAGAGATGATTAATAAGAATGAACAAAATATATTATAAGCTAAAAATGCAAGAGATTTGAACTATTTTAATAAAATAAAATGAGAAGATGGAAAATGAATAGAAATGAAAACTCTCATTCTTTCTCTTTTTCACAATTTTCTCAAGACTTCTCTTTCTCTCTCTAAAATCCCTTCTCTTTCTCACTCTCCAAATCTGCCCTTTCAAGTGAAGACCCCCTTTATTTTTAGGCTTATTTAGGACTTCACTTTTTATTTTTAGTCATTTTTTTCCTTTTTTTATTTTTTAGTCATTGGACAAATCTTCTTATTTTTAGGCATTAGGCTATTTTTCAAATTATACACATAGTCTCAGACTAGTATATGAGTCAAAAAAATAAAATTTGTATTTTTAAAGTATTGGACTGGACAAAATACGGTATCTACATCTGCCCTCTTTTGTTCACGCTTCTAAACTTAAGAGGTGTACAAGGGTGTAGATAAGTATTTTGATCGAGAAAAAACTATATAGATAAGGGGAATAGAAACCTCAACTTATTCGGGTTTTATGAAATGACAGAACTTATGAAATAGACTTGGATAGACACAGACTTTAACCTCGACTCAATTCGGGTACGATTTAACCCTATAAATTGACCAAGCACTGACACCGAGCTTCGACCGCGACAAAATCAGGTTGGATTTAACCTAAGATAAAGAAAGGACGTGGACTTGGATAGACGCACACTTCGACCTCGACTCGATGTGGGTTTGATTTAACCATATTAATTGAAATGGACCAGGCGCTGACACCGAGCTTCGACAACGACAAAGTTGAGTTTGATTTAACCAAAGATAAAGAAACAACGTGGACCTGGATATAGGCAAGCTTCGACCTCGACTCGATGCGGATTCGATTTAACCATATTAATTGAAATGGACCAGGCGCTGACACTAGGCTTTGACCTCGAGAAAGTCGTATTCAATTTAACCGAGATATTTAAAAGGAAACAGACTTGGATAGACGCGAGCTTCGACCTCGACTCAATTCAGGTTCGATTTAACTGAAGATGTTGAAATGATATTTGATCTGATTTTTACAAGTTTCATATGGTACAAGAGCTAGACTAATGCAGGCTCTAAAAGTGTTGGAAAGTCATGTATGGATTTTGAAAGAATCTCTTTAAATGATTCATGAACTTGAATTGCATCAAAACAAATCAATATGATGCATGTCTATACATTGTAATTATTGAATATAAATGTAAAGTAGTGATTTTGAGTGCATGTATGCTATACATGATTGAAAACATTTGTAAGAAAATTGTTTGACGTTTTTTTGAAAGTTGACTCATGTCGCCATATCCTTCATCCTTCAAATCAATCACTTGGCCTAAAGTCATGGACTCACAATAAAGTATCGAGCATACTTTCAAGAAAATGATGCATTCTTATTCATTGGTTTGTGCCCCAGTATTCGGCTTCACTTCGATGATGAAGAAAAGTGAATATTTTCTCCACATTCTACTTCTTTTTTGTAATTTAATTGCAATCCTCCAATCGTGCTTTTAGCCTTAATTATGTGCATACTGACTTTCTCGTGGTGACTTTTCAGATTTGACCTCGCACTCAGACCGCCTTTCTTAGTTCTTATTCTTTTCTTTTTTTTCTTTTTTTAATTAGCTTTCACCTAACCAAGTTTATGCTTCTGAGTTATTGCAAGAGTAATGAATGATATCTTAGAATTGAGAGAAATAAGAAATAATCAAAATAAGGAGAAGATGAAGTATATGTATTTGTCAACTCAGAAAGAATAAAAAAAGCATTTCATCGATGATGAATAATGTTTACAAACAATTATTTGGTAAAAAAATATTTGGAATAAGAATTTCTCCAGTATTCTAGATAGCTCTTTTTTTAAAAAATATTTTTTGCCTAACATTCTCATACTTAGAGCGGTCAAACGAAGTACTTCTTGATCGTATCAGAATTAATTGTATGCGGTAAATCATCTCCATCCATGTTTGTTACCTCCAGATAAGGCCTTATTGACAATGAAAGGTCCTTCGTAATTTGGGGTCCATTTTCCCCGGTGAACCTTTTGATATGGGAGTATCTTTTTCAACATCAAGTCTGCTTCTCGGAAACATTGGGGACGTAATTTTTTGTCATATGTGTGCATCATTTTTCTTAGATAATTGCCTTCAAAAATATACAGTCAATTTTTTTCCTCGATGAAATTCAATTGCTCATATCGTGTTTGTACTCACTCTGCTTCTTCTAATTTCGCCTCCATTCAGACTCTGAGGGAGGGAATTTCCACCTCAATTGGAAGGACCTCTTCCATGCCATATACCAAAGAGAATGGCGTTGCTCCAGTTGATGTTCAGATTGATGTGCGGTACCCATGTAGTCCAAATTGGAGCATCTCATGCCAATCCTTATAAACGTCTGTCAGCTTCTCTATGATCCTTTTTATGTTCTTACCGGCTACTTCCACTGCTCCGTTCATTTTCAGACGATAAGAAGATGAATTATTATGCTTAATTTTGAATTGCTCACATAATCTTTCATCATCTTGTTATTTAAATTTGTCCTATTATCTTTCATGATCCTTCCAGGTAGACCATATCGATAAATTAATTCATTTTTAATGAACTTAACAACTGCATTTCTCGTTACACTCGAATAAGAACTTGCCTTCACCCATTTGGTAAAATAATCTATAGAGACTAAAATGAAATGATGCCCGTTAGAGGTTTTTGGTGTGATGGGATCAATGACATCTATGCCCCACATAGAGAATGGCCAAGGCGCGGCCATGACATGTAAAGGGGATGCGGGTACGTGAATTTTATCCGCATAAATTTGACATTTATGACATTTCTTGGCGTACTTGATGCAGTCAGATTCTAGAGTTAACCAATAATATCCTGCTCTCAAGATTTATTTGGCGATCATATGTCCATTAGCATGAACACCACATATTCCTTCATGAACTTCCTCTATGATTTGATTCGCTTCCCTTACATCAACACATCTTAAGAGCACCATATCATGGTTTCTTTTTCAGAGTATTTGACCATTCAAGAAGAAACCCATGGGCAATCTTCTAATAGTGCGTTTATCATTCTCAGAAGGTTTGGATGGATATTCCCCGTTATTTATATACTGTTTGATGTTGTAATACTATGGTCTTGTGTGTGGCTCTTCTTCAATACTCATACAATGAGCAGGAAACTCTCGCTTCTCAATTTTTATGGGTTGCACTTCTTCCTTAAAAGTCTGCGGCGAACATGGATGCTAGAGTTTCCAGTACATTTACAATTTGTTTATTCTCTCTGGGTATTGGTCAAATGAGATCACTTCAAAAGTTCGGCTTAACTTAGTTACATGTTTATTGTAAGGTACCATCTTGGAGTCTCTAGCTTCCTTATCTTCATATCATAAGCTGCTTGAATTCCCATGGAACATGCCTCATATTCTGCCACATTGTTTGTGCAGTCAAAGCATAGTTTTTCTGTGAATGGGAAAAACTTTCCCTCAAGAGATATAAGAATTGCCCCAATTCCATTTTCTACATCATTAGATGCGCCATCAAATAACATTGTCCACAATTCTAGATCCATAGATTCTCCTTCATTTTTTTAATATGATTGATATGTTCTCATCAGGAAAATCAAACTTCATAGGCTTATAATTTCGCACTGGTTGATCTGTAAGATAATCAGCAAGTACACTTCCTTTTATTGACTTTCTTGTGACATATACAATATCATATTTCGTGAGCAACATTTTTCATTTAGCAATTCGCCCAGAAAGTGATGGCTTTTCAAAGAAATACTTGATTAGATCCATCTTTGAAATTAACCAAGTGGTGTGGTATAACATGTACTGTCTAAGTTGATGAGCAACCTAGGCTAACGCACAACACGTTTTCTACAACATCGAATACTTAGCCTCATAGTTTTTGAACATTTTGCTTAAATAGTATATTGCTTGTTCTTTCCTTCCAGAGGTGTCGTGTTGACCAAGTATGCAACCCATGGATTTTCATGTTACTGTAAGACACAAAATGAGTGGATGCCCTGGAGTTGGAGGAACAAGTATAGACAGATTTTGCAAGTATTGCATGATCTTCTCAAAACCAATTTGACAATCATCATTCCATCCTTCTGTAGCACTTTTGGGAAGAAGTTTAAAGATAGGTTCACAAGTTGCAGTTAGCTGTGAGATAAACCGGGCTATGTAATTTAATCTCCCCAAGAAACCTCTAACTTCCTTTTAAGTTTGAGGTGGTGGCATATCAATGATGACTCGAACCTTGTCAGGGTCAACTTTTATTCCTTCCTTGCTCACGACAAAACCAGTTTCCCTGAAGATGTTGCGCATGTACACTTTGTCGGGTTAAGCTTTAACTCAAACTTTCTCAACCATTCAAATAGTTTTCGCAGAGTGACCATATGATCTTCCCCTTGATGAGATTTGGCAATTATATCATCAACGTACACTTCGATTTCTTTATGCATCATATCATGTAACAGTGTTACCATTGCCCGCTGGTAAGTCGCCCCTGCATTCTTTAGACCAAATGGCATAACCTTATAACAAAATGTACCACACAAAGTTATAGAAGTTGTCTCTTCACGGTCTTCAGGAGCAATTTTGATTTGGTTATACCTTGAAAAACCATCCATGAAAGAGGAGGTAGAATGTCCTGCAATGTTATCAACTAAGACATCGATATGGGGTAATGGAAAATTATCCTTGGGGCTTGCCCGATTTAAGTCTTAATAATCGACCACACCCTTACTTTCCCATTTTTCTTCAGCACTGGGACCATGTTAGTAACCCATTCAGGGCAATTTGCTACTTCTAGAAACCCCGAATCTACTTACTTTTTAACTTCTTCTTTGATCCGTACCAGCATGTCTGGTTTCATTTTCCATAACTTTTATCGCACTGGTTTACTTTCGGGCATAAGTAGCAAAGGATGAACCACGATATCAGTGTCTATACCTAGCATATCTTGGTAAGACCATGCAAAGACGTCAATATACTTTTTGAGTAAGTAAATTATTTCTCAACGGCTTTGGCTTGTCATAGAAGTGCCGATTTGGACTTCTTTCATCTCTCCCTCCAATACCAAATTTATCACCTCCGTTAGCTCTTGATATGGTTGAGTTATTTTTTCATCCTCTTCTACCATTCTTAACATTTCCGGATATGGTACAAAATTATTCTCGTCACTTTCATCTGACTCTACGCTAAGAATGGAATTGTCAATGTTATTGCTTATGCTCTTGTTTTCAAAATCACCGTTCTCGAACCTGAATCGGATTATTAGATGAAAGGAAGGGGAGAAAAGAAAATAAACAATGCATGAGTATGAACAACATTTTAGAAATGGAAAAGGTAGACATAAAAGGACGAACAAAAAGAACTGAAATTGTATTTATCATTAGCAAAAGGAGATGAAACAAGTTTTTAGATTTTCATTCAAAGAGATGACATGAAATAGATGAGAACATAGGCCCATAACAATGAAATTCCTAAGGCATTGGGTAGAATCATTAGAATTTTGGCATGAACACATTACTCTTGAAAATTTCTGAGAAGTACTGGTAGCTCGGTGACGTCTCAATTGTTAACTCATGATCTGAATCATATCGAGAAACCAAGTCCTTTGTACTTGCATTTGATGATTTTCTCAAGATTGCAGATATTGAAAGCTAGGCGATATCATCTTCAACGTCGTATTGCTCTACTATAATTGGTTCTTCGAATGAAATTCCCCCACTTATGAAGGATCCAAAAATATGGCGTATGATCGCCATTTCCATATCGAATTCTCTATTTTCGAGCCTAGCAATCCTCTTTTCTTTCTTTTGAGCTTCCACTCTCCTTCTATCAGCCTTGGTCGGTCTATATCCAAGCCTAAACCTTTGTTCATTCTTGTCCCACTCGGTTAACTTATTTATGTCTTGATGGTTACCCTCGAGTCCTTTGCCTGGCTTGTATCCCCTTTTTATCATCAACTTTGCCATCATCTGAGATGTTTTTTATAGGCTTGATGTGGGAGCGAGTTTCCCACTAGCAATAAATGTGGTGTTCACAATCTCAAATGATCCAAATGAGCACTCCAATGCTTCTTCTGCCACCTCAACATACGACATGGTAGTTGGCTTGGATACCAATAAATCTTCTTCCCCATATATACAAATGAGTTTATGATCCAGTATAAATTTCAGCTTTAGATGTAATGAAGACGGTACTGCCCCGGCTTAGTGAATCCATGATCAAACTAAAAGAAAACTATATGCTGGATTTATGTCCATCACTTGGAAAACAATATTAAATAGGCATGGCCCGATTCGAATTTGTATCTCTATTTCTCCGACTACTTATCTTCGGGTACTGTCGAATGCTATTACTATCATCATGCTCAGAGGCATATGTGTTGCGTTCATAGGAAGCTTTGCTAGTGTGGATCTTGGCATTACATTTAGAGACGAGTCATTATCAATCAATACTTTTGCAACAACATAATCCCTACATTTCACGGATATATGTAGAGCTCTGGTGTGTCCAGTACCATCGACAGGCATTTCATCATCTATGAAAGTGATAAAATTTGGTGCGGTAATATTTCCCACAATTCCACTCAACTTCTCCACCTTAATGTCATGACAGACATATGCTTGATTCAAAACCTTCAATAATGCTTAGCGATGTGGTTCAGAATTCAGAAAGAGTGACAGTAAAGATATGCGAGTAGCTAAGCGATTAAGTTGTTCTATCACATTATACTTGCTTTGCTTGATGAGCTTCAAAAATTCATATACTTCTTCTTCAGACACTGCTTTTTCTTTCTCCGTACCTCTTATTGTATATGGGTCTATCACTTGGCCGCCATGCATTTCTCCTTGGAACTCATGACCATTGTCGCCTTCTTTGGCTTTCCCTTTCCTTTGCCTTCCAAACTCATTGCTTTTTTCCTTTTTCAAAACTTCTGGCGTGTAGAATCTATCACTCCTCATCATCCCACCTACTCCCGAAATATTATTTATGAGGAGATCGAGGTCAGATGAATTTAGCACTTGAGTTTTGTCGTTACCACTTGTAATGACCTAATATCCGTACGTCCATGGTACTACTCTTGAATCCTTGTAAGCAAACGCACCTGGTATTTTGATGGTGATAGGCATCAGAGCATAAGACGTAGTGGTGTGAGTTGACTTTTTCTCGTAATGTATTATGAGAGGTTTTGGGATATAGGATGACACTTCAACATTAACTTCAGATGATTCTTTAGTTATCATGAGGACTAAAGAGTCAAAGTCATGCATATGCTTCCTAGAAATGCTTTCATCCTCTGAGCGTGTTGAGTAGATGTACCCTGCTCTAGAAAGAAGATGGAAAAGTATTTCCATTAACGTGCTCACATCTTCCACGTCCCTCTTTCCATATGAAAAATATTCTTCAATTGCATTTACGTTAGGATTCCCATGATTTGGTAGAGGGCTGGAATTGATATCTAAATTCCTAGTAGCCTTTTTGAAATTCAACCATCCAGCCTTGATCAATGCATGTACTCTACCTTTTAATGCCGTGTAATTCTCATTAGAATGTCCCACTGCCCCAGCATGATAATCACAGCGACTAGTCAAATCATACCACATTGGGTATGGTGGTTGTAGAGGTTAATTGAATATTCCGTATCAATTGAGTTAAAAGTTATGATGACATGAGGATTGGATCATATTGGACAAAACATTGATTATTTCTATTTCCCCTCAGAGGCTGATTAGACTGACCAACATTTTGCTAGTGAGTCGGTGGTCTGAAACTGGGTCTTGGGTTGTTTTGAAATGTTGATTGTTGAGAGTGATAATTGTATGAAATTTGTGAGGTACTTGCCACATATGATGTCACAGATTTGGGCCCTTCACTATACTTTGAAAATACTGGCCTTGGGTTTGCAGTTGTGATGGATACCCAAAATTGATCATTTGTACATCCCTTTCTTTTCTCTTCAACAGCGGCCCCTTTTTTACGGATGATGTATCAGACATAACTTCCAAAATTCTTTCCTTCTTTACCCCATATTCAATCCTTTCACCAATCACTATAATGTCAGAGATGTTGTTTGAAACGTTTTCAATCATCCTATCATAGAATGGAGATCTTAAGGTGTTGATAAACACTGCAGCCATCTTCTTTTATGACAAGGGGGTGTATTTGAGCAGCTAATTCGCTCCACCTTTGCGCATATTCTTTAAAGCCTTCAGTAGGATTTTTCTCCATCCTTTGTAGATTCAGACGATTAAGGCTTTTTCTCCACCTTTGCGCATGTCTATGTTGTACTTGTATTGTCTTAAAAAATCATCAACTAAATCTTTCCACCTCTGAATATGTTGGTTATCCAATTGGATATACCATCTCCACCTTTGCCCCTGTTAAGCTATCTTGAAAGAAATGAATCAGCATCTTATCATCATTTGCACAAATAGCCATCTTTTTACAGTACATAATAAGATAACTTCTCGGGCATGTACTACCATCATATTTTTCAAACTCAGGTAGTTTGAATTTGTGTGGGATGGTAACATCTGGGACCAAACATAATTGAGTGGCATCAATGGTACCATATACATCTGACCCTTCAATAGCGCGTAATCTTTCCTCTAAAAAGTCCAGTTTATCTTTCGATAGCGGGTCTTCGCTTGGTTTAGTAATAGGTATCTGCCTTTTTGGGTCATCAACATCGGGTATGGTGATTGGCTCATTAGTAAGTTCGCCATGTGGGGTGAAAGCTTAGTTGTGGCCAAGTTCCATTATGGATGGGTTGTACCCACTTTTCCTTGTCTGCATCATTTCCTGGACACTTGGAAATGGATAGTGCTGGATATTTACTAGTGGTGAAGTATGCTGAAAGTGGTCGGTCTGATGACGTTGATAGGTTGGAGTGAACCCAGGAGGTTAAGGTGGAGTATCGAAAAGTACTCAATTTCATTCAATTAGTAGAGCCATCCACTACATTTGAGTATGTAGAAGCCAACTATACTACTCCGCAATATGAGTTTATACAAAATGACCAAAATGACCCAAATCTCTGTTGATTTCTTCCAAGAACTTAGACATGTTCTACCCATTAAGATGGATGGGCAAAACACTTTTTTCCAAAAATGATGCTTGTTCCTCCAAATTTCTCGCTCTCACAGCCACGCCTTTAAGCCATTCTATAGCCTGTCCCGATCGTTATCGAATCAAGTTGTGCTTTTGTTGCAGTAATTGATAATCATATCTCAGTGCGTCGACATTAGCATCATTATTGCAAATTTCTCTGTCATGTTCTGATACGCTCTAACTTAGTGCTCAAGGCTTGCAATGGCTTTCAATAGTTCTTCACTATCATTTGGTGACTCAGTCTTCCTAACTTTTTGATTCTCTAAATCAACTTGTAAATTATCAGCGATTCGACGTAATGAGTCATATTATTTTTCTAACTCAGCGATGTACGCATTGTTCTTATCGACAGTCCCCTTAACCTCTTCTAAAACCTCTTGTACAAGCTTCTTTTTCATTTCTAGCTTCATGATTTAATCCTCTTGTTCATAGATTACCACTCGCAAATTCTCATTGTCCTTTGCCATCCTTCTAAGTTTGTTGTTCAGTTTGCGAGTATCAGTTCCCAACTCTAATTTTCTTTGCTTCAGATATTCTTGATCCTCAACCTTGTTTCTCAAATCTCTGAGTTGTTTCTCTGCTTTGATCCTGTGCTTGTCAAACAAATTCATCTCAATTGTTAGACGTCTGTTTCCTTCCAAGAGAGCTAAATTCTTTTGACGCTCCTCATATAACTCATCCCGCTCCTCATTTTTAACAATCTCCTAATAAGCTTCTGGTAACTTGTGTGATTGTAAATCCTCAACTGGTAAGACAATAGTTATTTTACCTCTACTCTCAAGCCACGTTTCATACTCCTTTGTACAATTCATGTGATTCTTCTCATTTCGCACCCTTCTCGTTATTTTACAAGCTCCAATTAGCTACTGTAATTTTTGTTCAATATCTTGAGAATCATAACTGATCTCAATGTCCTTTAATGTGTGCATGGCAGGGACAAACTGTCTCATGTATAATTGACGGAGCCCCATTAGTGGAGAATAACTAATACAACCCTATGGTCCTAGGAGCGGGACCCATTGATAGTCGCCACATTTGTATATCATCGATGTCAACGTCATCCATTGGGCTTTGCAGATAACATCCTCATCTTTCAACTTTGATAGGTGTGAGAGCCACACTCCTTTTGTGAGAAACTGCGGATTCCATTTGGTCATTCTAAATTCTGCAATGGGAATTATCGTCCTCATCCATGGATTTGAAAACTTAACTTGAGGACAATTTAAATCTGGTGGACATCTTAGATGGCTAAGAATCCAAATACACAAAATAGATGGAGAGCCGATGAACTTCCCTTTTCCAAGCGCTTGTATGTGATTTAAGGAACGAAAAGTCTCAGCTAAAATTGAGATAACAGGGTTAACACCATGTTCAACTTGCAGGAACATTTTTGTCACTTTATCCTCCACATAATCTTGAATTTTTGGAAATAACACGGTGCCATATATACACAGAGCATAAAGAGTCATACCCTTATCTTCCTTTAAGACATTTTGAGCGAGATCTAAGAGGTAATCCAGCGGCACACACTCATTCCCCCTTTAACTTTCAACCTTTTCTCAATCGCTGATGCGTGGACAGTACCCAAGAGCTTGGATAAAGCTCTCTTCAATGTGAGCCTTTTATAGTAATTATAAACTTTCTACGTGCTTTGCAGCGGGACGTTCAGTAGGGCTTGATATTCTTCAATTGTAGGAGTAAGATCAATTGTTCCAAAGATGAAACATATGTACAATGGATCCCAGAAATGCATTAAAGCCTTAAGAACGTGAGCGTTGACTGTAATCTACCATATTTGCTGACAAATAAATTTTTCTTCTCTGGTGAAAAATCCTCCCATATCTTCTTCAACCTCTCCAAGTCAGTGTGTGAGAACTCTACCTTAGTGATTGATGGTAGAAGAATGACATCCTCTTTTTTCAGACAATCTCCTTTTCGTTTCTCTGTTTCCTCTGACCATTGGGCTATTGTAACTTGATCTTCTATCACACTCGGAGTAGAAGTCATGGTTTCTAAAATATGAATGAATTGAATATTTTTCTACAAGCCCTATTACCAACATGATGCATGTATGCAAAAAGGAAAGACGAAGTCAGAAGTGAAACAATGGGAAAGAAAATAAATGTTTAAAGAGTGTAGGACATATATACATGAACAAAATTAATCAGATATCATAATTAAGCAGAATCTCTATTTCTATTAAACATTGGTCATGAGATGGGCTCTAAGAACAAAATGCATGTGTGGTTAGGCTCTCAAATCTCTTAATAAGCTCTCAAGTTGTCCTCACTACTATCCGAACGGAGTAACATGGGCCTTCAAACGGTATCCCGAAAGGGTCGACTTGAGTGAGAAATTTCATGAGCTTGCACAGGAATAGTAATTCCACGAAGGCATTCCACTACTTGTTATCGCTAATCCTAAAGGGAAAGCCCGGGTACAGAGGTAGTGTATATGTATGAAATTAAAAATTATGTAAAGAAATATACTTCATAAAAAAGGACTTATGTACAAATACAGGCACGAATTAGAAAAAAAATAATGAATCAAATAAACAAACAAAGAACCACACAAATGGATAACATATGACGAAATTTTGGCTTAACTCTCTACTTATCTCAAAATGGTTAGACCATTTTTTTCTCCTCAATGGAGTCGCCAAGTTATTGCAACGTGCATGGGATGCGGAGCGGCGATTAAAAAATCATTTTTGAAAAAAAAATCATTTTTGAAAAATTGGTCACCCAATTTTAAAATCAAATATTTTGGTCTACAAAAATTTAAAGTTGGCTCGGGAATCATTTGTGTGTGGGGAAGGTATTAGCACCCCACAATGCCCATTAAGAAAAATAGTTACCAAATTTAATAAAATACTATCCAAATTATTTTTTTAAAATAATGTTATAGAAATTCAATTTTGAATGTCCCATTTTGTACATTTTGCATCATAAAAATGAGCAAATAAATTACCTTTAACGGGTGGTACAAAGACCATTAAAAAATTATTTTTATTTTCTTTTTTTTAAATCAAAGCGTTATTGGAGTTACTCTCGGTATTTTAAAAATAACTCCTCACCTCGATAGTTCGAGAAATTTGGTATCCCAAAAATTCTAAAGTCCGTAATCATATTTTTTTTAGTGAAAACTAAATAAAGAAATTAACCAAATTTAAATTAAATTGTTATGATTTTAATTTATGAGCGTCAATTCTGATGATAAAAGAATGAAATAATAATCACATATAACTGTGACATATGACAATAATACATAAATAAATAAGAGGAGATAACAACTATAAAAAAAAGAATAATGGAAAGGAATGTTAGAGATAATAAATATGTATGATAAATTTATAAAAAAAAATATGTAAAGTGAAAATTATGAAATAAGACGTGAAATAATTAAAATATATATAAAAATAAATTAAAACAAACCAATAATATCTACTAGAGAGTGATGTCACCCTCTGTCTTTTTTTTAATTTTCATTTTTTTCTTTAAACATATATATGTATAAATAATTATTTAGTAAATAAATTAATAATAAATTTTTTATGTATAAAATAAATTAATCTATGAAAAAAATGCTTAATTGCATACATAATCGGTATGAGCATGTTATTTTTTTACTACATAATCTATTAATTATCATTTTTCATTTATCCACTCAATGCTAATCAAATAGTAAAACAATGATCATGAATGGTAACTAATTTAAACAAGTATTACTAAAAATAAATAAATAATTTTATTTGGGATATAAATATACTATTTTTTATTTTGGACTACTTAGTTCACTAATTACCATTTTTTTCATTTTTTTTTCATTGTTAGGAATGATCATGGATGGTAACTAGTTTAAACAAGTGTCACTAAATTAAGGGCAAACAAACTTATATATGGAAAAGGAAACAAAGAAATATCAAATACATGAGTATGGAGAAGAGAGATGATTAATAAGAATGAACAAGATATACTGTAAGCTAAAATGCAAGAGATTTGAACTCTCATTCTTTCCCTTTTTCATTATTTTCTCATGACCTCTCTTTCTCTCTCTCTCAAATCTCTTCTCTTTCTCACTCTTCAAATCCCCTCTTTCAAGTGAAGACCTCCTCTTTATTTATAGGCAAACTTAGGATTTTATTTTTATTTTTAGTCCTTTTGTTCCTTTTTTTATTTTTTAGTCCTTGGACAAATCTTCTTATTTTTAGGCATTGGGCTATTTTTCAAATCATACATATAGTCTTAGACTAGTATATGGGCCAAAAAATATAATTTATATTTTTAAAATATTGGACCGGATAAAATACGGTATCTACATATATTTTCACACCTAGTATAAATGTTGCTTCACCCATGTCCTTCACCTCAAAATGAGAAGACAACCATTCTTTAATGTAATCGACAAATGTTTTATCGTTCCCTTCCAAAAGAATATCATCTACATACAATGATAGAATTACAAAATTACTCTCAATATGTTTGACGTAAACACAATGGTCGTCATCGATCATCATAAAACCATAAGAAGTTATGGCTCTATGAAACCTAAGATACCATTGTCTAGATGATTATTTGAGGCCATATATTGATCATAGGAGATTGCATCTTTGCGCTTCTGGCCTTTTGCAACAAAATTCTAATACTGTTGCATGTAAATTTCTTCATAGTTCCTCATTTAGGAAAGCAGTTTTAACTTCCGTCTAGTGTAATTCCAAATCCATTGGGGCAACGATAGCTAAAATTAGATGTATGGAGGCAAACCTAACAACAGGTGAAAAAAGTTTCCTCATAGTCTATTCCTTCTTGTTGAGTGTAACCTTTAGCTACCAAACGTGCCTTATATCTTTCTATTGATCCATCTTCCTTACGTTTAACTTTGAGAATCCATTTGTTCCCAATAGCTTTACGCCCTGGTGGAAGATTAACCAAGTCCCAAACATGGTTTGTTCTCATTGACTCCATTTCTTCTTCCATTGCCTTTAACCAATGATCTTTTATTGTTGATGAAAGAGTCTCTCGTACAGTTCTCGGCTCATGTTCATCATATGGAGCAATCATAAAAGTTTCTCCCTTGATTCCAAAACGTCGATGAGGAATACTTTTACGAGTATTTCTGCGTATATAATCTTCTTGCAGATTTGTAGCATCGGTCAAATGTTATTCCACTCGGATCAAGGAGATGAGGCACATTGTCATTCATTTCAGATATTTGATCGGTAGTAACATTAGTGTCAAGATCTTATATCTCATATAGGCTCAGATCTTGACTAGCTTCTCTTTTGCTAGGAAATCCATTCTCTAAAAATGTGGCATCTCTTGATTTAAATTCAGTAAAACTTCTATTAATTTGTTCTCCAATGAACACATATCCTTTGGAGTGTTCAGCATATCTTATAAAGATGGAATTTTTACCTCTCGATCCAAGTTTACCATATTTATGAGAAGAATTGTGAACATAAGCTACAGACCCCCAAGGTCGTAGATTACTTAAGTCGGGTTTACTGTCAGTCCAAAATTCGTATGGGGTGGAAGTTATTGATTTGGAAGTTACACGGTTAAGTAAATATGTAGCAGTAAGCAACGCATCTCCCCAATATGAAATGGGTAAGCTCGCTTGTGCCATCATAGACTTTACCATATCTAGAAGTGTTTTATTCCTTCTTTCTACAACACCATTTTGTTGTGGAGTTCCAGGAATAGTTAGTTTTCTAGATATACCATTTTCATCCCATAATTCTTTGAATTGAATAGAATGATATTCACGGCCTCGATCTGTTCTTAATGCTTTTATCTTTTTTTCTATTTGATTCTCCACCAAATTCATAAATCGTTTGAAGCAGTCCAATACTTCAGATTTATGGGAGATTAAAATAGACATAACCAAAACGCGTGAAATCATCAATAAAAGTGATGAAATATGAAACGCCAAGTCTCATCTTCACATTCATAGGACCACAAATATCAAAATGAATTAATTGTAATGGATAATCAGCTCTTTTTGTCTTTCCAAATAGTTTTCTAGTTGTCTTTCCAGCAAGACAATGCTCACATTTAGGCAACTCTATCTTTACAAGTGAGCCTAATAGACCTTTTTTAGCAAGCATATTCATTCTCTCTTGCCCTATATGACTTGATCTAGCATTCCATATATTAGCATCAGACACATTATTATTAGACGATGCTATTGAAGAAAAATAATAGTCATTACTAGTATTGTTATGTTTAGTGTCTAGAACAATAAAATCATTTAAAAAATAACCAGATCCATAGTACTTATTATCTAAATAAAGGTTTGCACCAGGAATGAAAATTGATATTGAAACCTAAACCAACGAGAATAGTTACAGAGACTAAGTTTAGCCTAATCTCAAGAGCATAAAGGATATCATGCAGGAATAACGTATGACCACAATGCAACTCAAGCTTGCAAGTGCCAATTCCTTTAACTTCTACTCTGGAATTGTTTCCTACATAGATCCATCTTGCTCCCATTGGGACTCGATGATACTCTATAAATGCTCCACTCTATCTAGTTACATGGTCGGTTGCTCCTGAATTCACAGTCCATATAGGATAAGATTCAGTTAGTAACACACTGCTAGAAACATAACAACGGTGAGATGTAATATTAGAAAGTACCTTGTCTTTCTTGGGTTCACTAAGAGACGCGGTGCATTCACGCGCAAAGCGACCCAAAATGCCACAGTTATAGTATTTCATCTCACTCTTGTTCTTCCTTTTACCACCATGTTTGCCTCTAATATAAAGGTTGGTCTCAGGTTTCTTACCATTGTGTTGTGGATTTGCACATATTCTTTTCTTTCCCTTATTGAAAATTTTAGAATTTTCCTCTCTCTTAAAACCTCTATTTTGGAAACTTGTTTCAGCAACATAAGCTTGAGTAGAAATTTTAGCAGCTTCCAAGCGCTCAGCTTCTAATTTCACATGACATGCAATATCATTAAAAAAATTATATTTTCAATGTGCGTATGTTGACCTTCATGTGTTCCCAATTTTGAGGGAGGGAGTGAATGACAGCTTGACTTTGTTGTTCATCAGTTAGTGCATGCTCAACACTCTTTAAGTCTCTGATCATGTTTGACATCTCTCTCAAATATTGTTTCATTATGTGATGCTGACGCTTCACATATGTGTCAAATTTAATTGTGAGCTGTCTTAGTCTTGTTGCTGAAGTCAAACCAAATTTCTCTTTTAGAGCATCCCTCATATCATTGGCAACTTCAAATTTTTCAAACTCACGCATAAGATCATCTTGCATGCAGCTCAACAACGTAATGCGAGCTACGTTGTTCTTTCATTTCCATAAACGATAAGCCTCTTGATCTCCTCTATGCTGAACATAAGTACCATATTCAGGTTCAGTCATACTGTTTTCAAAAGTTTCTAGAACTTCTTGTTCCTCGAGAATGTACTGAACTTTTTTATGCCAAATTTTTCAAAATTATCTAGAACTTCTTATATTTATTAATGCGGAAGCCATATCAACTACAACATATAAACACAACAGCGCATATAAATACTAGCACTTCAAAGGAAAAACACACATTCAGATTTTAAAGTTATGGTAAATTTAACTAAGTCAATGATGATATGATATTGAATATAGGATCGAGAGTTCGCAGTGCTTCCAATCATCTCCCATACAATATATCAAATCATCATTACATAGTTATATGCCCAAAACATATCACATATGAAAATACACTAATCTCATTTATCATAACTCCCACCAATTTCATATCGATAATAATTGATATTGCATTCATGATTATCATCATTAGTAATGCACATATCATGCTAATCTAATAGCTTAGAAGAATCTCTTGCCATACGAGGAGTTTTACTCGACAACAAATTTAAATATCTCAAAGAGACACCATCATAAAAAAATTATAATTTATTTAATAGTAAAACTCAAAATATGCAGCAATATGGTTCTTTTCAAGATTTGGTAGATTGTCAAAATCATCAAGAATCCTAGTTTCAAAACCAATTATGTTGACAAGCAATAACGATTCCAAACATTGAAAAATAAAGCTAGTGTATAGAATCAAATATTGAATAACAAACCGATTATGTTATCACTGGTAAAAATTATATAACCATTTGAATGGTTAAAACTTTGATTTATTTGCCATAGTCTCCATGTCACGTAACTTTTCATGCACAATAATCTGAAAAACGAAAAACTGACCAAAATCAAATTTGCTCAAGTTTAAATCTATTACAGTATAAAGATTTTGTAAACTTAAGCCATCTTTGTAAACTCCAATTATTCACACCACTCTTTTAAAATCTCAGTCAAATTGCAAATTCTTGTCATTTGCACCGATTAAAAAAACGATTCACAACCAAACACAACTTGTAATCACAATACGTTAATACAAAAATTTGAAAAAATGAAATACGGTTTCAAATCACTCCCTTGTACAGTTCCCAATAGTTTTATTGAGAAACCAAATTTAATACTATTGGAATAATAAAACCAACACAATCATCAATAATAAATTAATAAATGTCAAATAACTCAATTGTATGAATGAGAAGGATTCACTGAGTAATCACCCACTATCCAATTTACTTTTAGAAGGGACACAGTTCAAAAACAAAAACTTGTTACAGGTTCAAAAATAAATTATTTAAACAGAATCAGTTTTCTACACAATCATATTCCGATGATATTGTTTAAAAAATGTTTTGGATACGGTGGGGCAAAAAAATTGTGCACATGATTTCCAAAAAAGATCGACCAACTATGATGTTTAAATATCCCAGAAAAAGATTTGATCTATGATCACTATGAAAACATCAAGATTATGCTCTGATACCAATGTTGAATACAATAGAGTCAAGAGCACTTATTTTATTACGCAGCGGAATAGATCGAAATGATGAATTACATGCCGGATCTTGTAGGTAATCACGAAAATGAACTCTCAATTTGTTTCACAATCCAAGAGTCATTGATTTTGTATGTGAAAATTGATTTTAGTGTTGGAGGAATGATTTTCTCTTTGTCTCTTCAATAGATCCGAATTTCTTCTCCAAAAATCAAAATGAAGTTGTAACTTCCATAGAAGTTAATGATGGTTATTTATATTAACCACTATTGGTAATTTTCATGTGAAAACTACCAATCATCTATTTTTAAAATCGGATCAGATCAACCCATCATAGACGCCCGGATCTG
Organism: Datisca glomerata; assembly: GCA_003255025.1. NCBI lineage: Eukaryota > Viridiplantae > Streptophyta > Magnoliopsida > Cucurbitales > Datiscaceae > Datisca > Datisca glomerata. Next base: position 2,801,725 of record QANY01002976.1, read on the forward strand.
AGTTTTCTAACATTAAGAATGGGAAAAAGAAACAACACAATATCAAGGAACAATAAAAGGTGGAGTCGCAGGGTGGGTTGGGGGGCTGGGGGAAAGCATGAGACAATGGAATTCAATTATTTATTTCTTAAAATAAGTATCAGCCTTCCTATTTCACAAAAGGGCTTTCGTTTCTAAATTTTAAATTCTTGACCCGTCTTTATTTCTCCCCTAAATTTTTTTTGTCTTTATTTAAAAAGAAACAAATTCATGGGTTTAGTTTCCAAAACCCAGTTACTTAAGTGATATTAATAGGAAACCTTATGTGCCATGTGCTACATAATGCACATGTTTACTAAGTTGGTCATTTATAATTACCACATGATATTAGTGTTTTATACTTACTAAAATATGGAACGTCACATTAAGTAAAGAGGTGAATATACCATACTTCAATTAAACACAAAAAATGTGATTAAAGTATAAATCACCCTAACATTCATTATAGTTTTAGCCGGAAATAGTGGGTTTTACATCCCCCTACCTCTTTACGAGAATGTTCTTCCTAAAAAATTATTATAGTTAAATCTTTAAGAGGTCTGGATATAGAACTCAAATCGCTTCCTCCCGTTCCTAAGTGACGTCTTCTAGTCGATGGTTCCTCTAGAGTATCTTGACCAAGAGAATCTTCATAGTGCATAACACTTGCATTTTCTATCCAAAATTTGGATTGGAACCTCCTCATAAATTAGGTCCTCACATAATTGGATAGGCTCGTAACTCAGAATGTGTGACTGTTTAGGGACGTACTTTCACAACCTTGATACGTGAAATACATCGTGTACTCCTACCAAAGTTGGAGGTAGAGCTACTTAAGAGGTGACAACCCCAACTTGTTCTAAGACCTCAAGAGGACCGATGAAGTGAGGACTAAGTGTTCCCTTCTTTCCAAATCACATAACTCCTTTTATAGGGGCAATTTCGAGACCTCCGTCCATATAAAGCATCAAATAGTGTCATTCTAATTGTTGCTTAGTAGATATTATTATGTGAAAACTCGATGAGATGTAATTTATCACTCCAGGCATGGTTGTTAAACTTCCGATCTGGATCGTAAGACCTTACAATTTTACGATCATGTCTAACTCCCACAATCTGATTCATAGGTAGAATTTTAAATTGAGAGAATCTTACAATCCAATTATATTTTTTGTCTTGGATTGGTAGGATCTTACGATCTTACGATCTCATTAACCATAATTTTATAAGATAATCATAAGAAAATAATATAAAGTTCATTTAATATGTTCAATTTTAAGTTATTATTTATTTATTTAAATTACACTTAGTAAAATCATGAAATATACCATTGATTAATTAACTATATTCAAGAATTTTAACATGTAGTTTGGTAAATTATATTTTTTTTCATAATATTACTAGTATATAGTAGGATCTTACTATCCATTATTCGATCTTACGATCCGATTCACGATACAACTTCACGATCTTAGGTAGGATCACGATTCTGACAACCTTGACTCCAGCTTCCTTGAAAGTCCGATACACATGCTCAGATCATATCTTCAAGAGTTTGAATGGTCCATTCAATCTTTCCATCCATTTTGAGGGTGAAAACCTGTGCTAAAACTTAATTGGGTACCCAAAGTTTACTGAAGACTACGCCAGAATCTAGAAATAAATCATGGATCACTGTCTAACACTATAGATACTGGAACTCCATCAAGTTTAACAAATTCTTTAGAGTATAGATTTGCCCAATACTCTACTGAAAATGTCATATGATCATGTAAAAAGTGAGCAGACTTGGTCAACAATTGATTATAACCCAAATCATGTCAAAACCTCTCGTAGTCTTTGATAAACCCACAACAAAGTCCATTGAAACATGTCACACTTTCATTCTGAGATGGTTAACGATTGTAAGAGACCGGAAGAGTATTGGAGATTATGCCTTAATGACCAATGGTTAACCATGGCTCTTATTGGTGGTTCGTTCAACCTTCACTTGTTGACAAGTAAGGGTATTGACGTCACCCTTCATATTGTTCCACTAAAAGTACTTATGCAGATATTAATACATCTTGTATTACCTAGGTGGATTGTGTAAGGAGTGTGAGCCTGTATAAGAATTTCCCTTTTTAAATCCTTGTTATTAGGAATGACTATTCTATCATTGAACTAAGCACACCATCTCGCGAAACTGAAAAAGATTCTTCCATTTTTTGCACCTCAATTCTGATATGACTTTTACTAATATGGCATCTCTCTTTTGAGCATCACAAATCCTTAGAGCATAGGTTAAAAGTCAATTGCAAAATGTTAACTGAAGTGTTATGAATCAATATCTTCAATTTTGATCTCTTCAGATCACATTGAACATATCGCTGAGCAGTAATGAAAGCAATCAAAGAACTTAATTCCTTACTAAATGCATCCACTACTACATTAGCCTTACCAAGATGGTAATTAATGATTTAGTCATAGTCCTTAAAAGGTCTCAACAAACTATATTCTCTCAATATAAGCTCATTTTTAATGAACATGTACTAAGCTCTTGTGTCCAAGTATAATTTCACCTTCAATCCATAGAGCTAGTGACACCAAATCCTTAAAGCAAAAGATGTTACGAGCTTTAAATCTAGTTGGGTAGTTTTGCTAATAAACTTTCAATCGTAATGGGGTATGGGCTATGTTTTCCAATGTTTAAACAAAAAATAACTCAAATCTCTATTTGAAGCATCACTGTAGATACTGTATTTTATCCAGTTTAATACATTAAATATACATACTTTGTATTTTAGCTTGTATAATAGTCTAAGATTATATGTATAATTAGAAAACAAGTCCAATACTAAAATAAGAAAAGTGGTCCAAGGACTAAAAAGTAAAAAGTGAGCAAAAAAGACTAAAAGTAAAAAAGGCAAACCCTAATTTTGCCTATAAATAGGGGTAGGGTCTTCACTTGAGAGGGGGGTCTCTTTGGAGTGGAGAAAAGGAAGCCATTTTTTTAGAGTGAGAAAGAGAGGGATCGGAGTGAGAAAGAGAGGTGATTTTAGAAAGAGTAAGAGGTTCCACACTTCTATTATTTTCATCTTCTTCCATTCTTTTTCTTATAGTAGCTTAAATGTCTTGTACATTTGCTCATAATATATCTTGTTCATCTCTCTTCTTCATATTCATGTAGTTGATATATTTTGTATCTTTTTTTCCATACATAAGTTGATTGTTCATTCTTTATCATTTCTCCTACTTTAAATCTTAACCCTTTAATTTCACGCATTGATGATTTTTTTATAAGTTGGATAATGAGATATCTTTATCATCAACTCAATTAATGAGGATGAGGATAAAGCTTTTGAGGGGTGAAAAAATTAACTCAATGTCAATCAACCCTTTAATGGGTTGAAAATTTACACTTGATGAAAAAATCCCTTAGGATAATTTCCCACACATAACAATGCATAAAATAGAGAGTAAAGTCTCTATACAAGATTATGCAAATATCTAAGTTTTGAAATTTTCAATTTTCCAACAAGTCTTTTCTTTTTAAAAAATTATGTTCATCATTTTTGTGACACTTGTTTGAACTAATTATCATCCACGATCATCTCCTTTGCTATTTGATTAGCAATGGCTAATGAGGGAAGGAAGGAAAAATGATAATTAGAAGACTAAGTAGTCAAAAAACAAAAAAGTGGACATATTTATGTTAAGAAAAAATCTATTGTTTTTCATCATTTTTCTTTCAATTTTTTTATCATTTATTTATTTATTTATTTATTATTACTATTATTACTTTTATTATTATATCATAATATATTATATTATTAAAAAAAGTAAGCAACAGAGGAGATTTTCCTCTGTTGCAAACAAAACAGAGATTTTCCACTGTTTGCAACAGAGGAAAGTCTTCGTCTATTACAGCTGCAAAGCCACAGTATTACCGTGACTTTTCCTTTTTTTTCTTTAAATTTCTTTTTCTTTCTTTTTCTTTCATTTATTACATACTGTTGTTTTTTTTTATTTTATGCTTGTATCTTTTACTTTTTATGCATATTTTATATAATCTCAATATTTTATGTTTTCTATAATTTGACATCTTATAACTTTATCACTATTCTTTTACTTTCCTTTTGTTGTAATTATTAACATTTATTTTTTTTACATGTTTATTTATTTAGTATTTTTATATCGTCATGCTTATAATGTGATTCTTGCATTATTCCCTTATTATTAGAGTTAATGTTCATGTATATTTGGATTATATTTTTTTACAATTAGATTTAAATTTTGTTACTTCCATTATTTAATTTTCACTAAACAAAAGCCGACGACGAACTTTGAGATTTTTGGGATATCAAACTTCTCGAACTACTAAGGTGAGGAGTTATTCTTAGGATACCGAGAACAACTCTAAAAATGCTTTGATTTAAAAGGATACAAGAATACAAAAAATAATTTCTCAATGGTCTTTGAACCACCCGTTAAAGGTCATTTATTTTGTTAATTTTTATGATACAAAATGCACCAAATGGGACATTCAAAAATGAATTTCTTTAACATTTTTCTTAAAATAAAAAAATGGATAGCATTTGATTAAATCTGGTAACCATTTTATAATGGGTGTTGTGGGGTGCTAATACCTTCCCCACACACAAACGACTCCCGAACCAACTTTGAGTTTCGTAGACCAAACCTTTTATCTTAAAATTGGGTGACCAATCACACCCTAAAATGATTGACGGTGACTCTAAATTTCTTTTTCCTTCAAAAAATGATTTTTTTAATTGTCGCTCTGCGTCGCGCACACGTTGCGACAGCTTGGGGACTCCACTGGGGACAAACAATTGGTCTAACCATCTTTAGATCAATAGCGAGTCAAGCCAAAATTTCATTATATGCTATCCTTTTGTATGGTTCTTGGTTTGTTTATTTGATTCATTGTTTTTTTCCTAATTCGTGACTGTAGTTGTACATAAGTTATTTTTTTGTGAAGTATATTTCTTTACATAATTTCTACTTTCACACATATACACTAGCCCTATACCCGGGCTTTCCTTTAGGATTAGTGAGAATGAGTAGTGGAATGCCTTCGTGGAATTACAGTTCCCGTGCAGGCTTATGAAAGTTCTCACTCAGATCGACCATTTTGGGATACTGTTTGGGGGCTCCTGTTATTCTATTCAGATAACAGTGTTGATAACCTGGGAGCCTTTAAGAGATTTTTAGAGCCCAACCACACATGTATTATGTTTTTAGAGCCCACCTCATGACCAACGTTAGATTTCTGCTGAAATACGATATCATGATTAATTTTGTGCATGTATATATGTCTTATGTCACTTAAACATGTCTTTTCTTCATTGTTTCACTTCTAACTTCATCTTTGTGTTTTGCATACATGCATCATGCTGCATAATAGAGATTGTAAAGAAGTATTCAATTCATTCATATATTAGAGACCATGACTCCCACTTCGAGTGTGATAGAAGATCAAGTTACGGTAGCCCAATGGTCAGAAGAGTCGTAGAAACATAAAGGAGATTGTCTGAAAAAGGAAGACGTTGTTCTTCTACTAGCAATCACTAAGATAGAGTTCTCACGCATTGTCTTTGAGAGGTTGAAGAAGATATGGGAGGATTTTTCACTAAAGCAGAAAATTTTGTTTGTCAGAAAATATGGTCACATAGCATATCTGTTGTATATTGTAGTCAACATTCCCGTCCTTGAAGCTTTAATCCATTTCTGGGACCCTTATTATAGATGTTTCACCTTCAGAATAATCTATCTTACTCCCACAATTGAAGAATATCAAGCACTACTAAATGTCCCGTTGTAAAATGCTGATAAAGTTTATAACTATGACAAAAAGCTCACGTTGAAGAGAGCTTTTTCTAAGCTCTTGGGTACTGTCCATGCATCTGAGATTGAGAAAAGGTTGAAAAATGGGGGAAATGAGTGTGTGTGTCGTTGGATTACCTCCTAGATCCCACCCAAAATTTCTTGAAGGAGGATAAGGGCATGACTCTGTATGCTCTGTGTATTTATGGCACCGTGTTATTTCCAAAGATCCAAGGTCATATGGATGATAAAGTGATAAAAATGTTCCTTCAAGTCAAACATGGTGTTAATCGTGTTATCTCAATTCTCGCTGAGACTATCCGTTCTTTGAATCACATCCGAGTGTCTGGAAAAGGAAAGTTCATCGACTCTTCAACTCTTTTGTGTATTTGGATTCTCAGCCATCTAAGATGTCCGCTAGATTTCAAATGTCCTCAACTTAAGTTCTCAAGTTCATGGATGAAGACGAGGATCCCTATTACAGAATTTGGAATGGCCAAATAGAATCTGCAGTTTCCCATAAAAGGGGCTTAGTTCTCATACCTATCCAAGTTGAAAAATGAGGATGTTATTTCGAAATCCCATTGGATGCCGTTAACGTCAATGATCTACAGATGTGGTGATTTTCAATGGGTTCCGCTCCCGGGACCATGGGGTTGTACTAGTTATGCTCCGCTAATGGCACTCCGTCAATTATACATGAGACAATTTGTCCCCACCATGATGCATTGAAGGATATTGAAGTTAGTTACGATTCTTAAGAAATTGAACAAAAAGTGCGGCAGCTGATTGGAGCTTGGAAAATAACAAGAAGGATACGAAATGAGAAGAATCGCATGAACTGCCCAAAGGAGTATGAAACATGGCTTGAAAGTAGAAACAAAGTAATTATTGCCTTACCAGTTGAGGATGTACCATCAGCCAAATCACTAAAAGTTCATCAAAAGATTGCTAAAAATGAGGAGCTAGATGAGTTATATGAGGAACGGCAAAAAGTTCTAGCCCTCTTGGAATAAAATAGACGACTAGCAGTCGAGGTGAATTTGTTTGAGAAACACAGAATCGAAGCTGAAGAACGACTCAAAGAGTTGAGAAATAAGGTTCAGGTTCGGGCATATCTGAAGCGAAATAACTCAGAGTTAGGAACTGACACTCGCCAATTGAGCAACAAAATTAGAAAGATGGCGGAAGACAATGAGAACTTGCGAGGGGTAATCTACGAACAAGAGGATCAAATCGTGAAGTTAGAGAGGAAAAATAAACTGGTACGAGAAATTCTAGAAGAGGTGAAGGGAACTATTGATAAGAAAAATGCGTACATCGTCGAGTTAGAAGAGCAATATGACACATTATGACGAATCGTTGATAATTTGCAAGTTGATTTAGAGAATCAGAAAGCTAAGAAGACTGAGTCAACAAATGATTCTGAAGAATTATTTAGTCATCGTAAGCCTTGAGCACCAAGCTAGAGCTTATCAGAACGTGGCAGAGAAGTTGGCAAGAAACAATGATTCTAATTTCGATATACTAAGATATGATTATCAATTGCGACAACAAGAGTACAACTCGATTCGACAATGATCTGGACAGGCTGTGGAATGGCTTAAAGGCATGGCTGTGAGAGCCGCAATTTAGAGAAATGTCTTGCCCATCCATCCTAATGGGGAGAAAGTGTCTAAGTTTTTGGAAGAACTCAACCAGGATTCGGGTCATTTTGGTCATTTTGCATGAACTCATATTATGAAGTAATGTAATTGACTTCTACATACTCAAATGTAGTGGATGGCTTTACTAATTGAATGAAATTGATTACTTTAGAACTTTCACTTTGTGCAGTATCATTTCCATGCATAAATTTACTCTCATTATTTCTTCTTTTAATTAGCAAAAATCTACATCTCATTGCTTTATTTTTATTAATTCTAAAGAAATTTTTCAAAGATAGCCCGACAACTTTGATATCCCTATCGAACTCGAGCTTAAGTTAGGGTCATGGACGAGCAAGAAAGTGAGCAATCATGAGAGGAAATGAAGGAAGAGATTAGGGAGCTAAAAGAGCAAATGGTTAAAGTCCTCGAACACCTCGCCGCAGGTAAGGGAAATGCCTATTTTGAAAATCCGTAAGTGGCTCAATCATCACAAAATCAACTCCTAAACGATACTCCACTTTACCCTCCTGGGTTCACTCCAACCTATCAACGTCATCCGGTTGACCAGTTTCAGCATGCTTCACCACCAATAAATATCCAGCATCATCCATTTCCAAATGTCTAGGAAACAATGTAGACAAGGAAAACTGAAACTGCAATGGTACAACTCATCTGCAATGGCATGTGGTCACAACCAAGCTTTCACTCCACAAGGCGAACTCGCTAATGAGCCAATCATCATAAATGATGTTGACGACCCAAAGATGCAGAAGCCTATTACCAAGCCAAGTGACGACCCACAATCGAAAGATAAATTGGACTTTTTGGAGGAGAGATTACGTGCTATTGAAGGATCTGATGTATACGGTACCATTGATGCCACCCAATTATGTTTGGTCCCTGATGTGAACATCCCACATAAATTCAAACTACCTGAGTTTGGAAAATATGATGGTAGTGCGTGCCCCAAAAGTCACCTTATTATGTACTGCAGAAAAATGGTTGCTTGTGTAAATGATGATAAGCTATTGATTCATTTCTTTCAAGATAGCCTGATGGGAGCCGCATCTCGTTGGTATATCCAATTGGATAACCAACATATTCAGAGGTGGAAAGATCTAGCAGATGCTTTTTTAAGACAATATAAGTACAACATAGACATAGCCCCTGATCGTTTGGACTTACAAAGGATGGAGATAAGGCCCACAGAAAGTACACCCCCCATTGTCAGACAAGAAGATGGCTGGAATGTTTATTAACACCTTGAGACCTCCATTCTATGACAGGATGATTGGGAACGCTTCAAATAACTTCTCTGACATCATAGTGATCAGTGAAAGGATTGAGTACGGGATAAAGATGGAAGAATTTTGAAAATCGTATCAGATACATCATCAGTAAAAAAAGGGGCCTCCATTGAAGCGAAAAGAAGGGGATGTACAGATGATCAATTCTGGGTACCCATCACAAGCTGTGAACCCGGGATTAGGATTTCCAAAGTATAGTGAGGGGCGCAAATCTGTGACATCATATGTGGCAAATACCTCACAAATTGTGTACAATTATCATTCTCAACAATCAGCATTTCAAAATAACCCGAGACCGGGTTTCAGACCACCGAATCACCAGCAAAATGTTGGCCAGGCTGATCAGCCTCTGAGGGGAAATAGAAATAATCAACGTTTCATCCAATATGATCCAATCCCCATGTCATATACAGAACTCTTACCTCAATTGATACGGAATAATCAATTGGTGTCAATTCCTTATGAACCTCTACAACCACCATACCCAAGGTGGTATGATTCGACTGCTCGCTGTGAATATGATGCTGGGGCAGTGGGACATTCGACTGAGAATGGCACGGCATTAAAAGGTAGAGTACAGGCACTGATCAAGGCTGGATGGTTGAATTTCAAAAAGGCTAATAGGAATCCAGATATCAATTCCAACCCTCTACCAAATCATGGGAATCCTGCCGTGAATGCAATTGAGGAATATTTTTCATATGGAAAGAGGGATGTTGAAGATGTGAGCACATCAATGGAAACACTTTTCCATCTTCTTTCTAAAGCAGGATACACCTAACGAACACGCTCAGAGGATGAGGGCATTTCTAGGAAGCCTATGCATGACCTCGATTGTTTGTTTCATAAAAATGTGACGGGGCATACAATTGAGGAATGTGCTGATTTTAAAAGGGAAGTGCAAAAGTTGTTGGATGCAAAGATACTTACAATAAGTCATAAAGGAGAAAGGGAATACCAGGAATATGACTCTTTAGTCCTCATGATAACTAAAGAATCATCTGAAGTTAATGTTGAAATGTCGTCCTATATCCAAAACCTCTCACAATACATTACGAGGAAAAGTCAACTCACACCACTACGTCTTATGCTCCGATGCCTATCACCATTCAAATACTGGGTGCGTTCGCTTACAAAGATTCAAGAGCAGTACCATGGACGTACGGATATGAGGTTATTACAAGCGGTAACGATAAAACTCAAGAGCCAAATCTTTTTGACCTCGATCTTCTCATAACTAATATTTCAGGAGTAGGTGGGATGACAAGGAGTGGTAGATGCTACACACCAGAAGTTTTGAAAACGGATAAGATCGATGAGTTTGAAAGGAAAAGGAAAGGGAAGGGCAAAAAAAGTGACAATGGTAATGAATTCCATAGAGAAATGCATGGTGGCAAAGTGATAGACCCAGATATAATAAGAGGTATGGAGAAAGAAAAAGTAGTGTCTGAAGAAGAAGTATGTGAATTTTTTAAGCTCATCAAGCAAAGCGAGTATAAGGTGATTGAACAACTTAATCGCTTACATGCCCGCATATCTTTACTGTCACTCTTCCTGAAATCTGAACCACATCGCCAAGCATTATTGAAGGTTTTGAATCAAGCATATGTCTGTCATGACACTACGGTAGAGAAGTTGAGTGGAATTGTGAGAAATATTACCGCACCAAATTTTATCACTTTCACAGATGATGAAATCCCTACTGATGGTACCGGACACACAAGACCTCTACATATATCCATGAAATGTGGGGATTATGTTGTCGTAAAAGTATTGATTGATAATTACTCATCTCTAAATGTAATGCCAAGATCCACACTAGCAAAACTTTCAGTGGACGCAACACATATGCGACCGAGCATGATGATAGTAAAAGCATTCGACGGTACCCGAAGAGAAGTAGTCGGAGACATAGAGATACAAATTCGAATTGGGCCATGCCTATTCACTATTTTTTTCCAAGTGATGGACATAAATCCAGCATACAGTTTTCTTTTAGGTTGACCATGGATTCACTCTGTCGGGGTAGTACCATCTTCATTACATCAGAAGCTGAAATTTATAATGGATCATAAACTCATTTGTATATATGGGGAAGAAGATTTATTGGTATCTAAGCCGGCTACCATACCGTATGTTGAGGCGGCAGAAGAAGTATTGGAGTACTTATTTTGATCATTTGAGATTCCGAACACTACATTTGTTGCTAGTAGGAAACTCACTCCAACATCAAGCCTATCAAAAGCATCTCAGATGGTGGCAAAGTTGATGATAAAAGGGGGATACAAGCCAGGCAAAGGACTCGAGGGTAAGCATCAAGGCATAAATAAGTTAATCGAGATGGGACAAGAATGAAAAGATGATTGCTAGGCTCGAAAATAGGGAATTTGATATGGAAATGGCGATCATACCCCATATTTCTAAATCTTTTAAAAGTGGGGGAATTTCATTCGAAGAACCGGTTATAGTAGAGTAGTACAACCTTGAAGATGATATCGTCGAGCTTTCAATATCCGCAATCTTGGGAAAATCATCAAGTGCAAGTGCAGATGACTTGGTTTCTCGATACGATTCAGATCATGAACTTAACAATTGGGACATCACGGAGCTACCAGTGCTTCTCGAGAATTTTCAAGAGTGATGTGTTCATTCTAAAATTCCAATGATTCTACCCAATGCCTTAGGAATTTCATTGTTATGGGCCTATGTTCTCATCTATTTCATGTTATCTCTTTGAATGAAAATCTAAAAACTTGTTTCGTCTCCTTTTGCTAATGATAAATATAATTCCAGTTCTTTTTTCTTCCTTTTATGTCTACTTTTTCTGTTTCTGAAATGTTGTTCATACTCATGCATTGTTTATTTATTTTTTTTCTCTCGCCTTCCTTTCATCGAATAATCCGATACAGGTTCGAGAACGGTGATTTTAAAAACAAGAGCATAAGCAATAACTTTGACAATCTCATTCTTAGAGTAGAGTCATATGAAAGTGATGAAGATAATTTCGAACCATATCCGGAAATGTTAAGAATGGTAGATGAGAATGAAAAAATAACTCAACCATATCAGGAGTTAACGGAGGTGATAAATTTGGGATTGGAGGGAGAGACAAAAGAGGTCCAAATCGACAATTCTATGACAAGCCAAAGCCGCCGAGAATTAATTGACTTACTCAAAGAGTATATTGATGTCTTTGCATGGTCTTACCAAGATATGCCAGGTCTAGACACTGATATCATGGTTCATCATTTGCCACTTATGCCCGAAAGTAAACTAGTGCGACAAAAGTTACAAAAAATGAAATCAGACTTGCAGGTACAGAGCAAAGAAGAAGTTAAAAAGCAAGTAGATGGGGGTTCTCTAGAAGTAGCAAAATACCCTGGATGGGTTGCTAACCTAGTCCCAGTGCTAAATAAAAATGGGAAAGTAAGGGTGTGCGTCGATTATAGAGACTTAAATCAGGCAAACCCCAAGGATAATTTTCCATTACCCCATATCGATGTCTTAGTAGATAACACCGCAGGATATTCAACCTTCTCTTTCATGGATGGTTTTTCGGGTATAACCAAATCAAAATGGCTCCTGAAGACCGTGAAAAGATGACTTTTATAACTTTGTGTGGTACATTTTGTTATAAGGTTATGCCATTTGGTCTGGAAAATGCAGGGGCGACTTACCAGCAGGCAATGGTAACATAAATCATGTTATGATGTATAAATAAAGTTGAAGTGTACGTTGATGATATGATTGCCCAATCTCGTCAAGGAAAGATCATACGGTCACTCTGCGAAAACTATTTGGACGGTTGAGAAAGTTCCAGTTAAAGCTTAACCCGACAAAGTGTACATTCGCAACGTCTTCAGGGAAACTACTTGGTTTTGTCGTGAGCAAGGAAGGAATAAAAGTTGACCCTGACAAGGTTCGAGCCATCATTGATATATCGCCACCTCAAACCCAAAAGGAAGTTAGAGGCTTCTTCGGGAGATTAAATTACATAGCCTGGTTCATCTCACATCTAACTGCAACTTATGAACCTATCTTTAAACTTCTCCGCAAAAGTGATACAGAAGGATGGAATGATGATTGTCAAATTGGTTTTGAGAAGATCAAGCAATACTTGCAAAATCTGCCTATACTTGTTCCTCCAACTCCAGGGCGTCCACTCATTTTGTATCTTACAGTCATAAAAAAATCTATGGGTTGCGTACTTGGTCAACATGACACCTCTGGAAGGAAAGAACAAGAAATATATTATTTAAGCAAAAGGTTCACAAATTATGAGGCTAATTATTCGATGTTGGAGAAAACATATTGTGCATTAGCCTGGGTTTCTCTTCGATTTAGACAGTACATGTTATACCACACCACTTAGTTAATTTCAAAGATGGATCCAATCAAATATATCTTTGAAAAGCCATCAATTTCTTGGCGAATCGCTAAATGACAAATGTTGCTCCGGAATATGATATTATTTTTGTCACGAGAAAGTCAATAAAAGGAAGTGTACTTGTTGATTATCTTGCAGATCAACTAGTGCAATATTATGAGCCTATGAAATTTTATTTTCGTGATGAGAACATATCAGTCATACTAAAAAATGAAGGAGAATCTATAGATCCAGAATTGTGGGCAATGTTATTTGATGGCGCGTCTAATGATGTAGGACATGGAATTGAGGCAATCCTCATATCTCCCGAGGGAAAGTTGTTCTCATTCACAACAAAACTATGCTTTGATTGCACAAACAATGTGGCAGAATATGAAACATGTTCTATGGGAATTCAAGCAGCTTATGATATGAAGATAAGGAAGCTTCGAGTCTACGGAGATTCGTTATTGGTGATACGACAACGGGGAATGGGAAGCTAAAGACTCCAAGTTAGTACCTTACAACAAACATGTAACTAAGCTAAGCCGAACTTTTGAAGTGATCTCATTTGACCATATACCCAGAGAGAATAATCAAATTGCAGATGCACTGGAAACTCTAGCATCCATGTTCACCGCAGACTTTAAGGAAGAAGTGCAACCCATAAAAATTGAGAAGCGAGATTTTCCTACTCACTGTATGAGTATTGAAAAAAAAGCCAGACACCAGACCGTGGTATTACGACTTCAAGCAGTATATAAAGAATGGAGAATATCCATCCAAAGCTTCTGAGAATGATAAACGCACTATTAGAAGATTGTCCACGGGTTTCTTTTTGAATGGTGAAATATTCTACAAAAGAAACCATGATATGGTGCTCTTAAGATGTGTTGATGTAAGGGAAGTGAATCAAATCATAGAGGAAGTTCACGAAGGAATTTATGGAGTTCATGCTAACAAACAAATCTTGAGAGCAGGATATTATTGGTTAACTCTAGAATCTGACTGCATCAAGTACGCCAAGAAATGTCATAAATGTCAAATTTATGCGGATAAAATTCACGTACCCGCGTCCCCTTTACATGTAATGGCCGCGCCTTGGCCGTTCTCTATGTGGGGCATAGACGTCATTGGTCCCATCACACCCAAAGCCTCTAACGGACATCATTTTATTTTGGTCTCTATAGATTATTTTACCAAATGGGTGGAGACAAGTTTTTATTCAAGTTTAACTAGAAGTGTGGTTGTTAAGTTTATTAAAAAGGAGATAATTTGTCGATATGGTCTACCTGGAAGGATCATCACAGATAATGGGATAAATTTAAATAACAAGATGAAAGAATTATGTGAGCAATTCAAAATTAAGTATCATAATTCATCACCTTATTGTCCGAAAATGAACGGAGCAGTGGAAGCAGCCAATAAGAACATAAAAATGATCATAGAGAAGATGATGGGGGTTTATAAGGATTGGCATGAGATGCTCCCGTTTGCACTGCATGGGTACCACACATCAGTCCGACCATCAACTGGGGCAACGTCATTCTCTTTGGTATATGGCATGGAAGCGGTCCTTCCAATTGAGGTGAAAATTTCCTCCCTCAGAGTCTTAATGGAGGTGAAATTAGAAAAAGCGGAGTGGGTACGAACACGATATGAGCAATTGAATTTCATCGAGGAAAAAAGATTGACTGTATTATGTAGAGGGCAATTATATCAAAGAAAAATTATGCAAGCATATGACAAAAAATTGCGTCCCCGATGTTTTCTAGAAGGAGACTTGGTGTTTAAAAAGATACTCCCATATCAAAAGGATCACCGGGGGAAGTGAACCCCAAATTATGAAGGACCTTTCATTGTCAAGAAGGCTTTCTCGGGAGGAGCTCTCATGCTAACAAACATGGATGGAGATGATTTATCGCACATGGTTAATTCTGATGCAGTCAAGAAGTACTTCGTTTGACCACTCTAAGTATGGGAAAAATGAAGTTAGGCGAAAAAAAATGTTTAAGAAGAAAAGCTGTCTCGAATACTGGAGAAATTCTTACTCCATTTTTTTTCTTTTTCCAAATCATCGTTTGTAAGCATTATTCATCATCAATGAAGAGTCTTTTTTCTTTCTCAGTTGGCAAATACATATACTTCATCTTCTCTTTATTTTCATTATTTCGTATTCCTCTCAATTCTAAGATGTCATTAATTACTCTTGAAATAACTCAGAAGCATAAATTTGGTTAGGTGAAAGCTAATTAAAAAAGATAAAAGAAAAGAATAGGAACTAATAAAGGATGCATCATGAGAAAGTTGGTATACACATAACGAAGGCCAAAGTATGATTGGAGGATTGCAATTAAAGTACAGAAAAGAAGAAAAATGGGGAGAAATTATCCACTTTTTCTTCATCATCGACGTGAAACCAAATACTAGGGCACAAACCAATGAATAAGGATGCATCATTTTCTTGAAAGTATGCTCGATACTTCATTGCGAGTCCATGACCTTGGGCCAAGTGATTGATTTGAAGGGTGAAGGATATGGCGACATTAGTCAACTTTCAAAAATAAAATCATCAAATAATTTTCCCACAAATATTTTCAATCATGCATAACACGCATGCACTCAAAATCACTACTTTGCGTTTATATTCAATAATTACAATGCATAGACATGCATCATGTTGATCTATTTTGATGCAGTTCAAGTGCATGAATCATTTAAAGATATTCTTTTAAAATCCATACATGACTTTTCAACATTTAAAGCATGCATTAGTCTAGCTCTTGCATCATATGAAACTTGTAAATATCAGATCAAATATCATTTCAACATCTTTAGTTAAATTGAACCTGAATCGAGTCGAGGTCAAAGTCTGCGTCTATCCAGGTTCGTTTCCTTTCAAATATCTCGTTTAAATTGAACCCGACTTTGTCGTGGTCGAAGCCCGGTGTCAGCACTTGGTCCATTTCAATTAATATGGTTAAATCGAACTCGCATCGACTCGAGGTCGAAGCCTGGTGTCAGCGCTTGCTCCATTTCAATTAATATGGTTAAATTGAACCCGCATTGAGTCTAGGTCGAAGCCTGCCAGGTCCGTTTTCCTTTCAAATATCTCCGGTTAAATCGAACCCGACTTGGTCGCGGTCGAAGCCGGGTGTTAGAGCCTGGTCCATTTCAATTAATATGGTTAAATCGAACCCGAATAGAGTCGAGGTTCGATTTAACCGGGTGTTAGAGCCTGGTCCAAATGTTTTCATAGAAAACTTATTGACCCTTATCACATGCTAGAGACTCTAGATTTCTTCATAGTAAACTCATCATCATCATCTGCGTATAAAAATATACTTAGTAAGTAAAATTGTACATACATAACATCACAACAATCGGCATCATATATAGTATTAATCATTCATTTAGAAACTTTAAATCTTTCTTACAGAGATTTCATTCGCCAACTTACATTAGAGATTGCTACCACACCTAGATCAGAACAGAGATTACCCGTCGATAATTGTTAGCTTTTCAAATATGTACAAGTGACCTGCCATGAGTACCACTCTGCACCATGAAAGAGGTGGAACCAGAAATTTTTAATAATATTTTCCAAGTCTAACCAGAACATATAAAGAGACCCTCTCTCGAAGGATAAGGTAAACAAAGACTCAAATGACAAGGAAAACATAGCAGAATGGTGGGTATATGACTCTAATTGCATAAAGCGTTTTCGTTACATTTGCATGCTATATTCTTTCTTATCTTATAAAATATATCCATTCAAAATTCCAGGTTTACACATCACAAGATAAACAGTAATTATATTGAAAGAGGCATCACAAAATCATAAATCATCAGAGAAAATGAACATAGTTTATTCTTAAATTTTTAGACATACATACACACAATTATATTTGTAAAGTTTCACTTACCTGATTGCCTGATAGGAAAAATATGAGGAACAAAGTTTCTTGAAATAAAGTAATATTATGCTCCTCATAATGATTGTAATTGGCATACAATTATTATTTGAAAACTAAAGCTATAACACACCGTCGGGTAAAACCATCACAACTACTTTTTAGTTAAGACAATAGATTTTTGAAAAAAGTGTTTCAATATTTTAAACTTGCCCAAAAATTCTAAAATAACATATAGGATTGTCCGAGACATACTCAACAAATTACAGTAAAATTCATGGACTAAACTAATTAAATTTTGACAAGACAATAACCTAAACTCAAATACTATCAGTCTATCTTTTTCAGTACACCAGCAAATTCTAAAAATTATTAACAAATACATATATCTCATAATATCCTAATTTTCATATACTAATAACATCAACATGCTAAGAATACTCTATAAAGTTTTCATATTAAAATATCAATGTTTAAGTTCTGAAAAATCATTTTGTTTCCATAGTTTACAGTGTAAATCTGAAAATTCCAATTTTGTGAAAAAACTTAATGTTCCTATTATCAAATAATCTCTCACTCAAAATCTTTCAAAATACATATGAGGTTTTCATGGTTAAGTTTTGTACAAATAGTGAATAGAACCAAAGTTTCAATTCAGCAATATTGTCAAACCAAACTGGTTGTGAAAAAGAACCCAACTTAACCAAAAGTTTCGGTTCGGTTCGATTCAGTTCTTTGATTTGGTAATAGTAATTAAAAATATATATTTTTTAAAAATTTCAAAGGAAATTACTAAAAAAATAATATAAAACTAATGTTTTGGTTCGGTTTTATTCAGTTTATGAAATCACATAATTAAAAATAAAAAATAATAAAAAACTAAATTTTTTTGTTCTATTCGATCAAAAACTGTCAAAATTTAGAACCGAACCAAAACTTTAATTTTTAATTCTATTGNTTTGATTTGGTAACAGTAATTAAAAATATATATTTTTAAAAAATTTCAAAGGAAATTATTTAAAAAATAATATAAAACTAATGTTTTGGTTCGGTTTTATTCAGTTTATGAAATCACATAATTAAAAATAAAAAATAATAAAAAACTAAATTTTTTTGTTCTATTCGATCAAAAACTGTCAAAATTTAGAACCGAACCAAAACTTTAATTTTTAATTCTATTGAATCAAAGCGAGCTGAATCTCTCTAAAGAACCAACCAAATCGATCATTTTTAGTTCGGTTCAATGCAAAAAAATTCACCCCATGAACACTCATATTTTGAGTTTACAAATAAATTTAATTAGGAAAAAATTACAAAGTTGTTTATTTTTAACCTAAAGTTTTCTAATCTCTTCTACAAAGTCATCCCAATAAAGGTTAATATTTCTAAAAAAAACTATAACTCAAAACTTACCTGATTCTAGACTTGAAATAAATAGGTTTTAAACCTTTGCCACAATCACCAAAGATGAAGAAAAAGGTTCTCCATTTTCGTTAGCTAGGGTTTTTCGATGGAGGAAGAGGAGAGAGAATGAGATAATGAGGGAGTGAGAGTGTCGAATATTAAATCAATAAGGAGAATAAAAACTCGTGTCCTCTCTTCCAACCCTTTTTCCTTTAATATTGATCTCCCTATGTATAGTAACATTTATTATCAACCAAATGGGAGGGAGTATGGCCAGTCAATGAGAGGAGCAAAAAGGAAAATATTAAATCTTTTAACTTTCTTACCTCCTTTATTCCATAATATCCTACGACCTTTCATTTAATATAGATCTATCTATATATAGTAACACATATTATCAACAAATGGGGAGGGAGTATGGCAGGTCAAGAGGAGGAGCAAAAAGGAAAGTTTCAATGTTTCAATTATCTTACCTCCTTTATTTCATAATATCCTAAAGTCTTTCCTCAATATAGCCTTCTCCCTAAGTATGGAAAAAAGAAATAACACAATATCAAGGAACAATAAGCTGTAGCCGGGGGAGTAGAGAGAATAAAATTCAATTATTTATTTTCTAAAATAAATATCAACTTCCTATTTTTGCAAAAGGACTTTTATTTTCAAATTTTAAATTCTTGACCGGTCTTTATTCCTTCCCTAAAAGTTTTGGGCTTCATTTAAAAATAAAAGTATTCAAAGGTTTAGATTCCAAAACACAAATGATTAAGTGATATTAGTAGAAAACTCTTATGTGTCACGTGCTACATAATGCACATGTTTACTAAGTTGGTAATTTATAATTACCACATAATATTTGTGACTTATACTTACTAAAATATGGAACGTCACATGATAGTAAAGGGGTGCATATACTATACATCAATTTCACAGCTAAAGAAATAAACGTGATTAAAGTAGAAATCACCCTTACATCCATTATAGTATTAGTCGAAAATAGTGGGTCTTACAAATACAGACTTAGGGACTACAAGAGTCGTATTAGCAGCCTCAGTTAAAGACAGTAACACTGATGACTCTACAAGCTTGGATCTTGGACTAGCCTTTAAAAGAATTACAGCCATCCTTAAGAGTGCCCCGCAGAAGGACCTTCCCCGTAGTCTTATCATTTATGAAACAGAAAATATAAAAATTCAATCAGTATCTTTTTTAAGTTCGAAAACACTTAATAAGTATTTGGTTATAGAATTTGGTTTAGAGATAGTGACATAGTGCATGTTTCAACCATAATTACCAATATGAGTTATTTGTAAGGACTCACCATTGCCAATAATTAGCTTACCCTTGCCTTATACTCAGATTTCACTGATAGATTGCTTAATTCTGAGGTCACATGATTTGTGGCCCCACTATCCATATACCATGAATCATCTTCTGACAGATTGGGTGTATCAACAATGGTAGAGGTTCTAGCATTGTATTGAGAACTCTATGAGCCATCCGGCACATACTACTCTTCTGAGATAATATGACTCAGGCTGCTGTACTCAAAATCAAACTTGTAACAATTAAATGTAGAATGTCCAGTACTTTCACAGATTTGACATGTAGGTCTTGAGGGTCCCCAGCCACGACCACAACCTCTTCCTCTAGAGTTATTCATACAAAAAATCGAATTATAATTCTAACCTTGATAACCATGAGACATGCCTCTGTTCAAAACTTACCCAATTCAGCAATACTTGACTGTGTTTGCTCAATCCTCATTTCTTGACTCTAATGCATGTATTGAGCTTCTTGTAAATATAACAAATGGAATTGTAAAAACCACATGATCGTATTCGCTACTAAGACCTCCCGGTATATAGAGGAATAAATCCTTTCAGTAATACATTGTTATGGTGCTGAAAGATTATCAGCAATGGACCTCATCTTGCGTACATAATCATTTATACTCACGTTACCTTTCTTGATAAATTGTAACTGAAAACGGAATTGTAAAAACCTAGATTTGGATTGAGTAGCGGAAATTCCTTGTAAAGTTTGCCAAACTACATTTGAACTAGTGCAGCACACAATGTGACAAAAACAATCTTTCAGAAATAGAAGAAAGAAGCCAACTCATCAAGAATCGATCATACCTTTTCTAAACTAGGTATTGTGGATTAAGAACTTTAACTGACTATGACATTGAGTTATTCAAGGCTGCTGAGTTCGAACCAGTTCAAACATTATTGACAATATATTTTACTGGACATGGTATTTTACCATACAATTAAAGTTCAAGACCATATGCATTAATGGTCGACAAAACTTGAGAACGCCAAAAGATGTAACCCCCCTCCCCCATCTAATATGATTGGTAGAGGAATCGGATTATTAGAAAGCTGAATAAGAGTATCAGCTATTGACTGTGCGGAGACATTAACATTTTAAGTGGTTGTGTTAGTGGCAGCTGTTGTTGTAGCAAGAACTGATGTATTGGAATTTGTATCTGCCATTGATGCTAGAAAGAAGGAATGGAAGAAAGAAGATTTGAGAAGGAGAAAGAAAAACTCAAGAATTGTGAAGAGTTGTGATAGTGGCTCTGATACCATAATGAGAGAATATGCTCAATTCTATTTCACAAAAAGTTAAGTACAATGAATACATTATAAGGTATATATATAGACCGACTTAGATAACTAACAAACTGATCTAATCTTGCTACTAAGTGATTGAAGTTAACAGTTTACACGACAACTTGAGTTAACTAAGTCACTCCATTAGTAAAACTACTTCTGTAATCTTCACTAAAAATGATGAACCAAACATTCGTTTCTTTAGTATAAAAATAAACATTCGTTTCTTTGCTTAAAAACTTGTATCTTTTATCATGAATTGTTTAGCTTCATCATTTTATCAAGTGAAGACATCATTTCCATATTCATTGTCATTTTTATTTTCACATTAATCGTAGTCGATCGGGATCATCCACTCAAAACTTCCACACCCAAACTCAACATTTCTTCCCTGCCAATTTGTCATCGATTAATTTTCACCGAAACATCTAATATATAGATAGATAAAGAAAGAGAATTTTTGATAAAATGGCAGAAAAAATAACATTTTTTTTTAAAAGAACGGAGTAAAGAAAGAGACTATTTCAAAAGAAAAATCAAGAATAGAAATTAAAGAAAAATCAAGAAGCAAAAGTAAGCCTGGACAAAATTGGTTAACTTGACACATAACTGATGAAAGCTTAATCTGAAACGAACAAAAGAAAAAAAGAAGCCCGAGGATCGGAAAAATTAAAAAATCAAAAGAAAAAAAAAAACAAGAAGATATGAGGTTAAGGAAGAGTCCGGGTACCATTATCTCTCACTCAACATTCACGTATCAGTAAACTTAAAGAATTATTTAACGGTGTTAGATGAGAAAACTAGATAGAAATATTTTAAAAAGTTAGAGAACTACAGAGAAACATTCGGAAAATTTAGGAAATTAAAGGTTCATTTTTCCCTAACCTACAATGAAGACTATTATTGGGGTGGACTCCTATTTTGTTTCCTAGCTCCAAACTTAGTTAGTTTGTCCACTTGTATCGTGGAGTTCGGACGTCATTCATTGTTCAAAAATAAAAGGAAGTCTCTCCACATGGTGGGTGGGGGTTGCAAATGCAGGTTGCAGCAAGTTAGGAACTCTTTTTCTATGCAAATGCCGCGGATTCTTCTACTATATCATCAGTCCATATTTCCTCTTCCTTTACGACCACAGTATTTGACTTTGTCTGACATTTTAACATCAACATTTCTTCAAGCCAAAGCATATCTTGTGCCTCGAACACTTTAATACTCTTGAAATATTGGTAATGTAATATTCCATTCATATTTTTAGTGACAAATATGATCTCTTAATTAAAAATTTTAACACTACACACGTGACAGAAAATATTAAAAATCTTCTACACACAGAGATCTATTGTAACAATATATTCAATTTTCATATAGTATAAGGAATTGACATTGTTTAAGATAATAATTGGTCTTTTGACTGAAATTTAGTTGATAACTTCTTTTGCAAGTAAGACTCGGGAAGAAAAATGATCATGCCAAGTACTACTTTTGAAAGTGACAATAATTAGCCATGGTAATCTATAATTTGGGTACAATTATTTATGTTTGAGTCGCTCAGGATGAAAAGGACTGTTTGTTATTTCAATTTGAATTTTATAAAAAAACAGATTTAAAGAGTTTATATTTTAATGTATTAGTAGAGTAATTAGATTCTTGTTATATGATATATAGACCAATTTGAACCAATCACGCTTAACAGGTAGATTTATCATTTGAATAGGTCAAAGCCAACTGAGAAGGCTCGCGGAGACTGTCTGCGTATAAATCATCAAAATTCAGCAAACCAAAATATAATAGTAACGAGAATAGACTACTTTGAATAATTTGTAGTCTATATATTACATAAACCGTGTTAAAGAGTTGAATGGATGTCCACAGAAAAGTCCAAGAATTACCAATTAATGAAGCTTGACCATTTAAAGTATAGTTTGGTGGTTCGGTTTAATGAAATCTAGGGGCATTGTAAAAATAATTATTACTGAAAAATAAGAAACTATAAGAAATATTATTAAAAACTTTAAAAATTTAACATCGTGTTCACTGTAAAAAAATTATGCTAAGGTTAACAAATTATGTAATATAATATTCTTATTATTTCTAATACAATTTTACATATCATTTTCTACATAAATATTTTTTATTTTAATTTATGTGTAAGCTAATTTATCAATTTTTACCAATAAATATTATTACAATATGAGTCATTGTTAGGGTTAAAAGATCTTAAGACCCCATGAACTTTTATTTAAAATCAATATATTTACCCCTAAGCTTTAACATCTCTCATATTGGTATCTAAACTTTTTTATCAGTAGAAAACCTCATCGTCACATGCTGTTAATTTTGCTATAGGAAACGAAAAGAAGAACAAACACCACAGGATAACAAAAGTAACCTTGGAAAACATGTTTGAGGCTCTTTACTATGATATTCTGAAAAGGCAATTAGGGTTTATTGTAAGCCTCGTGGGTGTCATGGATTCTCGCTGCTTTGTCGTGGGTTCTCGTGTTTTGACGTTGTTGTCGGTCTCGTTGTTGTGGGTTCTCGTGTTTGCCATGTTCTGGTTTTCATCTGCAGGTTCGCTCATTCATTCTAGGGATTAGGTCTCATTCGTTCTGGTTTACCGTGATCATTTGTTCTTGTGTGGCATTTGGTTGTGCTCGTCTGGAATGGATGCTCGTTCCTGGCTTGGGGGTTCATCTGGCGTGGGTCTCCTCACTTGTGGGTTTATGTGAGTTGAACTAAGAGCTAAATGAAAAATGGTTTTATCTATTTTCTATTGAATCTTTTGAGTGAATAAATACAAGAGCTTTTTTGGCCTTTATATACACAAAAGATAAAAGGAAGAAGAAGGAATAAAATTAGTTACAATTGCTGACAGAAGAGAGAGAAAAACTAAAGAATCTGTCACTCAATAATTGGCTTAGAATAACTTTTGGATTTGCCAATCATTGATTGAAGACTGTACATTTGTTGCAACAGAATTGCACACTATCATGAGCATGCTTAGCTGATCTTGTTGCTGAGGTGGAGGGAAAATTGATCGAGGACTTATGTGGCATGAAGTAGCTGGATGACTTGCATGGGTTTCATGTAGAAGATGAGAAATTGTCTTCGGTATTTGAGAAACCTGTGTTGAGCTTACTGAGGTGAGCTTGAAGTATCGGTTTTTTATCAACACCTCCCACAAGCTAAATGGGGAGGGAACCACCTTTAGCTTGGACGAAAGTGTGAAATGAAGTAGGAGCTAGAGGTTTGGTTAAGACATCTGCTACTTGATCAGAAGAGGGGATATATCTGATGTCAATAACTTTGGATTGAAGCTTTTCCCTAATGAAGTGCATGTCAATCTCGATGTGTATAGTCCGAGAGTGAAAAACTGGGTTGGAAGTAAGAGAGATTGAACTCTGGTTATCACACCTGATGATGGGAGAACTGGTCAAGTTGATATGCAGCTCCTTAGAGAGAGATAGAAGCCAGATAACTTCAGAAATAGCTAAGCCCAATGCTCTATATTCAGACTTAATACTAGATCGTGCAACAACTGTCTGTTTCTTGGAGCTCCAGGTGATCAAGTTAGGTCTCATGAAGATGCAATAGCCACTAGTCGATTTCCTATCATGAATTGAGCTTGCCCAATCCGCATCAATGAAGCAAGATAGAGATAAAGATGTACAGGAGTGAAATGGAGACCAAGCTGAATTGTTCCCTTAAGATATCTGAGAATTCTTTTGCAGGATTTCCAGTGGTCAGTTGTTGGATGAGCTTGAAATTGACTGAGTTTTTTTACAGTAAAATTAATGCCAGGACGTGTCATAGTCAAGTATTGCAAAGCACCAAGAACACTTCTGTACAGAATTGGATTAGAGAATGATGTTGGTTTTGATGAGTAAGTCTTGAATATACTTGCTTTGAGTAAGGTAAAGACCTGTAGAGTTCTTGACTGCCTCAAAACCTAAGAAGTAACTTAAAGAACCAAGTGTTTTGAGAGCAAACTGAGTGTGTAATTGAGAGATTAGATATGTGATGAGTATGGGATTGCTGCCAGTGACCAAGATGTCATCAACATATATGAGGACCAGAAGAATGCCCTTGCTTGTTGACTCAATGAACAAAGATATGTCAGAGACTGAGTTGTGGATCCCCTAACTTGCTAGAACAGTTTTAATTCTAACAAACCAGGCCATTGGAGCTTGCCTTAGACCATATAAAGCCTTATGAAGTTGACAGACGTGTTTTTAATTATGCAAGACTATTGAACAAAATGGCCAGCATCGCGAGGGTGGCACACCATTTAAAGGGCAATAGCACTAGCATTGCGACGTTGGCTTCCTAGGGCCACCATGCTGGTGCAAACAACAACAAAAATGGATTAACCAATGTATCATAGCGACGTTGGCATGATTTTAGATATTTTGTGCAATTTTTTTGCTCCAATCATGTCCTTGATGAAGCCCTAATGTATAAATAGAATATTTTAGGATTTTTTGAGACATTTTTTAACTTGAAAGGCAAGGGAAAAAGCACTTGGAGAGGATAAGAACAAGGTCCAACCCATAAACGAATTTTAACTCAATTCATCTTCAAATCCAATCTTTCTTCTCTCTCTTTCTCTATGCTCATGAATATTGTTAGGATGTTTTTTTACTTTAGTATGTTTTAATTTTGCAATCCAGGGCTACAATGTTGCTAAACCTTGATTGTTCCTTAATTTTGATATTCAATATAATCGATGTTTATTCATTATTGCTGAGTGTCATGATATGTTCTTAATACTTATGATTGTTTGACCAACCATTGCATGATTTCAGATTTAATTCTGAGACTGAGAAGTGATGATTATATTTGCCCTTTGTTCATGGTACCATTAGAATTTCAAAAGTTGGAGATAATTATGAATCTAGTGTAGGAAATATAATTTATTGCGCTTAATGAGTTTTGATATATTTAATCTTGACAAAGATGTGAGATTTGTATACTTAAATCAGTATTATCGATGCTTGAGAAAGATTGATAATTACGTTAGAAAAATTCGTTGTCAAGATTATGATTGATTGAGATTTGAAAATTTGAGTATGATTGGTTTGGTGAAATCAGAATCCCTAAAATTTTAATTATTAAAATTTGTATTATTTTTACTTAATAATTTTAATTGTTTTAGTTTAATATTACATAAAAACCCCATTTTTCGATACTCTCAATTAAAATTAGGGTCTAGTTGATTTTAATAATTAATAACAATCAATCATCATGGACGATACTCTATATTCATAGAATTATATTTCTTGACAACAATAGTGCACTTGCACTTTTAAAAATTGTAACAAGTTGTTGTTGCTTGGGATTGATTTTGTTTATTAATATTGGAATTACAACGTTTTCTTATTTCACTTCAGGATAAAACTAAGAGTTGGTTGAAACTCTTTGTCGGCTGGGTCAATCACTACTTGGAATGGCCTTTTTGAGAATTGTTTTGTCAAGTTCTTTCCACCAGCTAAAACACCCAAGATGAGGAATGAGATCACTACCTTTGCCCAATATGATATGGAGTCTCTTTATGAAGATTGGGAGGGATTTAAAGAGATGTTGAGGGGATGCCCATATCATGGACTCCCTGAATGGATACATGTCCAAACTTTCTACAATAGATTGGAGAATTCAACAAGGACACTAGTGGATGCAGCAGCAAATGGAGCTTTGATGAGTAAAACACATGAGGATGCCTATGCTTTGCTAGAAGAAATGGCTGCTAATGCCTATCAATGGCCAACTGAGCGCAACGTCCGAGAAAGATTCATGGAGTTCATGAAGTCAATGCTCTTACCGCTCTCACAGTTCAAGTAGCTATACTGCCCAAGCAATTAAGCTCTTTCACCATCAATGCTAATGTTATTCATGCCATACAGGAAGATTATAACTTATGCAATCGACCTCACTGTAGTACTGAATGACAAGTTGGTAATCCCTTCGCTCTGTCTCAGTAAGAACATGTTAATTTTGTGGAGAATTACAACAGGAAGAATAACCCATTCTCCAAAACCTACAACCAATGATGGTGAAATCAACATAATTTCTCTTGGAATAATAATCAGAATGTGATTAATCCACCAGTCGTTACTCAGCCTCAATTTCAACCTCAACAACCTAAAATTTATTTAGAAGATGCTCTTACCCAACTCATAGTCAATACTAATCAATTTATGGAAAAAACAGATGCAACACTTCATGGCAAGACAGTAGTATTTAGAGCCAAGATGCGTCTACTCAGAATTTAGAGTTTCAAATGAGTCAACTTTCAAAAATTCTCAGTCAAAGACCACAAGATTCTTTGTCGAGCAACACTGAGCGAAATCCAAAAGAACAAGGAAGATCCAGAGATTTTAGAATGTGTGAATCAGTTGGAAGCGATCACACCGATATTCACTAACAGGCCTTTCTAAGAACCAAGAGAAAGTAAACCTAGACAATTGTCATCTATTAAAAAGCCACTGGTATTAGAACTCAAGAAATTTCCAACCCCATCTTCGGTACTCTTATCTAGAAGAAACCTCAACTCTTCCTGTCATTATTTCTACTTTCTTAAATAATGGACAAGAAGACAAACTTTTGAGGGTGTTGAGAGAGCATAAAACGGTCCTATGATGGTCACTTTTTGGCATAAAGGAATTTTAAAGTCAATGGACAACGGATAAAGCCATGTTTGGATGATCAAATTGATCAAGAAAATACCACAATCGTGTTAGTTTCACTTTGATCATCTATATTTTGTTCGGCTGAAGTCATTAAAGCAAGCGCTACCAAGAGGCAACCCGATTTTATTTCTGTTATTTTTATTTTATTTATTTATTATTAAAAAATTTCACTTTATCCATTTTATCTCTTTCATTAGATCTCAAATATATTATCTCTCCCTCTCATCTCTCCACAAGCACCAATTTTTTTGCTCTTGTCCGCATTAGTAGACAACATGAACAATGTGGAGAATGATAACGAGAAAATCTAATCCTAATTCAAGGAAGTCCTCTTTACTTACTTCTTTAACATATTTTTCATTGAGGACAATAAAATATTTATCTTTAGGGGTGGTGGCATTTAATTTTGTAATTATGTTGCTTAGTTTTATTTCGTTGTTTATATTCTCTGTAATATTTCATTTGCTTTCTTTTTTTATTAAAAAAATTAAACATTTGACGGTTTGTAGTAGACAACATTAATTCCTATGATGAGATTAGTTTTGATTTATTGATAACTTTAGAAATATGGATGAATTTGTGTAAATGTGTGTATTTGAACTTTTTGTTGATTTGCATTTCACTAAAGAATCAAGACGTGTTGAGCACCTAGCCCAGTGTTTGATTGTCTTTCTTCTTAGAGAATGTTTATGTGACTTAAAGAGCCTTTATGATCTCATAAGAACTCTAGAATCAGTTTGATTGTTGCTCGAGACAAAATCCTAGGCTACATTATACTTAGGACATAATTTAGGCCACCTTTGGACCGTTTAAGCTTTTCAAACCAACCTATGCATAATTGTTTCCCTAGTTATCCATGTTGAGGCTAAATAACCATTTTCTTTACCATCCATGATAGCTGCCTAACCTTATAAAAAAAATTCCAAGTAACCATATTTACTCATAGTATTTGGATGTTTTAGGAAAATACTTAGAGCTACGACAATTTGGGTGGATGAGAGGAGTTTTGATATAATTATTCAACAAAATATGTGAATAAGTTTGATTTTGCAGACACTTGGACTTGAGTGACTAAGCTCAAATGGGTGTCTCAACACCTAATACCCTAAGACCAATTGGTTTGGGAGCTATTAGCTGAAAGCTCGTTAAGGAAAGAGAAGCTTAAGGAAATCAAATTAATAAGAATGGTTAGGTGTGGATGATAATTCAAGAGGTGGGAAGTGACAAGTTCGGGGTGTGTCAAGAGAAATTATGTTAAGCTCATTAATTCTTAGAATGCATGTGTGACCATGGGTAAAGGTTGAGCTGAAATAATACCCTGAACCCTAGCCATACATTACAAGCCTACCAAAGTCCTTCTGATCTTGAGTGTTATGGTTTACCTATATTAGTGGAGAGTGATATGAAAAATTGGCCTATGGAGTTCTAATCTATTTATAGATTAATATATCTATTTTTATAAGCTATGTTGCATAAACTATTTGAGACTAAGAAGTTTGACAACTTAAGGCGACACACACGCACTCGAGATTTTACAAAATGTAATGCAAGTTTGTATT
Organism: Datisca glomerata; assembly: GCA_003255025.1. Lineage (NCBI taxonomy): Eukaryota > Viridiplantae > Streptophyta > Magnoliopsida > Cucurbitales > Datiscaceae > Datisca > Datisca glomerata. The sequence continues at coordinate 2,831,072 of QANY01002976.1, forward strand.
TGTGCTGAAATTCTACATGATCATAATTCAGAAGTTCTTCTTGGGTTATCGCTATTTTGAAATCTCTGAGGCTTATTTAGTTAGGAAAAACATTTCGTCTTTTGATCTATAGTCTTGTATAATTAGAGTTTAGTGCTTACTTGTTTGACTTTGGCTTTTCTTTTGCTCGAGAACTAGCAAAAAGTTAAGTTTGGTTGAGTTTGGTAAATGTGTTTCACACTCATATTTTAGACACTCTTAGCTTCAATTTTGGTTGTTCTTTGAGATTTATTTCTTGATTTATGTTTATGTTTATTTTTATTTTGTAGTTCAGATATTCAAGGGCACTTGGGGTCGCGGCGCTGGCACACCATTTGAGGGGAAGTAGCACCATTTAAGGGGAAGTATCACGTTACAAAATGTCATAAAAGGATGGATTTGGGCAGAATAGCCAACGTCGCGACGCTGGCACACCATTTGAGGGGAAGTAGCACCAGCGTCGCGATGTTGGCTCCCCAGGGCTGCGATGCTGGCTCCCACTGTCATGACGTTGGCACAATTTTAGATATTTTGTGTGATTTTTTTGCTCTAATCTTATCCTTGACAAACCCTAAAATATAAATAGAATATTTTAGGGTTCTTTGAGACGTTTTTTGATTGTGATAGGCAAGGAAAAAAGCTCTTGGAGGGTAGAAGAATAAGATCCAACCCGAAAACAAATTTTCAACTCCAATTTCCTCTTCAAATCCAATCTTTCTTCTCTTTCTTCTCTATGTTCATGAATATTTTTAGGATATTTTCTTATTTTAGTATGTTTTAATTTTCCAATCTAGGGCTATGATGTAGCCAAACCTTGATTGTTCCTTAATTTTGATTTTCAATATAATCGATGTTTATTCATTATTGCTTAGTGTTATTATATATTCTTAATGCATGTGATTGTCTGGTCAACTATTGCATGATTTGAGATTTAATTCTGAGACTAAGAAGTGGTGATTAAACTTGACCTTTGTTCATGATACCATTAGAATTTCATAAGTTAGAGATAATTATGAATCTAGTGTAGCAATATAATTTCATGTGCTTCATGAGTTTCAATATATTTAATCTTAACAAAGATGTAAGATTTGTATACTTGAATCCTTATTATCGATGCTTGAAAAAGATTGATAATTACGTTAGAAAAATTCACTGTGAGGATTATAATAAACATTGATTGATTGAGATTTAGAATTTTGAGCATGATTGGTTTAGTGAAATCAGAATCCCTAGAAATTTTTATCGTTGAAATTCTTATTATTTTTACTTAATAATCTTAATTATTTTAGTTTAATATTACATAAAAAATCTCATTTTCAATACTTTCAATTAAAATTAGGGTCTAGTTGATTTCAATAATTAATCTCAATCAATCATTGTTGATGATACTCTATATTCATAGAATTTTATTACTTGACAACGATAGTTTGCACTTTTAAAACTCATAACAACCATCATAAGTATATTTACCAACTATATGTCACCTTTTAGAAGAAAGGAGTCATTGCCTACTGCCACCATGAAAGTACAAAATAGGTGCTCAATTATCTCAATGCCTTGAGGATAAAAGACACAACTTTACCCCCACAATAATGTTCCACCTAACAATGAGATCTTTAGTTGGTAACTTGTGGTGACATGCCAACCAAGATATGAATAACATTTGGGAATAGAGCTAGCAAGAGAACTTTATTAACATGTGTCATTCCATTATTTGTCTTTAGGTTAACAATACATTATAAATGCTTTTCACTAAGAATTCACCCTTTATAGCAGGATGCGACCTTCAAGCATCTCCTAGTGAAGGATGAGAAGGATGAAGATTTAATATCCATATTGTGTTATATGTGTGCTATTCCTAGGTTAGGCCAAGACCATGTACCATCATTTAAGATACATTAACTGGTGTATACGACCCCGACCCAACCTGTACTTTTCATCAGTACTCAGTTTCCTCTATGCCCTAAGATTCTCTTAGGGTGCCAAGGACCAGTTAAAACTGAGAATTAAACCCTACCACCTCCATTCTTACTTGACAAAAATGACTTACATTTATCCTTAAGTTGAGAATCTTCCTCCATGCCTATGTAGCTAGGATCAGTTGTGAATCTCACTGTAAAAATAGAATGCTCTCTGAGGAGGTTTGCTTGACACTAGGAAACTAGGAAATCCATAAGGAATCTCTGGCTCTAGCTTACTCCCACTCTCCAAAAGTTCCTTGAAAGAGCTGGCACATTTTATATGACCAGGTCTTTCAACCATAACCCTTATTCTTCAAAACTCGCATATACTTGTTCCTAAGCCACCATTGCCCCTGTGTTTAGTGCAACATTGCCTTTTCTAAGAAAGTTTCTAACTGTAACATTGACCCATCCCCTATTATGGGAGATTGCATAGACTTACCCAACCAATGTGTTTGATCTTTAAGATAAGATCTTTTACAAATTGGTTTGCTTGTAAAAACACTAGTTGCATTCAGTTTATAATGAGATTATTTCAATCTTTTTTTATTCCATGTATTATTCTCATCTCACTCATCTCATAATCCTTGAATTACAATGAGGATAGATTTGATAAGTTGTGACCTACCTGTATATGATAGGAATCCCTTCTCCTGCTATTTTTTGTACAATCTTATCAGTCAGGATCTTACAGTCCATTTGTTTAACTTAGAGGATATCAAAGGTGCCTCCAAATGCTTCATGGGTAGCATGTCCTTCTAGAAACTTATTGACCTCCAAGATCTGATGCTGTGTTGTTTCATACACACATGAGAAGAACACTAAGTAATACCAATTAATATCATCAAAAAATTTATCAAACCCGATACTTTTCTAAGAAATACATATATTAATCACTAATATAGTAGTTCATAGCAAAATCTCTTAATCATAATTTATTACAAAATTTGATTCACAAATGTATCCAAATAGAAATAAAAAAGAGAGTATTTAAAGCTTGATGTTACAACTACAAAGCTTAACAAATATTCTAAAACTCATGTTTTTGTTGTTGAGTCATCGTCAGGGGGTAGAAAACTGTTTTGACGAGTCCATTTGAATAATTATTTTGACAAAAGGGACATTCAAAATTGAATTTCTATAACATTATTTTAAAAAAATAATTTGGATAGCATTTGATTAAATTTGGTAACTATTTTTCATAATGGGGTGTTGTAGGGTGCTAATACCTTCCCCACAAGTAAATGACTCTCGAACCAACTTTAAATTTTCACAGATCAAAATATTTGATTTTAAAATTGGGTGACCAATCACGCCCTAAAATGATTAATGACGACTCCAAATTTCTTTTTTTCAAAATGATTTTCAATCGCCGCTCCGTGTGCATGCACGTTACGAAAGCTTAGCGAGTCCACAGGGGACAAATAATTAGTCTAACCATTTTTAAATCAATAGAGAGTCAAGCCAAAATTTTATCATATGCTATCTTTTTGTGTGGTTCTTTGTTTGTTTATTTGATTCATTAGTTTTTTTTCCAAATTCACGCTTGTAGTTGTATAAAGTTCATTTTTTACGAAGTATATTTCTTTACATATGTACACTAGCTTTGTACCCGGGCGTTACGTTTAGAATTAGCGAGAATGAGTAGGGGAATTCCTTCGTGGAACTGTGGTTTCTGTGCAGGCTCATGAAAATTCTCACTCAGGTCGACCCTTTCGGGATACCGTTTGGGGGCCACTATTACTCCGTTCGGATAATAGTGAGGACAACCTAAAAGCCTATTAAGAGATTTGAGAACCCAATCACACATGCATTTTGTTCATAGAGCCGATCTCATGATCAATGTTTGATAAAAATTGAGATTCTGTTAATTATGATATCATGACTAATTTTGTTCATATATATATGTCTTACGCTCTTTGAACATTTATTTTCTTCCTCATTGTTTCACTTATGACTTCGTCTTTCTTTTTTGCATACATGCGTCATGTTGCATAATAGGGATTCTAAAGAAGTATTCAATTCATTCATATTTTAGAGACCATGACGTCTACTCTGAGTGTGATAGAAGATCAAGTTACAGTAGCCTAATGGTCAGAGGAAACACAAAAATGAAAAGGAGATTGTCTAAAAAGGAAGATGTCATTCTTCTACCATCAATCATTAAGATAGAGTTCTCATACACTGATTTGGAGAGGTTGAAGAAGATATGTGAGGATATTTCACCGGAGCAGAAAAAATTGTTTGTCGATAAATATGGTCACATCGCTTATCTTCTGTATATTACAGTTAACGCTCCTGTTCTTAAGGCTTTAATGCATTTATGGGAGCCTCTGTACAAATGTTTCACCTTTGGAACAATTGATCTTACTCCTAGAATTGAAGAATATCAAGCCATACTGAACGTCTCGCTGCAAAGCATGGATAAAGTTTATAATTACAACAAAAAGCTCAGATTGAAGAAAGCTCTATCCAAGCGCTTGGGTACTGTTTATGCATATGAGATTTAGAAAAGGTTGAAAGTTAAAGGGGTAATTAGTGTGTATTACTGGATTACCTCCTAGATCTCACCCAAAATGTCTTGAAGGAAGATAAGGGTATGGCTCTTTATGCACTATGTATTTATGGCACCGTATTATTTCCAAAGATTCAAGGTTATGTGGATGGTAAAATGATAAAAATGTTCCTTCAATTTAAACATGGTGTTAACCCTGTTATCTCAATTCTAGCTGAGACTTTTCGTTCCTTAAATCACATACAAGTGTTTGGAAAAAGGAAGTTCAATGGCTCTCCATCTCTTTTGTGTATTCGAATTCTTAGCCATCTAAGATGTCCACCAGATTTCAAATGTCCTCAAGTTAAGTTTTCATGTCCATGGATGAAGACGATAATCCCCATTGCAGAATTTGGAATGGCCAAATAGAATCTGCAGTTTTCCACAAAAGGGGTGTGGCTCTCACACCTATCAAAGTTGAAAGATAAGGGTGTTATCTAGAAAGCCCACTGGATGAGGTTGACATCGATGATCTACAGATGTGGCGACTATCAATGGGTCCCGCTCCCAGGATCATGGGGTTGTATTGGTTATGCTCTGCTAATGGTGCTCCGTCAATTATACATGAGACAGTTTATCCATGCCACGCATGCATTGAAGGACATTGGGATCAGCTATGATTCTCAAAATATTGAACAAAAATTGCATCAGCTGATTGGAGCTTGGAAAATAACGAGAAGGGTGTGAAATGAGAAGAATCACATGAATTGCACAAAGGAGTATGAAGCGTGGCTTGAGAGCAGAGGCAAAATAACTATTGCCTTACTAGTTAAGGAGTGACAATCATACAAGTTACTGGAAGCCCATCAGGAGATTGTTAAAAAGGAGGAGTAGGATGAGTTATATGAGGAGCGTCAAAAGAATTTAACTTTCTTGGAAGAAAACAAACGTCTAACAGTCAAGATGAATTTGTCAGGCAAACACAGGATCGAAGCTGAAAAATAACTCTTGAGAAACAAGGTTAAGGATCAAGAATATCTGAAGTGAAAAAACTTAGAGTTGGGAACTAACATTCACAAACTGAACAACAAAATTAGAAAGATGGCAGAGGACAATGAGAATTTGCAAGGAGTAATCTATGAATGAGAGAATCGAATCATGAAGCTAGAAAGGAAAAATAAACTTGTACAAGAGATTTTAGAAGAGGTTAAAGGAGCTGTGAATAAGAAGAATGCGTATATTGTTGAGTTAGAAGAACAATATGACTCATTATGATGAATCGCTGATAAATTACAAGTTGATTTAGAGAATAAAAAAGTTAGGAAGACCGAGTCACCGAATGATAGTGAAGAACTATTGAAAGTCATTGCAAGCCTTGAGTAGCAAGTTAGAGCGTATCAGAACGTGAGAGAGAAATTGGCAAGAAATAATGATGTTAATGTCGATGCACTAAGATATGATTACCAATTACTACAACAAGAGCACGACTTGTTAGACAACAATCAGGGCATGCTATAGAATGGCAGTCTTGTCATTACTCGCAAGGACAGGAGGAGTGCCACAATGAAGGCCAGTTATATAGTGAAAATTCTCTCTTGGAGAAGCGAATTGCTTTCTCATGTATGAGAAAATTGATTTCATCGTCAGAAGTAGTATCATTCTTCGGCTTAGCTTCTCTGAGAAGCATATGATGACATATGGGTCTAGAAAATTGGATACTCTGTATGTCTAGTAGATGGCCAAAATATGTCTGTCTAAAGAGAATCTTCTAAGATTCAGTCAACTTCTCATCCAAGTTCTTAATTTCATGTAAGTTGGAGAGGCAATTCACTCTTCCAGAGATAAATTCATCATCATTTAGGAATGGAGTCAGTTGAATCTTTGGAGCCATTATCTGTTGAAAGATGAAGATAAAAAGTAAGTTTCATGATTTAGTTATACACATAAAAATCACCTGATTGCTTACTGAAGGGTTATAATAGTTAGATAAAACTATTTGAACCCTTAAAGTAGCCAGATACAATTACTTGAACCCTTAAAGTAGTTATTTGTTTTGATTTTCAGAATCAAAATCACTACTTGAAGGGTTCAAGTACTCAGATATAACTACTTAAACACCTCAAGTAGTGAACAAGTGACTACTTGAAAGGTTCAAGTAGATGTATAATTGACTGTCAATACAAAAAATGATTACTTGAAGCATTCATGTAGTTGTTTATAACTAGTTGAACCTTTCAAGTAGTCATTTGTTTAATTGATTAATTGACTGTCAATACAAAAATGACTAATTGAACCTTTCACTTGCTCACTGAATAATTGACTGTCAATACAAAAATGATTACTTGAAGCATTCATGTAGGTGTTTATAATTACTTGAACATTTCAAGTAGTCATTCGTTTAATTGATTACTTACTGCTATAACAAAAGGCTTAGTTGAGGGGTACAATTAGTTATAAAGAACTACTTGAACCCTACAGCTACTTATTGTTGTAGTCAAAATGACTACTTGAAGGGTCCAAGTACTAAATAGCTACTTGAACCTTTCACGCAGCCATTAGATTCATATGGTTATCACAAGCATCTATCACAAATATCAAGTAATCCATACATGCAGAAGGTTATAATCATCAAGAAGGACAATCTAACCCCATATAATTTTCTCCTAACCCCAGTACAAAATAAAAAAAGTCCTGATTTTTAAACCCTAGACAATTTTTCCCCAACTTCCAGTAGGAAGAACAAAAGAAAGAGTAACAAAACTGGTAAATCAAGTCATTTTTCGTGTAAAAAAAAGAGAAGAATGGGTACCTAAGTTTTTCAGTTGGTAGGTATCATGCCGAAGATGAGCGGGTTTCCTGAGTGCTCTGGAAAAGGAAAAAGAAGAGAAAACGAATAGCAGGGACTGTCTCGCCGAAGAATAAGCCTCGATTTTCACCTAGAAGAGAGAAAACATATGAGAATGGAGACGAAAAGGAAGATATCAAAGGAAGAGACGCAAACCTAAGGAGAAGAGAAACAAGGAAGAGAATCGAAGGAAAGAGAAGAGAGAAAGTAACCGTCAAATCACTACTTGATGTGTAACTATCTTGGGAAGAATGTGAATTGTTGCTTTTGTTTGATTTGGTAGGCCAGGGGTATAAAATTCTGAATTTTCAAAAATTGGTATATATTTCCTAACCCAAATTAGAAACGGTACATAATTCTAAATAACCCTTTGAATAACCACCACAGTAGCTACCTATTTGCTACAGCTTTCGATAATCGCCATACAGAGCCTTAGACATTAGGCCCCTAAGACATCCCCTCAACTTTCCCTCAGAATTTTCTCTCACAGTCAAGTGTTTTTTTTGTCCTCATAGAGTCAATCAACTATTATACATAGATGTTAGCAAATTAGGGGCATGTTTATTAAATTTTTAGACTGAAGATTTTGATTGAGAATTCGCAAGAATTTAGATTTAGGATTTTGATTGAAAATTTAGATTTAGGATTTGTAACATTTGTGTTTATTGTAAATTTGAATTATATTAGATTAGATGATTTAGATTATGTTAGATAGATTAGATAAGTTTACCATAATATCTTTCAATTAATAAATTGTTAGTTTAAGTGTTGACTTAAAAGGAGTATTTTTTTTTACTTTGCTATAATATCTTTCAATTAATAAATTGTCGGTTTAAGTACTGACTTAAAATGAGTATTTTTTTACTTTACATAATAAATTCAACAAATATCTAGGTTTGGATTTGTATTCTACAATTTTTTGAATGAAAAATCCATAAAAACTTAGATTTCAAATCTAATAATATTGTGGTCCTCACAAATTTTTTTAATCTTTTTTTAGTAACTATTAGATTTGGATTACAACCAAATCCGTTAAGCTTTGTAGTTGGCTCTCCATCGACTTGATTTATTTCTTTAATTTTATATTTTCAACTCAACTCTTTTCTTGGAATATGTGGGTGGGGCTCCATGTCCAAGCTCATGTCCCTTTTAAAGAAGATAAAGAGATCATCTACAAAGAACAAATTTATAACAGCATTCTATTTGTAGGCATTGTAGTACTATATCCCAGTGTGACTATAAGTACCTCCAAAGTCAATGCAAACATATAAGTTGGCAGTCGGTCATCTTGTCTTAGTCCTCTCCTAACATGGAATACTACAACAAAAAAAGGCTACGATAACGGTAAAAAAAACGTTATCATAGGGTATCGATAGCGTTTCTGAAAACGTGATGTACATCGACATTATTAAAAGTCTGTTACCTATGATAGCGCTTTTTAAACGCTATAAAAATGCCTAATATAGCATTTTTTAAACGCTATGAAAAGCTTTTTATAGCGTTTTATAAATGTTGTGATAGGTCTTTCATAGCATTTTATAAATGCTATTGTAGTTCTTTCATGCCTTTTATAAACGCTACCATAGGTCTTTCATTACGTTTTATAAATGTTATCGTATGTCTTTCATAACATTTTTCATTACTTATTGTTTTGTTGATGTTATTAACTACTTTTATAACCTTTTTATTACTTATATTTACAATTGTACAAATATAAAAAATAAATAGCTTTTCTGAAAATATCACGAAATAACAAAATCACATATCATTTTATTTAATTAGTCAAAAATTTTACATACTAATTGTCTACTAGAAGTTACATCTCAAAATGATAATCACATATTGATTTTTACATAGAGCAAAAAAAAAAAGCAATTCATCCACACAAAAAAACTAAAATCAGTATAAGTTCACATCCCCCCAAACCTAATTCATGAGGCACCAGCTTAAGGAGAAATGTTACGCAGTACTTTGCATCATATATTAGACAACAACTAAACAGAACTTTCTCTCAAATCTATGATTAAAAGACTCCAATATGACATGTAAACATTAAGGAGAGTTATTTCAACTTAAATAGTGGGGGGAGAGGGTGGAGAGAGAGAGAGAGAGAGCAAAAATGTAGCAGTCCCAGCTCTATGTTCAAGGGCATGCCCAAAGTTTCCTGCTCGAAAACATTTTTTGCAGCTGGGACTGCTACAAGAATAAGATATTAATAAATTCAATGTTTAAACACCCAAATAGTAACAGAAGAGGTAAATAACCCTAGACATGTTCAACACTTCAATAAATAAAAACTCCCAGCCATATTAGAATTGTTTCCATCTTTCTCAACATGAGAAATAAATTTAATTAACTCGGTAAAAGAAACCCAAGATTACTTTTCTCTTGCTAAAAACAACTTAATCCCTAACACAACAATGAAAATGAAGAAATTCATGTTTGATAAATAAAATAATAAACTAATCTCAAATAAAAACAATCTATTCCCTAGCATAAACTAACTAACAACAAAACAACAAAGGGAAGCAAACAAGAAAAAAGAAGCACGGGCAGCTTTGAATACAAATAAAACATGAAGTTGGTTTGTTTAGTCTTGTAAGAAGTTGTAAAATGGAAAACAAAAGGAACTCCTCATATGAACTAAAAAAACTAGAAATGTATGAATATAGTATATAAAACATCAACATCTAAAGAAAAGAAGTAGGTATGTATCCCCGAACAGACCAAGCTCTTTATGCCTAATCCTTGCTTATCGGTTCTAGATTTATCCTAGAGAAATTAATACAACCGAAAGGATAAAACATATTTTAGTGCACAAAAAATAACCACATAAAGTAGTCCTTTAGCATAATAAATTAAGGTGTGAATCCAAAACCCTAATCAAATTGAATCAACACAACATAACTTTTTTTATCAGTAATCAACACAATACAACTCGAACCAGACTGGTAATTGAAGTACCAGTACGGAAGAACCCAAGCTTAATATTGTACTCTTTACATTTTTTTAATGTACTCTTCACCTGCAAAATGCCATAGATTCTGCAACCAATATGATTAAGAGATTACTTAATTTTATTAGTTTTAGCTCGGATGGACTACTCTATAGCACTACAGTAGTCCACCAGAAAAACCATGAATATTTCTTGTTCATCTGAGCCAGAGACTAAAGAAATGTGTGGTTGAATTCTTGTTCAATACATCAATAAGTAAAAATAGTTTGATTTCTTCAAATGAATGCATATATTATGAAACATTCAATATCATGGCTGATAAGTTTGGTTGATGAGATTGTTGTAATACTGTAAATCCTTTGGATTAACAGGTCCCTTCCATCTGAAAAAAAAAATATGATTTGACAGAAGTATCTAATCTGAGAAAAGAAATAGGGAAAAACATAACTTCTTTTATGTAAAAAAGAATGTTATTCATTTAAATGTTTGAAAATTATACTCGGGATGAATCTTGACCAAGAGATGGAAAATCTATAAACATCAAGGCATATATCCACCATCAGTTGCACATCTCCTCCAATAAAATCCACCAACTTAATTATATACACAAGACGGTTCACCATTATATCTAACTAATTTGGTTTGTTTTTACAGAACTAGTATTCACTGATGATGGGATAAAGGAGCACTATTTTGTTTCCTCTTAAATGTCTGTAAAGCAAAATATTCATTGAAAAAGAAAGACTTAAACAATATGAGGATTTGGATTCCTGCAACATGAGGATGTCATGTTTGTATAATCTAGACAATTGAAATTATTTTCTACGATCCACATATATTCTACATGAATTTCTAAATGATCCACAAAACATTTTTTTGTTCGGAAAATATAAACCATTGATTAGTTTATTTTTAACATGGTACTCTAAGGTTAAATTTCTAATAAACTAGAATCTTGGTAAGTGACAATGTAAAACTAGAACCTATTCAATGGCTTTACAAATTCTGTTATTACAACTCTATAACAGAATCATGACATTGACATTGTTCAAATTTTGAGGACAACATGGTACGTCTGAAGGCATATAACAGTACTTACAATGTCCAAAATCTTACATTGATACAATCTTTTGCATTTTCAAAAATGGTAAAAGTAAAGTTACTAATCAATCTTCACGGACGAGTATATGAGCCTCGTGAACCAAAAGCATGCATAAATTCCAATGGTTCCAGTCAGCACAAAGAATGCATATGAAGCAATAAGCGTATATCCAAAGTAAAGTAGCCCAGAGACAAGATTCATGATTTCAAGTTTAGCAAAGAATTAGAACATAGAGTAGAGGAAAAGGTAGAGTGCATTAAATTACTAATTCATATCAATCTCTAAAGAATCATTAAGATCTACATTAATTTATTTATAATGTTGAGGTTGGAAAATTACCATAAAACATATATACATACGTTTTCAACAACATTTTTAAACATTATAAACAAGAAAATATTGGAACTACAAATAAGAAAAAATGATATCACCGTGAAATACCCTCTAGCCATAGGTTTGACAGACGATTGAGAGAGCTCCGATTGAAAGGCGTTCACCTCATGACCAAGAACGACGAGCTTAAGACTGGCTCACGCATACCCGAGTCGCCTGTAGAGAGTGAGCTAAGAGAAACAGATGATATAGAGATAGTAGAGAGAAACAGAGAGAGATGATGTACCGCACAGAGCCGGACAGATCTAGGAAAGTAGCTACGAGAGAGTGCGTAGAGAAATAGCTGCGAGAGAGGATCTATGACAGAGAGCTGAAAGAGAGAGAGTTACAAGAGATGCATGCAAGAAGGAAAGAGCTGAGAGAAAGCTTCACCTCATGAAGAGAAAACTCTGTGAGCTTTGTAGCAGAAAGAGCTCTCTGTGAGCTTCGTGTGGGGAGAGCGGGGCTTAAAGAGAGAGGCGTTGTGAGAGAGTGATTTTTTGTTCAATGTTTTTTAGGTTTGAGATTTTTTGTTCCCGCGGCCCTTTTTCCCTTGCGTAAAAATATGCACTCTCATTGTGTTTTGGTATAAAATGCCATCCTTGACTGCAATTAAGGCACTTAATTCTTGTAGTGGAAGGAACCCCTTACACCTCCATTAATTTTGATGGAAAAGGAGTGTCACACATTCCATGATCCAAATTGTGAACATTGGTGGCAATTCCACATCTTGGAGTACTTGGCCTAAGAAGAACCAACTAACATTATCGTAGGCATGTGCAAGTCCACCTTGAAAGCACATATAGGAGGTTGAGAAACTATGATATCATCTCATAAGTTCCCTGGTAAGTAGGATGTCATCTATAGTCTTTCTACCTAGAACAAAGGCAGTTCGACAGAGACCAATGAGTTTTGGCAGCATAATCTTGAGCTTATTTACTATCATCTTGGTTACGCATTTATAGACCAAATTACAACAAGAGATTAATCTAAATTTTGATATCTTAGTGGGGTTTGCAACCTTGGGAATCAAGGTGATATTTGTTCCATTGAAAAAATCCAACACTGCCTTACCAACATTCTCACCTACTATGTGTCAACATTTCTTAAGAAGCCAACTAAGGAGATCAAAGTCTAGTCCCATGTTTTCATTGAATAATAGTAGGTGAAAATTTCTAAAGAAGCACCTTGGAATAACCTTCTTTTCCAAGTTTAGGGATGGGTGTTTGAGTTCTTAGTAGATTCTGATAAAGGTCCAAGACGTTGTTTTGGATCTCCCTTTCAAAATTCATAAAAATCTATAAATAATATATGCTAATTACTAGTTAAGCTCACAGATTCGAATAAGACTAACCTTAATTATCCAATAACCCTTATCATTTCTTATATGCGTAATTCTACCACAACTAAGTAATTGACCAAGTTTTAATTGACTTAATTATGTGTCAATCATTTATACGTTGACATTTTATCACTCATTAAAATGATTTGATAAATTCTCCTACAAATTATTGATACATCATTTAATCACTTAAAACTTAGGCCTCGTATGGTCCGCACTATCTTCTTTTGTAATACTCGTGTAATTGAGTTACTATATTTATTTGGACTAATCCTTAAATTAGGATGTAATCTTAATTTGCATACAATCATAGTTTGTAATATTTTGAGACGATTGAATTGCAGTAGAGTATGAGAGCAATCATGATTTACAATGCAATTACAATTCTAATATCAAATAAAATTACTTTCCTACACAAATATGAAATAAAGCAAAAACCATTTCTTTCTCACAATCTTTCTCATTTTATTAATTTAATTAAAATTAATTTTATTAAAGTTTAGTCTAGCATTATTAATTTATTCAATACTAAATGATAATTGAAATTAATGTCAAAATTATACGTCAAATTTTTTTTCATTATTTCTCTTATTTTATTAATTTAATTAAAATTAACTCTATTAAAATTTAGTCTAGCATTATAAATTTATTTAAATATTAATAAAAATAATTAAAAATATTTTGTAAAAGTGCACGTCAAAATATTTTTTATACCGTATCTAACTAAAGGGGCATTTAAGTAAATTATTATTATTTATGTAAATTTACAAAAAAAATTTAACTTGTACCAAACATAATAATTATAAATTATTTATTATCATTTCATAAATTATCATACACAATCAAACATGACAATCATATTTTACCAGTAATTAATTGCAAGTAATTGAATTACAATTTCATTCGATATTACGCAAACAAAACTGCCACTTAATCAAATTTTTTATCGGAGTAAAATTACTCTTTTAACGTCCACAAAGCAAATAATTATACAATTAAAAGCAATTAATATAAAGCAAAAAAAGTAATTAATACACTAGTATGCATTGAATTATGTCATTTTCACTGCAAGATATTGAGCTGGAAATCGAGAAAAAAAAATGTAGGGGGAAAAGAAAAGGTTTGCCATAGCTCGAGTGAAGCACGAGAACTCGGCCATTTTCACACCTCGATACCCTATAAATACATAGCTCGAGTGAAGCAAGGTTTGCCACACTCGACAGCCGAACATTTGAAAAGAAAATCAACGCCGGAAAACTTCTCAGCTTCCAAGCGGAATTCTCTCTCTTTTTCTCTCTTCTGAAACAAAAATGGCGGTATATTCTCGAAAGTCAAGTGGAGTGATGACCAGATCCCACTCACCGTCGGGTAGATTCGACAGCTCTCACGGTTCATCTTCATTTTGGTCTTCCTCAGCCTTCGCTTCGTCCACCTCAAGCTTTTCTTCCAGATCATCTACTTTCTTCCATAGGTCTGCTTCCGCCACACGTGTTAACCTCTGCGGTTCATCTCCACCCTCCGCACAGTCCGTACGATTCTTCATTGACCGCCCAAGTTCTCCTAGCCGTACTATGTCGGTTACGCCCCGCAGCTGCAACGGCAGCCAAATCATGCGGAAGCAGAGCAACCAGAAGAGGACCTGTATGTGTTCCCCGACGACGCACCCCGGCTCGTTCCGGTGCAATCTCCATAAGGGCTTTGGCTCACAATCTGTAACGTCGTACTCTCCAAATAGGCTCAATGCTCGGAGATCGGCGATGACTAATTCAGTGGTTAGAATCGGAGGAGTTGAAGGCGATTTAGTCAAACGAGCTTTAGCAGCTTTGATTCGGCCCTCCTATCACCACCAGAGGCGCCGCGCCGGTTTCCAGCCGAGGCCCAGCCGGCTATCAGTCATGTCCAAAGCTGATGATTTATGATTTCAATTTTGATCTGCTGGAAAAATACACTCTTCGGTTACTAATTCTTTATTGCCCCTAAGTTCACCGGCGACGGAGACGGCAGAACCCGCGACATCTAATACCGGCTAAAATTTTGGATCTGAAATAGTGATTAAGATTCGAAGCGGGACTTCGTTTTCTTTTTACTTAATTTACTACGGTGACAGAGGTTCAGTTCACTACAGGACTGTGATATACCTACCCAGTGTAACTGTATATAATATAGATGCATATATCAGATTCTTTAGCTTGGCCTTAGTGCCAATGGCTATTCAAAATTAACATTTGGACCTAAATTTCCATCACTTTTCAAACAGATAATTTTATCATATGCGAGATCATTACATCACAGTTTAGAAAAAAATATAAAACTAGATCATGATTTAACAAAAAAAAATAAAAATAAAAGTTTTAATATCATTAAAATAATTTAAAAAATTTTAATATCATTAAATTCTATCTGTTCTCCTATTTTAATTTCCCTCGAATCATCGCCATCTGTTCGCCCTTTCCCTTAAGTTGCTTTTACAGAGGTGAAGTAAATGGTTTTCATTTTCAACATTGCTCGGTGTTTCAAATTAATTTTATTAACTTTTGACCGATTTATTTTTCAATTAATTTTTTTAGTTTTTTATTGATAAATAAATAAATATTTTTATTTACAGGTAAAAATAATAATATATTACTAAGAAAGAATATATCAGGTATGCAATATATCTTGGGCGAGGGCGACTTCCATTGCAAAGAAAGGACTTCACCGCAAACAATTAAATGTGATCTATGTTAAAATGTTAAAAAATGCTCTAAATATCTAAATATCTTGGAAAAGAATATCCTGACAAAAAAAAAAGCAGTTCTACAGACTAACATAAGCTTTTAATAAACTGCGACTGTAATTCTCGAAGTACTGTGAACAATGTAACTTAAACTATTTTATTTCTCTATCATTGAAACTAAAAGGAAATGAAAGAAGACAATCCGATTCATCATATAATTATCTCATCCCTTCGACACAACATAGATTATCGACAAATTATTTAAAATAATTCATATATTTATTTACGAGTAAAACATTTTATATTTTCTTATCCATCCAAAATCAATTTAATTAGACTAGTAATATCGTAAAATTGTTAATTAAAAGAATATGTACATGATATATATATATATATATATATTTTAAAAGAAATACCAAATGTATCCCATCAAACGAGGAATCAAGTGATACCAAATTTCATGAAGGATTAATTTCTACTAAATACTTTCAAAAAACTACTCAATCATTAAAATAGTGCTAGTGGTAATTTTATGTGTATTCAGTATAAACTACCTGAAGTTCTTATCTATAATCAAGATATTTGTCTACCTACAACATTTGTTTTAATAAAAAAAACATGACTCAGAGTATTATTTTTGGCACACTTTTTTTAATGTTTAATAAAGACTATTACTGCAATTGATACTTCAGGTATATATTCTAATATTAATAACAGACAAATTATATTTGAGCTTATAACTGAACCTTATACTAAAGAGTTAGATCGGATTAAAGATTTAGTCCAGTATAAAGAAAATAAGATAAATTTTATTCAAAAAGAAATTTCATTTTTTGCAACAAAGAAAAGAATTCAGCAGCCTACTGTACAGAATAAAATTACACTACTTAGAAAAGAATTTCAAACATAAATTTGTAGTGATTTTTTGAATGCTTTTTGCATAGAAAAAAACATATCATATATCTTCCTTATAATTAGGATTTAGATGAAAGAAATATTCCCACTAAGTCTAGCCCTAGTCAGATGAAGAAGGAATAATTAGAGATTTGTAAAACAGAGATAGAATCTCTGTTATAGAAGCAATTAATCAGACCTAGTCGCTCCCCTTAAGTTGTACCACTTTTTATGCCAATAAATCAGTTGAGATAGAAAGAGGAACACCTAGATTGGTGATAAACTATAAACCTCTCAATGATGTCTTAAAATGGATAAGATATCATATCCCGAATAAAAAACATCTTCTAGATAGATTACATGATTCTGTCATATTTTCTAAAATTGATCTTAAATCAGGATTTTGCAAATCTTGATCAATGAACATGATAGATATAAAACAGCATTTACAGTACCATTTGGGCATTATGAATGGAATGTCTTACCATTTGAAATTAAAAATGATCCTTCTGAATTTCAACATGTCATGAGTGATATTTTTAATCATTATACTGAATTCGTTATCTGCTATATTGATGATGTTTTAATCTTCCTATCTTCAATTGATCAGCATTTCAAACATCTGAATATATTTAAACATGTCATTATCAGAAATGGTTAGTTATTTCAACTTCAAAAATGAAACTTTTCCAAACAGAATTTAGATTTCTTGGACATAATATTTTCAATGAAACTATTATTTCTATTAACAGAAGTATAGAATTTGCTTCTAAATATTCTGATGAAATTAAAGATAAAACTCAATTACAAAGATTTTTTGGTAGTCTTAATTATATTAGGGACTACTATCCTCAATTATCCCAGGATGTTTCAATCATATATACAAGACTTAAGAAGAATCATTTACCTTGTTCAACAGAACATTCTCTTGTTGTTAGAAATATAAAAGAGAAAATCAATCACTTATATTGTTTATCGATACCAAACCCTAACTGGAAAAAGATAGTTGAAAGAGATGCTTCTTACCAGGGATATGGTGGGATACTTAAACAGTTTAATCCCAACAGTAAAAAAGAAGAATTCCTAAGATTTACATATGGAGTATGGAAAGGGCCAACATTAAACTACCCAACTATTAACATGAATGTATATCAATTGCTAAATATGTTTTAAAATTTAAGGATGATCTTTTAAAGCAAAATTTTTTAACTTGAGTAGACTACTCTGCAGCTAAAGAAATATTTAAAAAATATGTATAAAACATTGCTTCTAAACAGATATTTACCTCCTGGAAAAGTATATTATCAATATTTTTCTTTGATATAGAGTATATCAAAGGTGAACAAAATTCTTTACCAGATTTTTTAACTCGTGAATACTTGCAGGATTCATAAGCAACAGAAGCTGCGATCGAGGCCATAGAGGCTGTGGCAGAGGCCATTATTCAACAAAATTTCCAAGCATTAACAGTAAACTAGAGGCTTCTTCTAAACAAACTGCTAAAAATGTCCTTCTGATACTCGAACAGTATATTCTTAACAGTACTATAGAAGAGACTATACTCTTCATTTAAACCGCAGATGAGAAATGGATGGCCGATCCATGGGAAATTAAAAAGAGATATCTCTCTACTCAACAATTTCTCACTCATTTTGACCAGTATCGTTACATTTATGAAGCAATCATGCTTGAAACAACAGCTATGGAGTTTAACCATACTCTCTATGATCTTAACAGAAATATTATCCCTCTCACTTACACTAAGGCTACTATTCGTTTTATTATGCCCATTCATCAGCTGGGCATCCATCTTCATACTACCAAGAGCCTTGATATCCGTAATCAAGAAACCAAATACAGTTATTTAGATTATATTGATTCATTTACCAATGTTTTTATTACCATAATCATGTACATAATCATACTTGGTTTATTAGAATTTGCCTCGAGGTTCTTAAAAACGAGCTCCTAACTTGGTTCCTCGTTTGGTGGGATAAATTTGGTATCACTACTAAAACCTTACTCGAACAAGTCCAAACTGCATTCAAAAAATGGGAAGCCGTCTATTCTCTCTTACTAATAAATAAGCACATTTCAATGTTTAAATCAGTAGTTCATTTTATTATCCATTTCAGTATCCCTTGGATTTGAAAATAGGATTTACAGTGTGACTACCAGAATAAGATCCCTCGACTCAAAAGAGTTTTTTATACCAAATGGTGAGATAAATGAATGAATCCTAATCTAAAAGAACTTGTCAAAGCCATCAAAACTCATACACAAGGTTATTTTGATACCATTCCTAAGGCTCTTCCACCTCCAACAGGATCTAATCATGATGATAATAAATTTAGCATCTTAGTGGTGAAAGTCAAGAACCATACCCGTATGACCCTACCATTGCTGATTTTTGGGATTCTCTCACTAGTATGATCTTAGAAAAATGGAACAAGACAAGAAGGGAAAATGTCAGGCCTAATTCTTGTCTCCTACGAGTAAAAAAGAAAACAGTGTCGGTATAAGCTAACAAACAACTTTTAGAAAAAGAAGATGCTCATTATCTTCAACAGGAAAAGGCAGACAAAACTACTTTTAATAAAGTAGATTCCCACTACTAAAGCAGCTAAGGATGAACGATAGTAAAGATAAGGATGAACGAATCCACCCTCCAAGGACACACAACCTTATGTTTTCTTATTTTGTATTATAAAATAGAAGCCTTGTCCTTTGTTGAAGGCATCCGACTTTGATCGGGAATTAGCATACTCTCTCCCTCTCTCATCTGTAATACTTTCTCTTTCTCATACTTAATCCATTGCTGCTGCTAATATATATAAAGTGTTGAAGAAATAAAGCCCTACCTCTTGTAAGTTTTCTTATTTATTTTTAGTCCTCATATTCACTAATAGTTTATGATAGTTTGAATTTTATAACTGTATATAAATTTTATATTTTTATCATAGCTTTGTAGCGGCCGGAAGGCCTCCACCACCAAAACAGTAACTTCACGAGACCATGTGTATAGTAATTTAAAATTAATTTAAATATTAATATGCCCTTTAATATTTGTAGACTTGTATTGAATGTAGGAGCACTTAACTTATAACTAGTGGACGTCACTCAAGTCGCGTTTTGGTAAGGTCCGTGTTACAGGGATTGTGTCACGACCGTTGACCCATTTAAGTCGTTGAACAGACGTGCTAGTTATGGTTTAGTTAGCCCTGACTATTGGTATCAGTGATAGAGGGCATATTAACATTTATATTAATTTTATTTCTACAAACATGGTCTCACGAAGTTACTGTTTTGGTGGTGGAGGCTTTCCGGGCGCTACAAATCTATGATAAAAATACAAATGTTATATACAATTCTAATATTCAAACTATAATATACTATTAGTGAATATGAGGACTAAAAATAAATAAGAAAACTTACAAAAGGTAGAGCTTTATTTCTTCAACACTTTATATATATTAACAGCAGCAATGGATACAAGGATGAGAGAAAGAGAGTATTACAGATGAGAGAGGGAGAGAGTATGAGAGTATGAGAGACCGAGTATGCTAATTCTCGATCAAAGTCGGATGCCTTCAACAAAAGGCGAGGCTTCCCTTCTTATCTTGTTCCATTTTTTTCTGAGATCATATTGGTGAGAGAATTCCAAAAATCAACAATAGGAGGGTTAGACGGGTTTGGTTCTTGACTTTCGCCAACTAAGATGCTGAATTCATTATCATCATTATCATATCCTATTTGGTTGCTTACAGATTTATTGGAAGCATCTTCTGGAACTAAGGATAGGAGAAATCGATCCTTCATAAAGTCCATGGGTTTTATGATTAATTCACTTTCTGTTATTTCAAGAAATTTCTTCCTTAATTCAGTTTGGGCCATAATAAATGGATTTCCTGCTGGAGGTGGAAGAGCCTTAGGAATGTTCCTTTATTGCACCATTTGGTATAAAAAAACTCTTTTAAGTCAAGGGATCTTATTATAGTAATCACACTGTAAATCTCATTTTCAAATCCAATGGATACTGAAACGGATAATAAAATGAACTACTGATTTAGACATTGAAATGTCCTAATTTACTGGTAAGAGAGAATAGGCGGCTTGCCATTCTTTGAATGCAGTTTGGACTTGTTCGTTTAAGGTTTCAAAAGTTATACCAAATTTATCCCACCAAACAAGGAACCAAGTTGGGAGCTCATTTTTAAGAATCTCAGGGCAAATTCTGATAAACCAAGTACGGTTATATACGAGATTCTGGTAATAAAAAATATTGGTAAAGAAATTAATATAATCCCAATAATTGTATTTGGTTTCTTGATTACGGATATCAAGGCTCATGGTAGTATGCGGATGGCTACCCCACTGATGAATGGGCATAATAGAACGGATAGTAGCCTTACTGTAAGTGAGAGGGCTAGTAGTTCTGTTAGGATCATGGAGAGTATGCTTAAACTTCATAGTTGTTGTTTCAAGCATGATTGCTTCATATATATAACGATACTGGTCAAAATGCGTGGGACATTGTTGAGTAGAAAGATATCACTTTTTAATTTCCCATGGATCGGCCATCCATTTTTCATTTGCACTTTCAATGAAGAGTATAGTCTCTTTTGTAGTACTGTTAAGAATATACTATTCGGGTATCAGAAGGACAGCTTTAGCTGTTTGACTAGAAGAAACCTCTTGTTTACTGTTAAGGCTTGGAAATTCTGGTGAATAATGGCCTCTGCCTCGGCCTCTATGGCCTCATCCGCGGCTTCTGTTACTCATGAGCCCTGCAAGTATTTATGAGTTAAAAATCTGGTAAAGAATTTTGTTCACCTTGGATATACTTTATATCAAAGTCAAATATTGATAATATACTTTGCTATGAGGCAAATATCTGTTTAGAAGTAAGGTTATGTACATCTTTTTTAAATATCTGTTTAGCTGCACAATAGTCTACTCGAATTAAAAATGCTGGTTTAAAAGATCATCTTGAAATTTTAAAACACATTTAACAATTGATAAACATTCTTGTTTAATAGTTGGGTAGTTTAATGCTGGTCATTTCCATACTCCAAATGTAAATCTTAGGAGTTCTTCTTTTTTACTGTTGGGATAAAACTGTTTAAGTATCCCACCAAGAAGCATTTGTTTCAACTATCTCTTTCCAGTTAGGGTTCGGTAGAGATAAACGGTATAAGTGTTTGATTTTCTCTTTTATGTTTCTAACAGCAAGAGTATGTTTTGTTGACCAAGATAAAAGATTCTTCTTAAGTCTGGTCTATACGATTGAAACATCCTAGGATAACTGAGGATAATAGTCCATAATATAATTAAGACTACCCAAAAAATATCGGTAATTGAGTTTTATCTTTAATTTCGTTAGAAAATTTAGAAGCAAATTCTATACTTTTGTTAATAGGAATAATAATTCCATTGGAAATATTATGTCCAAGAAATCTAACTTCTGTTTGGAAAAGTTTCATTTTTGAAGCAGAAATAACTAAACTATTTTTGATAATGACATGTTTAAATATATTCAGATGTTTGAAATGCTGATCAATTGAAGATGAGAAGATTAAAACATTATCAATATAGCAGATAACATATTCAGTATAAGGATTAAAAACATCATTCATGATATCTTGAAATTCGGAAGGACCATTCTTAATTCTAAATGGTAAGACATTCCATTCATAATGCCCAAATGGTACTATTAAGATTATTTTATATCTATCATGTTCATTGATCTGGATTTGCCAAATTTTGATTTAAGATCAAATTTAGAAAATATGATGGAATCACGTAATCTATCTAGAAGATCTTTTTTATTCAGGATAGAATATCTTATCCATTTTAAGGCATCATTGAGAGATTTGTAGTTTATCACCAATCTAGGTGTTCCTCTTTTTATCTCAGCTGATTCATTGACATAAAAAGTGGTACAACTTAGGGGGAGTGATTAGGACTGATTAATTGCTTCTGTAACAAGGATTCTATCTATGCCAAAAAGCATTCAGAAAATCACTACAATTTTTGCTTGAAATTTTTTATAAGTATTGTAAATTTTATTCTGTATAGTAGGTTGCTGAATTTTGCTCTGTTGTAAGAAATTGAATTTCTTTTTGAATAAAATTTGTCTGTTTTTCTTTATACTGGACTAAATCTTTAATCTCATCTAACTCTTTAGTATAAGGTTCAGTTATAACTCAAATATAATTTGACTGTTATTAATATTAGAATTTATACCTGAAGTATCAGTTGCAGTAATATGCATTATTAAACATAAAAAAGATGTGCCTGAAATAATACTCCAAGTCATGTTTTTTTCTTGAAACAAATGCAGTAGGTAGGCAAATACATTGTTTACAGATAAGAACTTCAGGTAGTTTATATTGAATACGCATAGAATTACCACTAGCACTAGTTAGTGATTGTGTAATTTTCTAAAAGTATTTTGTAGGAATTATTCCTTCATGAATGTAGTTCATGTCAACACCACTATCAACTAGGATGATGGCATCTTTGATAATAAAATCTGATTTTATAAGTAATTCTAATATACCATTTTGAAAAGTAATTTTATTTATTAAAAAAATAAATATTGATTTTCTTCAGGTTGGGTAGAAGAAGATTCAATTTTTCCTTCAGAATTTTTTCCTTTAGAAGATAATTGTTGTTTGATATTATTAAGGTCCTAGAAAATAATCTGATTAGTAGTTTGTAACTGCTTTATCTCATTCTTTAGAATACTGATTTCCATTTTTAAATCTGAAATGGTTATTGGTTTTTCAATAGTAGGAGTCTTTTGTATATGTTTCATAACGTTTCTCTTACTATAATTTTCTGCAGGATGAATCTCTTCAGAAATTTGACTCTTATAGCAGGTTTCAGGAAAATTTTAATTTCATCTCAGGGTTTTTTATCTGGTCAGCTGCTTCTAGCATAGACTTTTGAGTATCTGTTAAAACATTAATACTAGGTTGTCCAATGCCAATGCCATTCATCTCAACAATGGCTTTCCAACAATTAGCTTCGATAATCATATTGCAGGTTTTGGATGTACAAAAGGTTCTGGATTATCAAAAGAGGATTCAGAGTCAGAATAAATTTTAGTTAAATCATTCTTAGAACTAGATTCAAAAATACTATCATCATTAGAAAGACAGTTTAAAATCTGTTGTTGAGTCTCCTCATCTAAGGACATCTCATTAAGCTTTTGTTTCCGTTTAGATTCACATTTATTCGCGTAATGTCCTGCAGTACCACATTTGTAACATTTGATTTGAGATTCTATCTTTTTTCTAATAAGATTTTTTATAAGATTTTCTTTTACTGGTTTTCTTCTTGGGTCTCTCTTGATAACTCTGTTTGGGAATTTTCTAGAGAGTATCTTTTATGGGGTTTAGGATTCCTGGATTTAGAAGGATAATGAATTTTTGTGTCATAAGCGAATTGATCACAAAATTCTCCTAACTCTTTTTGTTGTTAAATTCTAGTGTTTCATTAAGTGTTGTAATTTCATATCATTGCATAAAGATAGACATTCTTCAATGACAACTACAATGAGATGACTATAAGAGTACTAGTTGTAAGGGATTTTCATTTGGTTATGTTTATCCCTAAGCTTTTTCCTAACCTTTTCTGCAAAAAGGCTTGGAAGTTTATCAAAGAACTTGGCCTTACAATGATCACTGTTAGCATCAGTCTTTGCATGACTTTCATTAGGAAAACATTTTTGTACCATCTAAAATGGGTCAAAGCTGGACATATAAGATTCTGTAAAAGTTCCATGTTTCTATCTGTGTTTAAAACTCTTGGTCCGACAAAATGGTGTATAATTGCTTGTACTAAGGCATAACAAGCATCTTCGGTTTGAGTTTCAGATTTGGTAAGAGGATTTATCTCAATCTTAAAGGAATTAAGGGTTTCATTTCTTTGAGTTTCAATGAGACAGTTATCACCATCCTTTTAGAATACCGGTAAATCCATTAACTAAAACTCTACAGATTTAATGATATGCGTTATAATTTTGTTTACAAACTGAAGCATACATTATCATATGATATATGGTTTCAAAAATTTGGTATTCTGTTTACTCATCTACATCCTATTCATATATGGTCTTACCATGATAAGATATCTAAGTATGATGAAAATATTTTTTATAAAGAATATCATAAAGGTTGAAACAATAATGTCAGTGAGAACTTGGAAGAAAAAGTTGAAGGTTTATTTTCTTTCAAATCCAACTTACCTTTTTCCCTCCCATTACTACTAGTTCGATGCACCTACAACTTGATGAATAGAATAATATATATTCATCTAATTGAATATAATAAAATATTTAAAAAATTGTATACAAGCAACCAATCATTTATAATCTTGTTGGTGGCACGTAAGCGAAAACGAGAACAAAAACTGTATAGGATTCGTGTCTATCCGATTATGAAGGACCTCCCTATCCATTCACCCACAGTGGGGTACATTACAGCCTAGAAAACTGACTACTGAGAATATATAAAGTAGATAAAGGACCTATTTCGAAAAATAAATTAAAAACCATATGTTTTTTCTATTCTATTTGATTCATCTTGACCATTTATTTTTAATTGAAGCATTAAGATAATCTTGTGTTTCATTTATAATAAGAGAGTGACTTTTTTTATAAAGAAAAGTGATCTATCTTAATATATTAGAAGAGTCTTAAATGAGAGAAACTATTGATTTTTTTTATACCATTCAATTTTTCGTAAAATACAGTACAATTTAGAGTTTTCATATATTTTCTGATTTAATATAATCATAGAATATAATATTATTTTTTCAATAATAATTTATTTATAAATATTTTGTAAAATTAAATATTTGTGCAACATGAGCAAATAGAAACATAAATATCCATACAAATTAATTTCGAGGCTATTTTTTGGTAAACACTAAAGAAACTTATAAAATTAAATATTATATAATATTGTTATGTTATCAGACCATGAAAATTCATATAAATGAATTGAGATAAATATTTTTGAAAATACGAATTATCTCTTAATATGATAGAATCTAACAAATTGATGAATAATTATTTTATATATTATTCAAATAGTAATTCTATATAGTAAAATTTCAACAATATTATTAACAATTTAATGTATTTATTATTATAATTATTTTACTTTAAACTGTCATTTTAAAAAATAATATATTCTAAGCTTATTATTAATTTAAAATTTTATGTATATTTTAATTTATTTAATACGTGCGAACCATGTAGTTGCCCACTAATTTGGATAAACGAAAGAAAATGTACAGTCTTATCGTTTAAAAAACATTTACACCTCCATTGTGGGTTAACGGTTTGCTACTCACGAGTCGCGAGTTAAAAGCAGGAGTCATGCTATCTCGTAGTCATCTGCTTGAGAATTTATCCATATATCTACCCGTGTTGTGCTTGCGGGAAACTCTTGGTCGAAGGTGCACATCCGGAATTAATCGGAGAACTACGTTTCAGAGACGCAGTGCTAATAAAAAATTAATTATTAATTATATAAGGTTAATAAATTTTCAAATCCTCTTTAACCGATCCGATTGGGAGAGTGATAGAGACAGAAGGATCCAGTTTTTCTCTTGTTTCGTTGGAGTGATCTGTAGATGAACTCATAATTATAGTTGGATGTAAAGTCTCCATACCATAACAAATGTGTATGAACTCATAACAGTTCTGCTATACTCCTTATAGAGTACAGTGTTGTACCATAGACTGAGCCATAAACTCAAAGTGAGGTTAAATCAGTATGCGGGACATAGATTTCAATTTTTACACAAATATGGCTGGCAACCCCTAAGCAGAGTATTTAAAATTGCCCACTTCTGCGGTACAACATAATCTTTAAGCTATTTAGGAGGGTCCACGTTCCATGTTATGGAAAGACTTATCCTAAGTGCCAAACATCATAAACGCTACTATAGTAAGCAGCTAGCAAACTTATTGTGTTTCCTTCATCCTCTTTGCAGTTGAGAATAAAGACAATCACAAAACTATTTCTAGTATATTTGGCCGGAATATGTTGTTTTTTCAGATTAACTTGTGTAAATGAAATGAGCTCTATTTTATACGACATCTCTATTTTCTAGAATAGTCAAAAAATTTATTTTAATTGTATTGATTCATTCATATATTTGATCCATATGTTTAATTACATTGTTCAGGAAGTAAGGGGCTGACTGTGACGTCTCGTGGGTGATGTTACATGTGTGATCTACTCCCAATAAACAACAAATATAGCCTGAGAATGTGGAATTTGAGATCTAAAGTATGAAGTACGAGCACTTAGAGTCAGTCAGTAGAATGTGACAAAATGCTCTTGGAATGAGAAATTAAGAGAGAATTCTCTAATTCGAATAAGTGGAAAAATATAAAATGAATCTTAGTATCAAAAAGTCATTGACAATGAGGGGAAAGACCTCTATTTATAGAGATCTTTCAAGTGTGGTCAACTTTAACTAATCCCTTAATTAGTTGGCAATTGACCCTACATCATGACATCTCATCAAGCTAACTGAGATGGCAACGTCTAGTCATCGCTCATTGTAACCATAGTCATGTGGGCTAGGGTATTTATAAGGACGATTCTGATGTAGCTATCTTTCACATTACGCCATGTGTCTTGTGCAATTATCTCGAAATAAAGAAGAAAGAACATGGAGAACGTGCCACATTGACAAGATAAGCGAGATTCGTTCGAGACCCCTCCTGAGGGGTGTCCTAACAACTAGGTTCTTTCTGAAAATGAGAAGACAACACATCCACGACCCTCAAAGAGGTCATATCGGTGAAGGGATGTCCATACCAATATAACATAACCTCTCCCCGATCCTACCAAACCACAGCCCCATAGTGTTCTCAGGCAAGTAACTCACTTAAATCTTTGTTATTTAACTTAGTGATTACAAGGATATGAACAAATATGTAGAGGAGTAAATAATACAATATATGTTTATGTAGGTTGGTCGTTGATGTAGACCGAGCAATCACATTGAAAAGTCAAATATAACACTTGAAAGTAGTTTATAGGAGTGATCATGTGCCATCATAGCGAGTGAAAGTCATAGTGGCAACCATGTAAGTTGCAGGGGGTACACCCATGTACATCTTCTCCATGTGTGCCCGTGATCTTACATGATGAAGCCCCCCCTAAAAATCTTG
The DNA here is from genome assembly GCA_003255025.1 of Datisca glomerata. Classification (NCBI taxonomy): domain Eukaryota; kingdom Viridiplantae; phylum Streptophyta; class Magnoliopsida; order Cucurbitales; family Datiscaceae; genus Datisca; species Datisca glomerata. Next base: position 2,858,975 of record QANY01002976.1, read on the forward strand.
AGTGTTGTGATGGCGTATATTACTATTTGAAATTCTTGTGTTACATTATTCGAGTGGGCACATTTGTATTATGTTGCAATCGTGAAATTTTTTTAATCAAGTAGGAACATAGCATGACCGTATACTATAAAGATGTAATATAACTGCATGAAATGGAGTTTGCAATGTGACTATGTTCTTTATGTTGGAAGTCTGTAATATGTTGCAATCATGAGACTTTTCAGACCAAGGAGGAACATAGCGTGGCCATTCGGTATAGAGATACAATGTGGCAGCACAATCTCACGATGGCATGAGATCGGGGTACAACTGATCAAAGTCATTCTTTTATAGTTTTCAGGCTAACGACACTGTTGCCATTACCGTCACGGGGAGTACATGTTGGTGTTAAAATAGGGCACCTACACTAGGTATGGAGAAAGTTGTCATGGATAAAACATTTTTAGACCCTACTTGATTGTCGGAGTAAGAAAGCAAAAGCGTGAAATATATGAGCATAGATTCAACATCACTCTTGAGAAGCGCATGTGGTGACCTTCCATATCTCCCATTACCATTAGCCACCATACCAAAGTAGTGTCTAGGAGGTGGGAGTGGGCGGACAACATCATTTTCATTCCCAAAGATATTATAGTTATGAAGAAAGTGGTCATATACAAGTTGTTAATGGTGAGTTCGTGGCTTATTGTTTATCGTGACTCTGCAACAATACAAATTTTATATTGTAATGGTGCAAATATTCTCATACTTTTGTCATTGCTTGGGGGAAGTTCACGCCCACACTTGAGGATGTATATTTCATGCAGTGCCTTCCTTTCTTTAGAGATCATGATATTACCCTAGCTAAGCTCAAGCATGGTGTCAAAGCCATAGTGGATATCCTTCCGAGTGGTCTTTCACAATCTGACAAGAATCCCACTACTTGCAAGTATAACAAGAGGGCAAACTTCACTAGTGTGGTATCTCATTTATTCTAAGACATTATTACTTCAACTAAGAAATGAGCGAAGCAGTGGGAGTTATAAAACATGCCAATACTTTGGGAACGAGAGAAGGTGGAACCAGCAGCCTTCATTGTACAATGGTTGTCACGGTGCATATACTTCAAGGTGATGTCACTGCTCATTCTATTCATTGCATGGTTACTATGCCATGTTATGTGTGAACCAACATCGTATTGCCAAACTTCCTCGTTGTATATGTTTATGTGATTTTGTTGCTTATTACTTCAAATCGAACATGCTTTTGTTTCATTGTTAAATGGTTTCCCTTCAAGATGATGAGTAGTCGTGTGTTGTGATGAGTACTAGACGAAAACTCATTTGTTTGTCAAAGGGTAAATGTATTTCAACAAAAATGTACACTTATACAAGGGGCACACCCATGTGTACAACATGCACTATAATGCATGGGCTCAAGCCCGTATGAAACAATACAACTCACATGTAAACTACGGAGACAAACATGAAAAATAAACTGATTTGTTACACTGCACCCCAAATACAGAACGAGTACCAAAACTAGAAGAATTACACAAAATAAACCAAAGCAAGGCAATTCTACAACTAGCCAGAATAAGGCACAAACTACCTAACCATTACAACCTATATAACCATCATCTAACTGATAACCTCAATGAAAATCAAGGTATACTATAACAAATAACTCAAACTGGTTGAACAATATAGAAGCTAAGAATCCAACTGTTAGAATCTGCAGTAACGCGCAGCGGAAGGCGTGGTGGTGTTTTAAAAAAAATATAAAATGGTAAACAATCGCATCGTCGTAGATCCCAAAGATGATAATTTTTTAATTGAAAAATATTTTTTCGGATCGGATCCATTTTATCTTTATATATTAAATCAAAGACATACATGGATATAAAATACACCACTTGTAGTCCAATCAAACATCCTTGTAATATAACGATCTTGCTATCTCACAAACGATAGACTTTGAGATCCACACACGATCTTCCAAGGCAATCCTCAAGCATACTAGGACGTGTGTGGGCACATAGATTATATCAAGATCACTTTTTGGTCTCTAGATGTACTCAACAATGAGATCTAGAGATTTTCGAGAATGATTAATTTGTGAGACAAAAGACGGATCAAAAAACAATTCAAAGTTATTTATAAAGATTTTTGATTAACTTTTAATCTCATAGAGTTTCACCCTAGATCGTAACTGTGTTGTTAGCACACTGAAGCAAATAGGATAATATTAATATATTATCTAGATGATGGCATATCCTATTTTTTAGGGAATTACATAAAATAATAAATGAATTACAAATGTGCAATTGAAGTGAGACCCACTGTAATCGTACAACACTACAGTGCCACACGACACTATAGTGTGCCGTGAGGAGTCACAGTGCCTCACGACACTGTAGTCTCATGCACCATTATAGTGTCGTGAGGCACTACAGTGTGCCATATGTCCACTGTAGTGCCACGTGACATTACAGTAAGTCAATCCCTAATTTAAAATCAGTGATTGACGTGTGGCATTTCAATATGCCACGTGACAATTTTCTAAATTTATTATTTATTTTAATCAGATATCTAGATATTATTTAATTCAAAATTTAACTTATCTGATCATTTCTATCAACTAGTTTATCTGTTAGTTCAAATACCAAATTTAGAGTTATTTAAAATTTGAATTATTATCTGATAATAATTAAATATTATCTAATTTCATAAATTAGATATTTTATCTCACTTATCGATTAACACAAAATTAATGTTGTTATTATTTAATGATAATTTCCAAAAAATTACATTAAATGATTCAATTAATTAATACTTAATTAATTATACACAATTATCTCATAATTATATACTTACCCCAGAAATATAATTCTTTTTTCAAGTCAATCCTTTTCTCATATCCTGAAGTATTCACACCATAGACTGTGTAGTACAGAAGTGACTTGGGACCATGGACCCAAATGCTAAGCTCCAATAAACCAGTTGATTAATTAAATTTTTTAACTAAATAATCTTATTTATTAATTTTATTCTCCACTATAAATATGGAATTGCACTCTTAGTAATTACATAATACATTTACAGAGTTTTTTGTGTAGTCTATTGATATAATCACTTCATGTAGTTTTGTCCTTCAATTATTGGCTCGTAAATTAGAGCTGGTCAAATTTACTGTTTTACCCTTCTAATTACCTCTTGATCTTCAAGTATCATTAATTCACTAGTGATCGATCAATTTATAATCATATTATAACATTATGTTCGCAGCCATCTATCACTGAATCTTCAAAACAAAAGTCACTAGCATATTTTACAAACAAACCTTAACAATAAATCAAAAGATACAATAGACATGCATAAGAGTTCATGACTACTCATGATTAAAACTGATCTACATATGATCGTCATATTGATGTATATTAAATCTTTATAATGAACGGTAAGTTAATAAAGATATTAATTCACATCGGTCTTGTCATATATAATCTTATTATATAAAGTACTTTCACTAATATGCCTATCCACATCAATGATCTGGATCTATATCACATGCATTCATAATGTTTAGTGAACCGTACTAGTAATCATTCATTAAAAATTTTGTACTTTAATATGTTACTTATAATTGTATTCATTGTCTATGACATTAATCATCTCGTACTTATACAAGATCATAGTCTCATTAATGAATAAATTTTTAGATATTTACATAAATTATTCGATAATAATTTAAAAGAACAATTATAAGAAAAATATAATTTCATATTTTCTAAACACATGTTTTAAGGGAACTATGCCCAACAATCTTCCACTTTTCATAAAGCAAATGTGGTATCTCTCTCAACCTCATATTTTACATATGACCCTCAAACAACTTCATAGGAAGTGTATGGTAAATGGGTCAGCCAGGTTCTGATCTAATGTTATCTCCATAACAGTCAGATCACCTCGGTGTATGATTTAGACGTTGACTTTTGACCATGCTTATCTGATTCAGAATCAGTATATCCATTGAGATTTAGGTCTCCATCTGAATAAAGAAGCATATAACTTCTTGTTCTCCGAAGATACTTGAGAATGTGCTTTACTACAATCCAATGTTTTAAACCATGATTTTATTGATAACGACTGATAATTTCTACTGCATAATAGATGGTTGGTCTCGTACACAACATTGCATACATGAGACTACCAACAGGTGAAGCATTAGAAAAATTTCTCATATCATATTTCTCATGAGGTGTGTTGAGACGCTGTTCCTTGGAAAGGACAATTCCATGTCTGGATGGTAGTTAACCATTCTTGGAATTTTTCATAGAGAATCCATTTAGCGCCTAATCAATATAAGATGCTGAGAATGTGACAATAGCTTGTTCTTTCTATCCCTTAGAATTTGGATGCCTAGAACATAGCTCGCATCTCCCAAATATTTCATTTGAAATTTCTCAGCTACCCTCTTCTTTACTTTTGACAAAGTTTCTACCTCATTCTCAATGAGTAGAATATTATCTATATAAAGAACTAAGAAAATCACTATCATATATTTGATGTATTTATTAACACGAGCTTCATCAACATTTTGCTTAAAGCTATACAATTCAATAGTTTCATCAAAGGTAAGATTCCACGATCTAAATGCTTGCTTCAATCCATAAATGGATTTAAGCAACTTGCATACTTTCTGATCTTGCCCATTTTTCACAAACACTTATGGTTACATCATATAGATACTTTATTCAAGAGAGTCATTTAGAAAATCTGTATTGACATCTATTTTCCATATTTCATAGTCTAAACTAGTGGCTATGGATAAAAGGATGCGAATGGATATAGCTTTTGGCTACTCATTCCCTTTATATATAGCTTTTGGCCACCAGCCATACCTTGAAAGTCTCTACTTTTCCATTTGTACCTCTTTTCTTCTTGAAAATCCATTTACATCCAATGGGCCTGACATCTTCAGGTTGATCTACAAGTTCTCAAACAGAATTAGAGTATATCAATTTTATTCTTGCTTCATGGAATCTTGTCATTTCTCATTTTAGGGTCTTCCATCACCTCTTTAAAGGTTAATGGATCGTCCTTATCTGCGTCAGACACTGGGACATGTGCCTCTAGTTCATAGCAAATATGTTATCTTATAACTCACCCACTACGACGTTACACCGAGATTTTCAGAACAAGAACAGTGATTTCTGTGGTTTGTCGTTTATCAGTTAATGATGAAGGTGGTCTACTCTGATCGGATGATAATTCTTCGAGAACTTTGCTCCAAGGTCTGTAGTTTTTCATATAGTCGTGTTCAAGGAAAGTGATATTTGTCGATACAAACACCTTTAGATCTTTGTAACTATAAAAGCACCCACCTCTTGCTTCTGGAGTATAGTCAACAAATATACACACTTCAAACCTTGAGTCTAAGAACGTGAGTTGGATACCCCTATATACGAAAATGATGTAAACTAGGTTTGGAACCATTCTATAACTTTAAAGGTGTCTTGCTTACAAACTTAGAAGGCACTACATTCAAAATGTAGGTAATCGTTTGAAGTGCATATTCTCAGAATGTGAGTGGTAATGATGAGTAACTTAACATCGACCTAAACATACCCAATAGGGTTCAGTTTCTCATTTCTGAAGCACATTTTACTATGGCGTTCCAGGTGCTATGAGTTGAGATAGAATGTCATACTCTAGCAGGAAATTCTTGAATTATAAATCCAAATATTCAACACTTCGATCTGATCAAAATGTTTTCAAAGATTTACATAATTGCTTTTCAGCTTCGGCTTTGAAGTTTTTACACTTTCCAAAAGTTTCAAATTTTCTATGCATTAGGTAAGTATAGCCATATCTAGAGTAATCGTCAATAAATGTGATGAAATACTCATACTCACCTCTAGCTTGTACATTGATTAGTCTAGAGACATCAGTATGTACTAGCTCAAGTGGTTTTTTTGGCTCTTTGACCCTTTCCAGAGAAATGTCTCTTGATCATTTTACCCACTAGACAAGATTCATAAACTGGAAGAGTCTCAACTTGTAGTTCTCTCAAAGCATCATGCTTTGTAAACTGGTTTAATCTATCTAGATTAATATGTACCAACCTAAGATTCCATTGATACATGTCATCATCATGAAAAACTCTTTGTCGTTTATTTCTTTTAGGATTTACTACTTTAAACAATTCTAAATTATTTAACGCATGTTCAGTCGATTTAAGCATATACAGTCCATTTGAAACTTTAACATGAAAAATATTGACTCCATTCTCTGAAATAATAAACTGATTATTAATAATAAAAAAACTTCAAAATATTTTTCATGTAGTAACGAAAAAGAAATCAAATTTCTCAAAATCTAGGAATAAATGAGCATTGTTCAAAACAAGAAAATTATTTCTAAAATTAAGACGGACTGTCCCCCAATACTTTCTTTGACATGAGCGCACCACTACCAACTCTCATTATCACCTCGCCATCGGCAAGCTCTCTTGTCGAATCAAGCATCTGCAAAGAAGAACATACATGATTAGTGACTCTTGAATCTAATATCCTAGATGATAAATCATATTCCGCTAAACTAGCTTTAAATACAAGAAAATCACATTTACCCTTCTTTTTCAACTCAAAGAGATACTTGCCACAGTTTCTCTTCCACTGACCTTCAACTCCACAGCGAAAACAATTTCCCTTGGGTTTGATCTCGCCTTTGTTCTTCTTGCCTTTGGGTGACTTTTTTGTCTTTCTTTTCTCTTTTGTTCTTACTCTTGTCCTTACCATTGTTCTTCTTCCTTTTGTTATTCTTAACAACATTGGAAGAATATTTTTTTCAGCAACATTTGCCTCCCCCTCTTTGGTCATACTCTTGTTGAGTGACTAAAAAATCTACAGTTCATTCAACAATTGGGTCCTGTTGAATTTCAACTTGTTCATAACATAGTTGGGGGTGAACGTAGAAAAAGTAGGTGTGAGTGATTCAAGTATAATACTGACTTGATTTCGCTCATGAATGGTAACCCTATATACTTCTGCCTCATGTATTATATTGATCATGTTCAAAACATGTTCACGCACAAAAGTACATTTCTTCATCTTAGTTGTCATCTAGCTCCTAGTAGTCTCATGACGAATTTGATCAGACTGCTACCCAGACATCACCTATAAAGATTTCATAATCTCATAGGTAGTTTACATGCTTTCATGTTTGATTCTCAGAACATCATTCATGCTCACAAGCATGTAGCACTTATCTTTGTTGTTGGATTAAATCCAAGCATCAAACTTGTCCCTAACATTCTTAAGGGCATTAGCAGCGGGCTCCTCAAGACATTTCTCAGTAAGAACAAATTTGTGGTTCTCACAAATTAACATCAAATCTAAATTTGGCTTTCATCTTATGAAATTATCACCATTTATTTTTTTAAGTGCAATTAATGTAGTAATAGGGTTGCCCTAACTCTTTTTCCCGGATGAAATGAAAATCAGATTCATGTAACAAGAGAAGGGTTTCCCATTCCTTAGCCAGAAAAAAAATGTGGCCATGAAATAGGGATTAAGTGGAACCAAAATGATTGGGTGGTAGAGTCGTGAAAACACCTGTTTCTTCCATATTTTGGACCTTAGCCCGCCCCTTGTTTCAAAGAGAGTAGGATGGGTTATTCACATTTCATTTGACGGTCTGAGGTATTTGAAAGCTAAGTAGTGGTAATTCTAAGGATTCTCGAGAGAAAAATAGAGATCTCTCATACATTACCTGTAATATGTGGAAGTATCGACGTAATTTTATAGTCATTCGGCTGAATGCTACATGAAGAAGCATGTGCGCGGGCACTTGTGGACGAAGCGTAATAACTGAAAAATAAAATATACATAATTTAATATAATTGAAATAAATATCAAGAATTTAGAAAGTAAATATGATGCATGAATGTAACATATTAATACATAAATTTAACATTTACTAATTCACAATAAGACAACCTAACAATTAATGTGCCGTCTTAGGGTCGGTCAGTTTAATTTTAGACTGTCTATGAGATATTCTCATCCTTATTAATTAGAACTCAAAATATCTCATATTTTCTCTTTTAATAATAAGATATTGCCTATTTGGTCAAGTCACAACTATCCACTCAAAGCTTAGTTGTGACTTTGTGAGTGTAACTCATTATCCCAGCTTCTATGACTTGATTAAGAATACACTACAAGAAAATTGACCTACTGCAACAGTTATATCGTTACGGTTACCCCAATCGTCATGAAAATATGAACATGAGAGATCTATAGCGACGGTTTGACGAGAACCATCGGGAAAACCCAACTAGGCCGATGGTTTCCTGTAACCGTCGGCGTAGAGACGTTTAAGTGTAACTTTTGCGACGGTTTAGTAAAACCTTCACAATAAAGACTGTCCCAAAGAGAAGCAAAAAGTGGGAAACGTGAAAAATATCCAAAAAAAATCGAGCGGGAATTGATGAAAAACCTGAAAACGCGCCGAGCCCTCTCTGTCTCCTCTCTCGATGTCATCTATCAAAAACCATACCCCCACTCCCTTCTCGATCCCCTTCCTCCCATGCTCCCTTCTCTCTTCTTCCCCTCACTTGAATCGAAAGCCGATGCTGAAGCCTCCAAGACTTACCCACAGCAAGCCGGTACCATCCGTAAGAAAGGTCACATCGTCATCAAGGTCCGCCCCTGCAAGGTTTGTGCAATATTTTTTAAATGTAGGGTCTGTTGGCATTGTGTTGGCTTGAATTGCTAGTCTATTTTGTACAAGGATAATGATATTGAACCCAGGAAGCTGTTTTTTGGTTTCCTTCTGAGCGAAAATGTTCTCTCTTAGGACCAAGAGGTCCAATTTGGGCTCACGGAGAGAGTGAAACTTAGGCAAAACAGTTAATGATTCTCCCATCACACTTTTTTCAGAGAATCGGGAGCCAGTTTTTCGACAATTCGGTTCCGGATCGGCCCAGCACTGGCACTCCAGCTCCTTGGGCTCCTCGTATCTCTGTGCTTTGAAGGTATTGAGTCATATTTGAGAGTCAATATTGATTAGAGTTCTGGTTTTACACATTTTGGCCTATTTGACTCATTGTTATAGTTATTAATGGAGTTCAAAGTTCTGAAATGGTTGCTTATAGAATAAAAGTTGGTGTTCTCTTCTGAGTTTGTGGCTTTCTGGTTTTCTTTGTTGTCTTGCATGCAATATGTTTGTAAAAATGTCACAGAACAATGCCAGGTCTGTGGGTAGTGAGTAATTGTGATATATAAAAGATTTAGCTTCAATTTATTATACCTTTATGTTTCTTCATTGATCATTTTGCTTGCTCTAATGGCTTTTATAGGGATTGATTGTGATAATCCATGAAAATTACTAGCTAGTTTAAGCTAACATGAATTATGCATGAAATGGAAAGATCTATAGTAAGGCATTATTGATTTTGCAAGAGAATGAATGGTTAAAAAAACTCTATACAAACAAAGAAATGACTTTCATACTTATAGCCATATTATAAGATGTGCAAATGTGGTCATTCTTTGAGCAGATTAGTATAAGATATTCTTTGCGGTCGCGGCCTTTCTATATTTAGAATATCGTCTCTCCGAGATGATGCAGGTAACTACTTAAATATGGATCGGCCAAAAATAATTACCTAAATACCTTCCTTTCCCTCATTGCTGTGATTAGACTCGCTCTCATGTTTAGTTGTAACACAGAGTTTTGGATTGCTTACAGGGAATGGCTGAAGAGAAATTCAAAGTATGTGTTAACGCGTACAAATCATTGTGCAGTGCACTCTCCTCTGCTCGTTGAATTGTAGGTCTGCTTCATCTTCTCATCAGCTAATTTTCAATCTAACCAGAATATTTAGGTACTGATTTTTATTTCTTTATTCAATTATTTATATTTTCCAAGTTCCAAACTCTGAACTAGTGCCACATAATTCAACAAGTGTAATTTTTTATGGTATTTTTCAGATAGAAATCAAATAAGAGAATTTTTCCAATTTGCTATGAGAAGTCAAGTGATCATTTTTTCAATCTGCCTGAATGCTTCTACTGTAATGGTTGTCAACTCAGCAAAGACCTTTATGAGAAACCTGCTATTCTCCCATACACTCATGGGTGATATAATCCATGATGTTTGATTGTAACTGTTTTTCTTCGTTTTATAGCTTTCAAGGGATGATATCTTGTTGTCTCTCCCCCCCTCCCTCCCCCCCTCCCNATCTTGTTCTCTCTCCCTCCCTCCCTCTCTCTCTCTCTCTCTCTCTCTCTCAGTATTATGTTATCTGTTTTATTTATTAAGTTCTGTTGTTTTTTTAACTTCACTTTAAAAATTCACTGGGACATTCAATTAAATTAAATCTGCATTTCGTTAATTTTGATTGCTTATTATTTGTTTACATTAGTAGTAATGGTATCGCCCATGAGTATTTTGCATAACAGCTTTCCCTGTTAATGGTTTGTTTCATTTTATTTGACCTTGTCCCATATGACACTGTTTTGCAGTTCTTTGTACTGAGGGATTATGCAAGAGAAACTCTTTCTTTGAGATGGAGGTCTTGGATGACAAAATATTACATGCGTCACTATTTGAAGAATCAAACTTTTTATAAAATTCAATCTGAATCGATTATTGATAATCCAGATCAGCGTATTATTGATTATCTTAATCTAGATCATGGGTGAAAAAAGAAGCAGATTTTTGTTATGGACTTGTTCGTGATCGAGAAAATGCTGAATCAATTGCTTTCTATAGTGGTGAAGACAATGAGATGGAACTTTTGTTAGAGCGCTTCAGAAGTGCTTTCGAGAATTTAACTGTATGCCTATTCCTTTTATCCAGCTCCATTTCTCCATTTCTCAGGTTTTTAGAACTATTTTAGAGCTGTAAGTATTATCTTTGGTGTTTATATACATGGGAGAAATACGTATGAAAATATATGATAAAACAAATAATTAAAATACCTGCTAAAAATGTTTTTTTTTTAAATATGGTAACACTACCGGGGGTTTTGTATAACCACTGATACATTTAAAAAATATGCATATATTGCTACGGTTTTGTCTAACCGTCGCAATAGGTGGTATATGGTGACGGTTTTAAAACTATTGTGATAGATACTTTCTAGCGACATTCCTCTGACGGTTGTAAAAACCATCGCAATAGATTTTCTGACGGCAGAATTCCCGATGATTTATAAACCATTGGAATAGATATAGTAATGGTTTAAAACCGTCACGAAAGATAAAAACCCGTTGTGATAGAACTGTTTTCTTAAGGTGATATGTTGTCTTAAGATTGATTAAAATTAAAGTACATCACTTAGGCCTATCTTCTTAAGAAGTTCAACATTGGTATTGATATAGCTAGAAACCTTCTTTAAGGGGATGAAAACAAAGTTATCTCGCGACTCTCACTGTACCTCACAGTGTTATATCAATAATAGAGATCATATGTTACATTAACATGTCAACTTTCTCCCACTCACTATTTTAAGATAATGTGTTTTTATTTTAACTAATTAATTAATTCTAAATTAATTACTAATTAAAATGATCTTATGAATGTAAAATTAACAGTTAATTCAATCTAATTGGTTTAAGTTCATTTAACATTCTAAAGAGTCTAAGTCAAAATTAAGTAAACTTAAAATAACTAATTAATTATATTAATCAAACTTTAATAACACTCGTTTAATAAATGGTGTGATTATCAAGTTTTAACTAATTAAAATCTAGCAGTTTACATGCAATTGATTTCACAAAACAATTCATATAAACATATTAGGAAAGTCTTAATCAATCATGTTTATATTCATGATATGCATGACTAAATAAAAGTGTGCGGGGTTTTATGTATAACATGTGAACGACTAATGCATAATCATGTTATCAATCAAATCAATAAATATTTATTTAACAATTAAATAAATAATTGATGAACCTAGTGATTATTAAGTATTTCTAAACTACAACTTTTGAAAAATAGAAATAGTTACGAAGAGTACTTCTAGAATACATATTCCACCATAGGTCCATCTTCATAATCTTTAAGTTTTGAATAAAACTCTTTTAATTAGTATAATCTATTTTTTAATTAAATAATCTCATTAATTATCTTTTTAAAATTAATTGAATTTGATAGTCACAAAATAATTTGATATGACTCATCAAACTTGGGTCAAACTCAATCAATTAATTAATTTTAATTTTTAAAAAAATTAAAATCAATAATTATCCTTTTAAAAATCAAATTTCTAAATTTGAATTTCAAAATTCAAAATTTAAATTTCAAAGATAAGTGTAGGATTTGAGTTTTCACGACACATCGCAGGGATCGAGTAACACGGTATCAAGGTTTCTGCGAAACTTTCTTTGCAGTAACAACAATTGCCTCCAACGATAGAACTCTCCCACCGCCGTGCCATTCCACCACCACCAACCAGCACCAGCGTCCTTCACAGTGGCATCACAGACGCTGATTTTTCCGACAACAATGCCGCCGCTGGACTACCGACGATTCCGATGTTGGAATTCCTTTGGAAATCATTTTTCTTTCTTCCTCGATCTTATCGTGCGTTGTTCATCTTCTCACAATCGGAATTTTACAACATGATATTCAAAATAAAATTACAAAAATTCTTATACTCAAAATGACTTACACAAGATCTGAGAAAAAAATAAAGAACAAAACTTAAACCCAAAAGTCACCATACAATTAACGATACATCATTAATCATACATTCAAAAATTAACCATCCATTCATTCATAGATATCAAAATATATATATCATGAATGATGTAAGAACACCCACACAGTATTTAATATACAAATATATAAATATCGCTCTGATACTAATTGTTGGAATCTACGGTGATGCGTGGCGGAAGATGTGGTGGTGTTTTAAAAAAATTATAAAATGATAAACGACCGCATATCCTAAAAATGTTCGCATTATCGCAGATCCCAAATATAACTTTTTAATTGAAAAACACTTTTTTGGATCAGATCCATTATATATTTACATATTAAATCAAAGTCATAAATGGATATAAAATATATCTCTTATAGTCCAATCAAGCGTCTATGCAATACAACTTTTATCATTAACTCCATTAAGGTACTCTTGATTAATTCGAGATTTTCCAATCTAACTTTTATCAATGATAAAATAAATATGAACATATTAAAATAAATAGTTCAATACAATGACATCAGAGAAGATTAAAGTGATCTAGATTACAATATATGAGAGGTGGTTACTATAAAAAATACTTTTGGGTATTGTTCTAGACAATACAACGATCTTGTTATCCTCACACTAGGATGTGTGTGAGCACGTAGAATATATCAAGAACACTTTATGCCTTTAGATATACTCAACACATGAAATCTAGAGATTTTCGAAAAGGATAAATTTGTGAGACAACTCTGATCGAAAAACAACTAAAAGTTCTTTACAGAGTTTTCTTTTATTAACTCTTAATCTTAGAGAGAGTTTCACTCCTGATTGCCACTGTATTGTTAACACAATGAAACCAATTGAATAATATCAATATATTATCTAGATAATGACATATAAGATTTTTTAGAGATTTACATAAAATAATAAATTAATTACAAATGTGCAATTGAAGTGGGACACACTGTAATCGTACAACACTACAGTGTGTCATGAGGAGTCATGGTGCCTCACGGCACTACAGTTTGCCACATGTCCAGTGTAGTGTCAGGTGTCCATTGTAGTGCCATGTGTCTATTGTAGTGACACGTGGCACTATAGTCCATATCAATCTTTAATTCAAAATAAGTAATTGACATGTCATAGTCCAATAACTCACGTGATAATTTTTTAAATTTATTATTTATTTTAATCAGATAAATATTTAGATATTAGTTAATTCAAAAATTAACTTTTCTGATCATTCATATCAACTAGCTTATCATGTTAGTTCAAACAACAGATTTAATTGATTTAGAATTTGAATTATTATCTCATAATAACTAAACATTATCTAATTTCATAAATTAGATATTTTGTTTCACTTATCGATTAACAAAAAATTAATTGATATTATTATTTAATGATAATTTATGAAAATTATATTAAATAATTCAATTAAATAATTCTTAATTATTTAATCATACATAATTATATACTTGCCCAAGAAATATAATTCATTTCGCAAGTCAGTCATTTTCTCATGTCTTGAAATATACACGCCCTAGACTGTGTAGTACAGAGGTTATTTGGAGACTGTGAACCCATAATCTTAAGTTTCAATAAATCAGATTATTAATTAAACTTTTTAATTAAATAATTTATTAATTTCATTATCATTCCATATAAATATGGAATTACACTCTTAGTAATTACAGAATATATTTACAGAATACTTTTGTGTAGTCTATTATACTTATACAATATCATAGTCACATTAATGAATATAAAATTTTTAGATAGTTATATAAATTAATTAATAATAATTTAAAAAAAACAATCATAAAAATAATATAATTCTATTAATTTCATATTAAAAATGTGAAAACACAATCTTAAACACACATCCAAAATAGAGCAATGATCGAGACTACACTACGAAGCAATAGACGGACCTCTCGGATTCGCCCTCGGCTAAGGTTAGATCTTGGGAGGATTTAACTTCAAATGGTTCAACTCAGGAAAGCATCGGTACAAATTCACCATATTCAGAAATTGGAAAAGCTAAAAAATAGATACCATGAACCACCAAAGTAGAATCTCGGACCTCAAATCCTCGCAAGGTACAAGAGGTAGAAGATGGAGAGCAGTGTCATCGACAGAATGGAAGGCCGCGACGCTCTAAGGAGGAATAGACCACTATCCCTGAATGGATTTGTATTGTTCCTCTTGGAAGAGGAACCAACGACCCGTTTTACGACTACACAGAATAGAGCAATTGCCGTAAAGCTCCTCTTTCCACCATTTTTTCCAGCTGGGTCGAGAGATGAAAGACTGAGAAAGATACGCCAGAATCTCCAAGTCCCACCATCAGAGAAGCTAATATCGGGACCAGCCAAAACAACCCAACCTCCACTACCTAAACCACATAGAAGCCCGAAAGCCTAGCCCTGAGCTTACCAAAGCTAGGGCTAGGAAAAGGGGATCTCTAGATAGAGGTGAGACATTCTCTCTAGAAAACTGAATATGACTCATCAAACTTGGGTCAAACTCAATCAATTAATTAATTTTAATTTTTAAAAAAATTAAAATCAATAATTATCCTTTTAANTCTTGGGAAATCTACATTACGTACTTGATCGGGTCCACCCCCTAGGTGTACAGCGTCACGAGTAAAAAAATCAACTTATCTTGAATTTAATCACCCACCTCAGACGTGATCATGAAGTTGCATAATGATTCCCGAAGCAGCCAACTTTCCAACATTGATTGATTTGGGTACTTCAAGCATCATTCTTACATATCATAGCGTTTTGTCTTTATGTTAGAGAATGTGTGACCTGCTTTCGACAAGGACATTGACCTTGTTGACATGTGGAAGGAGATGAAGCTTATCAAAAGCATTTTAGAGACTTCAACAAGACATGCCCTCGATTGTCTAGAGTGCTCCCCCTTCACTCCTCGACGTCCTCTCCGATGTTCTCAGACGTTGTTTCGGTCACGAGCTAGGACTAACCATTCATGCATCTCACTCACGCGACACATTTGCATCAATTCATCACATGGATCCTTTTCATAAGTCTGTGTGTCTTAGTGAATGCCTCCTTTATCATTATATCCTCATCTGCTTCAGTACCAGGGGGATCAGGCTGTACACCTGACCTCGCACACCATCATAAGTGGTTCACCCTCTTTCCTTTTGGCAAAGTCACCCGGGTTACCAACTCGGCCCCGATGTAAGTGGTTCCAAGCAGTTCCTGCACTCCCACTCCTCCAAGCCAGTGCACTCCCGCTCCCCCAAGAAGGCGTGCACTCCCGCCCCCAAGCAAAGTGGTCGCTACACTCCCGCTACCCCAAGCGGGCGCTGCACTCCCTCTCCCACAAGCAGGGGTGCGCTCCTGCTTCCCCAAGTAGGCGCTTAACAACCGCTCCCCCAAGAAGGCGCTGCACCCCGCTCCCCCAAGCAGGCGCTTCACTCCCACTCCCCCAAGCCGCCACTGCAACCCAGCTCATGCATGCCTCCATTAAGGGTGCTCAGCGCATCACGACCATGCCCAACACGAACAACTCCCCCAAGCAAAGCGGCGCTGCACTCATGTTCCCTCAACCGGTCACTGCACTCCCGCTCCCTCAAGTTGGGCTTCACTCCCGCTCCCCCAAGAAGGCGCTTTACTCCCGCTCCCCCAAGAAAGTGCTACACTCTCACTCCCCCGAGCAGGCGCTGCACTCCCGCTCCCCCAAGTCGTTGCTGCAATCCCACTCCCCAGCCGCAACTGCACTCCACTCCCCCCCCCCTAGGCCACCATTAAGGGTGCTTAGCACGTCACGACCGCACCCATCACGAACAACTCTCGCGCACCATCAACTCCCACTCAAGACCATGTCGCACATCACTCCCTCCATCCAAGCTGCCCACCTAAAACATCTTGCTTGGAACTTTGAATTTTTTTACCAAAAAAGTCAAAATATGCAACCCTAGTTCTTCAACCTTCAAGCTTGCCCAAGTTTTTTTTTTTTTTTTAAATTTGGAGGGATAAGGAATTGATAATTTTGCCTTAATGACAAATGAAGGGGACAAGGGTAGGTGGAGCTTGTTGATGTAAGGGTGTCACATGGGTGAGGTGCAAGAGTGGTCTAGTCTTAGCTCGTTATCAGAACAACGCCTGAGAACATCGGTGATGACGTAGGAAGGTGAATGGGGAGCACTGTAGACACTCAAGGGTGGTGACAAATATTGTCTCTCTCTAGAAGTGAGAGTTTCTCACTCTAAAAATGGGAGCTTCTCTCTCTAATGTGGGAGCATCTCTTTCTGAAATGGGTGCTTCTCTCTCTAAATTTCCAATCCCCTCAAATGAAGGAGGAGTCCTCCTTTTATAGGTGAACAAAAGGAGGGGGGACCGTTGTAACTAATCCCTTGATTTGTTTGAAGCCCGCCAATCAAATCGCGCCACCTAAACTAACTGATCATGCTTAGGTGAGTAAGAGAAGGATTACACATGAGCCAATTCGATGGCGCCACGTGAGTCTTTGTGTAATGATCATGATCTAGGGAGAACACGCCTAGCCAGTGAGGCGCGACGATAACAATACACAATAATTCTGTAAAATCTGCTAATTTATAACTACAAAATAATTCTACAACATCAATTTATCATCACTGTACACGATAACTTATAAAAACCTCTTTTATTTATAGTTGTACAGAATAATATACAAAATCACAATAATATACAAAATCTGTTTATCATCCTTGTACACAATAATATACAAAATCTGTTTATCATCCTTGTAAACAATAATTTACAAAAATCCATTTATCTTCACTATAAACAATAATCATACACAAAAGATGGCATAATAATGTCTACTTGGAGGGATGCTCGGCCAAGACAGGCCTATTTATTGTGTCTTATTTTTTTATGATCTTGTTCAAACACTCACCCATTTTCCATTTCTATGAGCTAGAGGTTATTGAAGAAGACAATAAAAATGAGGCAATAAAATTTGAAGCGTACAAAGATATCCCTCTTGAATCTGCTTCGAAATTTATTACACTGCCGTTATTATCTTTTTCAATAACCTCTAGCTCACTGAATTTCTCAAAAATAGAAAATTGGCGAGTGTTTAAACAAGAACATCAAAAACTAAGACATAATAATGTTAATACAATATTATCTATCCCTTCATTTTTCTCCTCTTCTCAAGCCTTTGCTTTAAAGTAGGACTCGTCTTCAGTGGTAGTCGGGTCTCCAAGACAGATGAGTTCCTATTATAAAATCGATCAACACTATCATGTAACGTGTCATACGAGATGTTCCAAGGATGGTTGACGATCTTCAACAAAATATTATCGAAGATTGCGTGATTTATACTCCTGTAAAAATATTCCTAATATTCAACAAACTATCATACATCTAAACAGATTCAACAACGATAGCCATAAAAGAGCAAATCCAGAACAATCAGAAAGTTCTCAATTACATAATTAAAAGAACTCTAACTCAAACTAAAACAAAACAGAAAATAGAGTTGTAAGGTTCGAACATTCACCAAACTATCATATACCTCAACAAATTCAATAATAAAAAACACAAATGAGCAAACCCACAACAATAAGAAAAATCTCAATTAAATAACTAAAAGTATCAAACTAAAACAAAAGAGAAAACGGGATGCTCTAAGGCTTGAATATTACCCAAAACAATCATACACTTCAACAAATTCAATACTGACAGCCACAAACGAGCAAGTCCATAACAATCAGAAAAATTGCAATTACATAACTAAAGGAACCCTAACAAATAAAAATTAAATGATAATGACAAATGAGAAAATTCAAAACAATCAGAAATTTCCCAATTATAGACTAAAAGAACCCGAAAGTATAACAAACAAAAAACAAAGCTCTCAAGTTTAACAAAATGTAAACGATATCTGACAATTTACCTGGGAATGATAGTCGCGAATAATTTTTGCCCTGATGTCATCTATATATATCAAGACCCACACACCATAATCATTCATGCAAACGTAATAAAGGGTGAAGAAAGCCAATCAAATTCACGATCAGTGAACTTACCCATTTGATTGGGTGACGACTTGAGGCGGCCTTAAAAATTTTGAATGAAGAGAAGATTGTTGGCGAGGGCAACAAATCTATGAGCTTAGGCTCAAATATCAAGTTCATACCTTCTAACTATAATTTCATTAAGAAAATATAAAAATGTAATCAATGTCAAAATCACACATGCTATAAGACAAATTACAAGTCATGATAAGGGGTTAGAACATACAATCCTTTTTACCTTTTCGGTTTATCCCGCATTAAGTCAGCCATCTGGCAAGGTGTCCCATACAGTGACTTCCTCGTCTATGATGGAGATCTTGGTCATAAACCGATGATCTCAATCATCGTGCACTGGAATACATATCTAGATTACAATACATTTACACAATCAAACTAAGTCAACATTTAATATCTTAACTACATTAAATTTGTTTACCGTCATTTCTAGCTCAAGCGTTGGCGTCTAACTATCTGCGATCTTGTGTTTACTTACAAAATTAGGAAGCTCTACTAGTTTTGAAACACATTGAATCTGTAGTGGCACAACAAAAATATAATAGACAATGTACATACAAACCTAAAATAAGGATGATACTGAGTAGTAGATACTCACAATAAATAACGTGGGAAGAAACCAGAATCGATTACCCATCGACGCACAAGGAGCCTCCAAGGTTAAAATACTGACAAGCAAGTTTATAAGGTCCGAGCCAAGCCAATTTTCTAGACCGAGAATCTTTAGGTCTCTCCATTTAGAATGGAGGCCAGAATGTCTAATGAGAATCTCATTGCAAAAGAAAAATAAAGACAAACTTGAAATCAAAATTTGGCTGTGATGGTGTGTCAAATTTTGTTAGATTAGTGTGACTACTACCTATCCTCTAATCTTTTCTAAAAAAATATACTCCACTAAACGCTCATCTTTCACTTCTACTAGGTCCTGCAACATATACGGACCCACTTTAAATACCTTTTTGTTGCATTTAGTGGTTGGTTTACCCTTCAAATAGAGTGAACTGAGTAGAAGACCATCTCTCCTATCTCGAGTACTACGCAATAGCATCGAGAATTGACTTTCGATAGACTCAGACAATACTTGTTTGCCCTACCAAAACACAGCCCCAAGTAAGGTGTTAGATTAGTAATTAGATTATACATGTTATATGTATAGAAAATATGAAATACGAATAAATAGAATAATACCTTTCGACGTCTTTTAGTTGTTCCAGTCATAGATAGTTTCTTAACCAATAGCAAGTCAAAAAATAGATTGTCTGAAGCATCCAACTGGATGCACTTTTCATCATTATCACCTTTATATAAAGGTAATGAAGAGATCGGTAGCTCTTCTTCACGCAAAAGACTAATATCATCATCAAAACCTCATTGGTCTTTACCTTGAGTAGGGGTGATGCGTGGCTCATCGTCTTGGGCTCGAGACTTATCAGTGTCCCGTTCCAAAAGACTCGCCAATATTGTGCACATATTCTCTTGGACAGCCATCATCTTTCTCTGCACCTCTATTAATTGTGAAATATTTGCCTTCATAGAGCTGGACTCCGCCTGAAGAACCACCCTCATGGACCTGGACTCTGCCTAAAGAACGAACACTTATGCAATTAAAGAACCTAGCTCGACGACTTGCTCTTCAGGTAGATCTGCACACACGTCCTCACAAACGTGCTTAAGCTCCCGTCCTCCCGAACCTCGATGTCGCCCAGAATGGCTTGCGCGATTGTATCGATCTACATAAGATAAATATATGTGTGATAAATAATCAATGGTAATATAACCAACCAAATTTGGAATATTCTAAAACGCTTACTGCACAGCTTTTAGGCCAAGCTTCTCCTCCCCTTGATTTTATAGCATAAATCATTTTTGCAATGGCCCTATCGTTCCACCTTAGCGGCGAAGGCTTATTCAAGTCAACATAGTTGGCAGCACATGCCAACTTCTCCAGATAAAATAGTTGCATGGAAATGAACTTATAAGCAAATATACATATGTTATAATATGAAAGTAATACCAATGTATACTAAATATATTACTTGTATAAATAACAAGCATCTGACAATGCTATGGTGGTGGTTGTTTTGATACCTCGTGACACCATCCACAAAATCATTAAAACAAGCATAAGCTCAATTCTTCTATTGGATGGCCGTGGGTGACTTCACAACGTGCAACCATGAATGATTGATGATTGGTTTTGATCAAGGCGATAACAAAACTCTGACAGTGTACAGCACAAAGGCTTACCTCCAACAGTCACCGTCAGACTCCTTAATCAAGAATTTTGACAAGGCATTAACCGAAATATCACCTTTGGTGTTCACACACTTCGTCTTTAGATATTTTATCTTATTCACATCACCATCAAATTTGATCTCCTGCCCACCGTCAAAGATGCTCAGTATAGAAGTCACATCATTTATGGTGACTTTGAATGTCGACCCATGGACATTCAACATGCATGTTGCTGGATTGAAGTAACCTAATAGTTGATGCAAGAAGTTCCTCTTCAGCTTTCATTTAATATCCAACAAGCTTTTGAATCCCATATCCGCGGCCGCTCTCCTTTTCCCCTCATCAAAATTTTTGACAAGATCTACAAATTTCTCGGGTGTACAGCATGTGAGCAACTTCCGTTTAAAGGCAAGCCTTCTCAGATGACTAGGACTGAATTGTTCCGCTCCACGTTTGATGGCATGGATTTCATTTTCCTTTAAATAATTGCGTTTCGCTTCCTTTGTCATACTTTTTCACTTTAAAGCTAGATCTTTTTGTGTCCGCATATCAGAAACTCACTTAAATTACAATCAAAATTTATCAATTTCATGTTATAATGTAATATTTGTTTAAAAATACTAACTTCATGACCACTAATATTTTTACCTACCGTCCTCATTTTAGCACATTCTTTCACACTGTTTTAGTTTTCAACAACCGCATTAATATTGCAACCCTTTGTATGAAAATATATAACATTAAATTGATGATCTCATTAATTACTTACAAGTATACAAAGAAACCATTTTATGCCTTCTTCACGTTGATATTTGTGTTAGTCATCTAAAGTATATGTTAGTATAATCAAATTTAGCCATATGATAATGTCTTCTTATCATTATTATCCGTGATACTAATTTATAATGGATTGAACATCATCTAGTAAGAATGTTAAAATGGCATATCAATGTTATGTTCTTGTATGCATCTGCCCCTATTATGTTATTAATCAGCATTATGCAATGATTATTTGGGATAACAATTTAATTAGAAGTGACATATATCAACAATCTTAATAGATGATAAACATGATGTGTAAAGAATTTAAAGAATGTAAGAAAATTATTTGATCTAGTTGCAACATGCTATTCTCCAATTTATCATGTTATCATATTAGTAAAGTTTCATCATGTAGGTAAGCTAGTTAAAAACTCTATAAATGTTCAAATCTCTATAATCATATAAAAAACGATGTTGGTCATATAGTTCTCTGTAAAGTAGGACTTTCCTTTTTATTAGACTGCTTGAAGGATAACAATTACAATAGTATTCATCTAATAACAAACATATGTCTGAAATAACATAGTTTCCATGAAAGAAAACAACATCAAGTAATATCTCCTTCCAACTACAATATTCTGTATAGAAACATGAAAAAGATAAAAAAATGAGAAACTAGTCTACAACATAGCAAGTTCCGTTTGATTAAGTAAAGACTAATGATATTGAGACGTCAATTCTAGAAGTAAATGACTACCAACTTTGTCAATGCCGACAAGTCTTTCCTATTGGTGACCGATAATCAAGAGATTTCACCTGAAACAATAAGGAAACACTTTATTAATTGGGTGAAAATCCAACTGCAAACCAATGTTATGTTCTCAAGTAAATTTATTCTAACTATAAAAATATTAATCTTATTTCTCAAGAGCAACCTACAACATTAAGACATGAGCATAATCCAACCCTATTGCCAAAGCATAAACACTGAAGTAAATAAGCATTACACAAAAATGTCACTGGAAAACATAAATCATTCATATATAAAGGTAACCCAGATAATATACCAAATCGATGGTTAACTATATCCGTTGTTTAAAGAAAAAAACTATGAGCCAACAAATAATATTATAACGAACTATATTCTCACTTTTTGGTTCCATTGGAATAATGAGAATAAACTCTTGACCATTTGAGATCCATACCACAATTTTAACAAATTATTTTATGTGAGACTGTGTAGATCATGCAAAATTGAGGATACCAATTTGCATCCAAAAGCCTGTAAATGAAACTTGGTTATCTATTCAAAAAACAAAATATGTGTAGAAGCGTTTAAAGAAGAAAGAAAACAAAGATGATATTTAAACAAATTTTCTAAGTAAACTAAGTTAATGCAGCAAATAGATTACACTCCTCATTACTTAATGTTAAGCCTATTCAAATAGTATAACATCCATCATACTAACACAACCCCATAGTAGAAAGAAAATTACATTTCTAAACAACATCATCAAAATAGAAACGGATAGCTATAGCCTATTCAACATTAGCCTATTTAGAAACGACTCAATAAAGCAATGTGCATAAATACTATAACATTACTATGGTTCCGTTGGCTGCAAATCAGTAGATTTTACTCTCTCTAATCGTTGGGCAAGTTTCCTCTAAACAAAGAATAATAGAAAACAATAATTATTCGATAAGAATTAGGAACAATAGACGCGTTGATAGTATCTATATCAACCATCAGAACCCAAGGAAGCAGACTACAATAAAGCAAATTTAAGTTCAAAATCACACAGGTTGTTACAAAACCAGTGAGGATAGCCTCAAACAATGGCATACACGAGCCTCTTCAAGAAGAAGAAAAATGTCCCAAGTTGTAAGGAGCTAGGGAAGCATTCAAAAGATATACAACCTGAAAGTGAAGGAAAATTACAAAATAATAGTTTTTAATTTCAAATTTAGTACATTAAAGATACTAAAAAGCCTGAGAGAAATGAACTATTTTTTCAATTTAAATGTGAGTCAAAACCATCATAGCTGCTACATCTTTCATTGATATAAACTTCCAATGGTAGTTCAATTTTTCGCAATAAAACAAAAATAAAATTCAGATTCCACCAAAAGCTAATGAAACATCCTATTTACATATAAATTTAGAGCAGAAAATTTTCAAGTAACCACCTCATCCATAACAAGCATTGTGCAATCCTTCAATACACAGTAGATTTGGTTATGAAATAAAAACATTAATACTTTCAAACAAGAGTTCCATCCCTAAAGTACTAGAAAACAATGATATATTCATACAGCAGATACACAATTTCCTTATCTTTACATTTCTTTTTTATGTCTATCATAGTTGAAGAACTAATGAACTGAAATTTCATGTCAAGGATTTCTAATTAGCTCGACTGTCCTCCCAAAAACAAAAAAAAATCAAAATTATCTGAACGAAACAATAAAAGCAGAATCAAATAGAAGAAGAAAAGTTAGCAAAGCTGGGAGTTTCCTAAAAGTTTCTTCTAAGAGAAATTAACATTTTACAGGTTGCAACAAGTATCTAAGCACTACTAATTGAACAACAAATCCTAAAGAAACCAAAGCTTAGAAAATAGCCATGGAATCAGGTAAGGAACAACCATTGACTCAGAAATAACTCAGAAGTCCTTTAAGATGGGTGTGTGATTGGGTGAACTCCATTCACTCACAAATAACTAAGAAATAACTTACATCGCCAGATTTTTTTTTCAGATTTTACCCGTGACAGGAAGGAATTTCTGAGATTTCTCCTAGGCGAGCTTCATGTGGGAGCTTCTGCTTTGAGCTTTGTGGGTGAACTTCTAAGACTAATAAGATACTGTCAGAATCAACTCAAACATGAAGAAATTAATTGTTCGCGTGCCCTAGCTTTTGATCGTTCACAAAGGGAGAAACAGACTTATTCCAAAGAATATTACAGACTGATATTAATGAAAAATAGGGCATTAAGAGAGATTGAAAGAAGAGGAGCATACCTTTCTCGTGCCCTAGCTTTTGGTCGTTTGCGAAGGGAGAAACACACTTTGTCCAGGTCTTCGAAAAATAGGGATAAACAAACTTAAAAAAAAATAGGGAGAGAGATTTGCTCGACAAGCCTCCTGGTTTCTCACTCTTGAACATGAAAACCAAAATAGAGAGTAAATTTTTCTTGTATGGAGAATAAACGTCTGAGAGAGCGCAAGAGAAGCGTTGAGAGAGATTGAAAGAAGAGGAGCGTACCTTTCTCGCGCCCTAGCTTTTGGTCGTTTGTGAAGAGAGAAACACACTTTGTCCAGGTCTTCAAAAAATAGGGAGAAACAAACTTCAAAAAATAGGGCGAGAGGCTTTGCTCGACAAGCCTCTTGGTTTCTCACTCTTGAACACGAAAACCAAAATAGAGAGTAAATTTTTCTTGCACGGAGAATAAACGTCTGAGAGAGCGCAAGAGAGAGATAGAGAGAATGGATGATACTTACAGAGAGAGAGAAGATCTCGTACCACAAGGAGATGAGGACAAAGACCAGAGCCTTAGATCTTCTTGCTAGATGGTGGTGGTTGTCTAGGTGAACCAGTTTTTGACGAAGCTAGAGTCCTCAATGTGGGAGATGCGACTGGAGCCAATGAAGGCACGACAGAAGGAGGAATCACTGATAGCAGAATCACCGGTGGAGGAGCTGCTTGAGGGGTAAGAAAATCGATTGAAAGTCGCATGCCCTAAAGTTGAAGTCGAATGAAAGAAATGATGAAAGGAGAAGGGGAAAATTAGAAGAAATGAGACCTATTCGGCCAGTTGTAGAGGAAGTAAATGTAAAAGTAATCCAATGCATGGGATTGTCCTGACCAGATCCAACAGTCAAGATTAATCCTATAAAAGTCATCTAATACTTAGGATTGTCCTAGCCAGATCCAACAGTCAGGATTAATCCCAGCATCAATGCCGGAAAAAATTTTCCGGTATTGGAGAGCAACCCGTCAAAATCCTCATTAATCTTCCCGGCATTATTGTCCACGCCCTCCAGCTCACCTTCCATATTTTGGCTAACAAAAATGGTTTCTAACAGACCATTTGTCACTTTGCCCTTTTGTAGAGCCATTTTGTCCGACTTCCCAAGATTGGAATTAGAAAAATTCTTCAACCAAAAATCTTGTGTTAAAGAAACATCAATTCCCTTCTCTCTCTCTCTCTCTCTCCTTATTACTTCCCTTATGAAACTCCTCAATTAATACACCTTTATTCTTTCCATCTCGGGCATCATCTCCTCTACGGTTCACCTGAGTATCATCAAACCGATCACCACCCGCCATCCCCATAGAATTCATTCCTCGTCGACCATGTCCTCTCCCCCTTCCCCACCCGAATTGATTGTGACTTCTCTCTTCAACAATCCCCAGTACACCATTTTTTACTAAAGTCAGGAACAAAGCAACTCTGGACATCCACGAAAAGCAGCAACCCTCTCCTTCCACTATAAGTAGCAGGGAAGAGAAAAAAACATTGTACTATGACAAGAGAAAGGCTCCCGAGAGAAATTGTTTTATAACATGGTTAAGTTGGTGTGACCCATTAATTGATATAGTCTATAATATCTTTAAAAGTTTAAGATCCAAAAATACACCTTCATTTATATAAGATGACTCTTTGACATCATCATTTTAACTAAAAGTTAAATGCATATACATAATTATTAGTGTCCAAACTTATTGGTCAACATTTTACAAACTCAGTTCATGCACTCAAGAATTTTCAACATGCCATAATTGCCATTATTTTGTGATAATTGTCATTGTTTTATGTTTTTACAAATATCTTTGTTGGTAGAAGTGAATCTTAACAAAACTTAACTACAAATCTTTTTGAAATGGTTGCTAAAACGTATTCAATGTATGAGTTCATCTAATTCAGTGTTGATACATCTCAATTGTAATGAAGAGTTTAAAATGAATACACATTTCCATTTTAATGAAGATTCAATAATGTATATAGTCAAATAATGAAGTGTCCTTGTCTAATTCTGAGTAATTATTTTTTTACCAATTTTTTTCTATAAATAATGCAGATATTGAATTTTTGCAGTCACAATATTCTCTTGCAATAAAAACCAAAAACCTAAAAAGAGAACCTAAAACACACATATTTCTCTTGGACTCGAGAAGATAGTATTTACTTAGAAATTAAGTTTGGTGAAGAACCACCTGTTCTTCTTAGTCTTGTATCTCTCCTCAAATCTCTTATTTATCTCCTTGGCAACAAAAACCTTCATGGATAACTGACCAAAGAAGAGAGCACTTGTCACTAAACTCTTAGGGACCGTTTGGATGGGAGTATGTTAGGGGTGGAATATGAGATTAATGGGTATCTTTTAGATACTCATGTTTGGAGAGTGGTATCCCAAGGGACATCCTATTCCTGAGAGAATAAGATGCCCTCTCCCATTAGGTATATGATATCTCCTCAAGAAAGGAGGTACCAACTTTCTTGACCTTTCGGCAATGGACAGGCATCAGCCCTCATATATGGTCTTACGACTTTACGGAGACCTGTTTTGTTTGTAAACAGTCGCCCGGACCTGTCACTACGACCCCCTTTGTGAGGAGGCACCCCTTCTCTCGAAGTTATGAGACTATTTTGTCGAGTTCCTTAGAGAGACGACTCTCTCTAAGTTGTTATTGTAACAGATAGCAACAACTTTCAATATGATCGTATAATCTCACGTCTGAAAGTCCGAATTTTTTGTATTTTAGAAAATTTATTTTTCTAAATCTAAATTTTAATGGGTTTGAACTGTTTAATCTAAATTTTAAGCCTTTTAACCCAAATTTTTAATAGGATTTAGTGGAATTTTTAATACAACTTTTTATCTTAAAAGTTTTACATCTCATTTTTAATATTCTTTTTACGTGATTATTAATATAAAAAATTTAAAATATTATTTAATTAAATATTATGTAAGAATATTTGAAGGATTAAAAAGTTAAATTTTATTTTCCTGTACATCTAATATTAAAAAATAATTTACAAACCAAACATAGTAATCTTGTATTTCTATTATGGGATTGTGTAGCGATCTTTTTTTGCAGGTATTAAAACAAAAAAAAAATTATACCCAATTTTAAATTAACGTTTTAAACCCAATTTTTAATGGGTTTTAGTTTTTTTTCCATAAAATTTGATATTTATTTATTTCTATTTCTTTTTATAAATGAATTTTTTAATCTATTTTTATAGGTAAGCATTAAGATGTTCTATAATTTTTATAACGATATTTGATTAAATATTATTAGTTATTGCATATTCAAAGGATGAAAATATAAAATTAGCATCTTCTATACATCTTATCATTAAAAAAATTTCCAAATCAAACACATTAATCTTGCATCCTCGTTAATCTAAACAAGATTTCAACTCATTAACAAACATAGTTATCATGTATTCTCTTTACTATATTCCAACTAATTATATACCCACTAATCACATCATATTGATAATTTTAGAAAACTCAAACCAAACGGCAATTTGAAGAGAGAGCGAAATCACAAAGAGAACACGTTAAAGGAACTTCGGAAATTTCATCTATTTATGAGAAATGATGAAATCGTATGGGAAAGGATGAAAATGTAGAATAGGTATAGAAAGCTATAGATATATGTATATACATTTTTTAATTCATAGAAAGCTATATAGAGGGTGATGAACTCAAGACGCTTGTACTCAAAATATCTCACTTTGGGAATTAATTATTTTTTTCTTGGATCGAAGTAGACTCAAGAAGGATCGTTTAGATGGATTTTTCATGTCTCAATTCCAGAAGCTAATTGTTCATTTCAAATTGTGGTATGTTTCGTAGACGTGCAATTGTAAGTAATAACTTCTATATATTTTTATTATTTTTTCTTTTGTGTTTGAAGAGATGTCAACTGCTTCTGTTTTATACTATAAATTCAAATTGCAAAAAAGGTGATACATAAAATACATTGAAAACTTCATCTCTCTATGGGGTGATGAATTGTATGTGGAAAGATAAAAATTATTATTTGAGATATGCACTTTCATGAAGCTTTATGAATATAAAAGATTCACAAAAATTATTGTATTATATACATAACATAAGCAAATGAGGAATGTTTCATTTTTTTTATTTATGTATCAAATTAATCGATCTTGATGCAACGTGCGTCCAAAATAGCTGGTTGATAAAAACTGAAAAAACGAAAATGCCGATTCTCTCTTTCCAAGAGGCAAGAGGGCAAAATTGGAGACTTTCCCGGATACCGAAAAGCGAAATATTGGAGACTTTCCCGGATACCGAAAAGAGAAAATCCACAAATTTACAGTTTTCTTTTTGTCAAAACTATCTCTCTCTTTCAGTACCACGTATGTGCGGAAAAACCAAAACCAGGCCCCGGATTCAGAGTAGAAACTTCCAAATGATGATGCCAGCCAACTCTATTCATGCACAATCGGACAAATGCTTCTCTCTCTCTCTCTCATGTACTTTCGTGAATGTAAGTAAACCCATCAGAGGCCCTTTAGCTCGAGAAGCACACACCCATCAATGTTGACGCTGAAAGCAGGGACTAGACCTCCATGGGTGGGGCTGGGAGCTTCAGTATGGGTGCAAATTGCTTCGGGCAATGGCTACAACTTTCCACTTTACTCCCACTCCTTGAAATCGGTTCTGGGTTTCAACCAGCATCAGCTAACAATGCTCGGCGTAGCCAATGATATCGGTGAAAACGTCGGTCTTCTTCCAGGCATAGCTTCCAACAAACTCCCCCCTTGGATGGTGCTCTTGATCGGTGCTCTTGCCTGCTTCTCTGGCTATAGTGTTATTTGGCTTGCTTTAAGCCGTTCTGTTCATTCCATGCCTTTCTGGTTGGTAAGATTTTGTCCTTTCCATTCATTGATACACTTCTTTCTTAAGAATTTGTTCTGAGAAACTCTTAATTACCTGATTGCTGAATTTAATTGCTCGAATATTCTATATACTCGTTTTCCCCGTTCATTTGGGTTTTTTCGTTTTATGGGATTGATTAGTATTATGATTTGTATAAATTGGTATAGTTGCATTTGATCTTCCGTTGCTAGTTGGACTTGTTCTTGAAGCTAGCATGATAGTGTTTAGACAACATAAAAGAGAATTCTTTGACAAATGAAAAACATAAAATAGAATTACTGACCCCTGATGGTTGATTCTATAATTTTCTTTCCCTGTAGGCTAAAATACAAATTGGGTGCTCCAAATTATTTCCTTATTAGGGCATAATGCAAAGTATCGTATATTGACTGTAGTCAAAGGGAACCTAGGAGAAAAGTCAAGAAATTAAGGTGAATAGTTGTTGTCAATCAAAATCCTTCAACTATTCAGTGTAGTCTCTCTGCCTCTCTATTTATGTGCTCTCTCCTATACACCAGCACGCGTGATTGATACAAGATGCAATTAGACATCTATAACTTTAGTTTTGATCTGTAGTATGATTATAACTATTAGGATAGTCAGTCAATTGTATTGTATGGGCTTTTTGTTGCACATATATTGTGAAGATTGGTTCTAAAAGCTTGTTAAAGCTAAGCTTTAAATCCAAGACATCACATTAAATAGTAATTACTTATTCTTTTCCTTCATGGTATTACAGTTGTGGATTGCCCTTTGCGTTGCCACTAATAGTAGTGCTTGGTTAACCACAGCTGTGCTTGTAACCAACATGAGAAACTTTCCTCTCAGTCGAGGTACTGTGGCAGCTATTCTAAAAGGTTATGGGGGCCTTAGTGGTGCAGTTTTTACTGAGATATTCAGTGTATTGCTTCATAATTCCTCTACAAAGCTGTTGTTATTCCTTGCTCTTGGAGTTCCAATCCTATGTTTCTTTATGATGTACTTTGTGTGGCCTTGTACTCCAGCTTCAGGTGAAGATCCTGCAGAAAGCAGCCATTTTCGTTTCATCCTAGCTGCTAGTGTTGTCCTTGGATTTTATCTTCTCATCACAACAATATCGAATAATTTCCTTCATTTTCCTGCTCCTGTTTTGTACACTTTTGTTGTTATAATGGTTCTTCTTCTCATGACTCCACTTACCATCCCTGTAAAGATGACACTATATCGCTCACGAGCTAGCAAACTTGTGACACATATCCAATCAGTTGGGTCTTCAGACCATCAGATTTCACAAAATAACGTGGAAATAGCCGAACCATTGTTGATGAATTCTGCGAGCTTTAGTGAAATTGATGATGGAACAGATGTGGCGATGCTTCTTGCTGAGGGTGAGGGTGCAGTGAAAAAGAAGAGGAGGCCTAAAAGAGGGGAAGATTTCACCTTTAAAGAAGCTGTAGTCAAGGCTGATTTCTGGCTTCTGTTTTTTGTTTATTTTGTTGGTGTTGGTACTGGGGTAACTGTCCTCAATAATCTGGCTCAGATTGGGATTGCAGAAGGCGTGAATGATACTACAAGCTTGTTATCTCTCTTTAGCTTTTGTAACTTTGTGGGCCGTCTTGGTGGGGGTGTTGTTTCTGAGCATTTTGTCAGGTAGGTGCCTTTTATCTCATTGGCTAATGTCTGCTTCAGGAGAAGTGCTGGAGTTTCAACCCCCTCTCAACTGTTGTTTCTTACTGAATAGGAAATAGTAGAAATCGTCATTTAAATGAGTAATTTGATGTTTTCAGGACAATTATGATATTAGGATTTCAATTCCAGTTTGACTATGTCTACATGTACATGATGAGCTCACAAAGATATGGAAAAGTCCACACTACTGTTAACAGTAACATACTGGGAAGCGAGAGCAACAGAGATGAGGAGAGGGAAAAGGAGAAAAAAAATTCTCACCTCTCCATTATCTCTTTTTCTCTCCTCCATGTATGTTACAATTAACAATAACATAGCGTGGCCCCAAGAATATTCAGTGCTTTTAAATAAGTTGCTATCAAAGGAAAATACACGCACTAGTGAAATTAGGTTGATTTCTGAACTAATCATATTATCTAAAGGTCACCAATAAAGTCGGTACTCTGTCTTTTCAAATGGTTTTTGTTGGTTTCTCAATGTTTGGGTTTCATAATCATCTATAATATGCTCAGGCTGTATCAGCAAGTAGATGCAAAGCGAATTTCGGTTCATCTGCAAAAGTTTGTACCTCCTAGCCAATTAACATATCAATCTTTCATGAACTTTCTTCTATTGCCGCTGCTAGAATTTACTATGATTAAGAAAAAATATGACAGTGCCACAAGTACCGTTCCATGTCCAGTACTCATATTTTCTGTGCAAATGACATTGTTAATGATAAATGGCCTTCTTATGAGTTGATCAATTTTGTGCGTTTGCAGGAAAAAGACAACCCCTCGTACAATTTGGATGACATGCACGCAATTGATCATGATCATTAGTTACCTTCTGTTTGCTTCTGGTATTGATAATACCCTATATATTGCCACTGCATTACTTGGGATCTGCTATGGCGCTCAAGTTTCTGTAATGGTACCAACCGTCTCCGAAATTTTCGGCTTAAAGCATTTCGGTATACTCTATAATTTCATGTCATTAGGGAATCCTCTTGGTGCTTTCCTCTTCTCGTTCCTCTTGGCAGGGTATATATATGATAACGAGGCATCAAAACAACACAAACTTCATCCGTATGGTTCAAACTCATCCTGCTTAGGTGCAAACTGCTTTAGAGTCACCTTCCTTGTTCTGGCTTGTGTCTGTGGTGTGGGTTGTGTATTGAGCATTTTACTGACCAAAAGGATAAAGCCCGTTTACCAAATGCTTTATTCGGGTGGTTCTTTTCGGCTGCCTCAAATTTCAAGTCATTGAGATTACTGGAGTAAACATGGTAAGTTCTAGATCTCTTTAAAAATCAATTCTCCTAGAGCACATCTTAAAACAAAATCATAGTTTTGTTTTAATACAATTCTTGTTTCTTATAAAAAAAATGAGAGTATAGCATGCAAACAAGTAAACATATATAGGTATATTTGCAATATTGATTACCAAAAATCATAGGAAATATATTTTCAAAATGATTGCATATAAGTTTGTGATAATTCAAAATGATATCAACCTAATTCAATGTGAATGTTGAGATCGATACATACCTTCAGTATAAGTATGTGATAACATATCAACCTAATTCAATGTGAATGTTGAGATGGATACATACCTTCAGTATACTTGCGTTACACTATTTGATTTAAAACCCATGCGCTCATCAACCTTGTCATGTGC
The DNA here is from genome assembly GCA_003255025.1 of Datisca glomerata. Classification (NCBI taxonomy): domain Eukaryota; kingdom Viridiplantae; phylum Streptophyta; class Magnoliopsida; order Cucurbitales; family Datiscaceae; genus Datisca; species Datisca glomerata. The sequence continues at coordinate 2,891,972 of QANY01002976.1, forward strand.
TGATATCATCTTATAGTCATATCCACGCAAACTTGTCATTTTGCATTTAAAATCCCACTGCTGCCAAGGAAGGGATGGCGATAACTAAAACTTCGATACCCAAATGAATTCACCCAAAGATTGAAGACCGAACCAATCTCCTTTTCTTCATTACTACAAGGTGCCAACTGATAACAAGTGGAAGTAAATGATAAAGTTTTGACCTTAATGATTGGTGGCTTGGTAGAATTTGATATTCGCTGTTTTCTCTAACTCTGTAAGTTAAAATTCAACAAACGTATTAATGTTCAGGTATTGTTTAGATTCGAGTTTGTAGCTGTATGCGTAAGTTCTGTACAAAAGCTTGAGTCAATCAATGATATACTGGAGTACCATATAATGTTTGCGTATGTTGGACTTGTATTATGCAGATACAGAGCAGTAGCAGATTGTCACTGCCAACAAAGAGGAGTCTTTGACGGACATGACTTTAGCTTAGAAAGAATCAGTTTTCCATATCCAGGGTAGTCCTTTACAAGTATGTATCTAGTGTAATGTAAATGGTTGTTTGAAATTTAGGCATCTTTGTTAGACTGTTTATCCCTCAGAAGTTGGTAAGGAAAAAAATGAAGTTCTAGCAAAAGGAAATTTAAGACAACAAAAGAAACTGATGGATTAGAAATTCATTATGGCAACAAAATTACAAGTCGGTAGCAGTTTTCTAAGCTCTGTCAAGCTCAGTTGCATGTTGAATGTTACCCATGTGAGTTCGACATGATGAGGGCAATTAGAATAACGGCATGGGATGGAACTACCTGAAAATTTGACACTGAATTAAGCTTTACAGTGATGTCAAAGTTGATGAATGAAGAGAAGTAGAGGAAGATTCTGCTGGAAAGCTTGACAAAGACACAGAAGAAACTCTGCTGCATACCTGCTTGAAATAAGTGTTTGCCAAAAGGCCAAATAGGGAAGCTAGAGATGTAAACCATATTACCATAATCTTTTTTCAATCATTTTGAAGCTCTGTTTCTAACAAAAATAGGTACTTGAGAGGTTTTGTTTTTTAGCAAAGAAGGTGAAATAATTGTAGGTTTAAACAAATGGGTTATGGGTGACCAGAGAGGTAGACGATCATCCAAGACTGTTCCATATGCATGTCACGAGGATAACAAAAACATATAAAGAAGCTTAACGGAGGATGGGAATGGCTATCGACTTGTAATAGAAGAATCTAAAGTTATAAAATTACAAAGGATAAGGAACAAATTGTCAGAGGGCATTAACAGTTGAAGATATTTCACATTGGTTGTTGAAGAGTCGGTGGTCAGTCTGTAAGTATAAGAGAAATCTCACCTCTCAAATTAGTTTTGGAGTTGAAAATATTCGATATCACCAAACTCGTATTACGCACACTCCCTCTCCACATGCTTATGGATAAGGGTTCTAGTGAGGAATTTTTTAAGGAGAACATAATTGTAGAATCTTGATGAAATACAATAAAACCAAAAGGATATGAGGTAAGAAGAAGATGAAGTCAAAGAAGAAACTAATGCAACTGTCCATGAAGATGCCTTTAGGATGAGTCAAAATCTTATCAAGTATCTCAATCCTACAAATCTTAGGAACAAATTCCAATTGACATTCATTCTTTTATGCAATTTGCAGTCTTCATTTGGAATTTTTCAATCAGATTAGGGAAAGCATTCTAATGCCTTTGTGGGTATTGCTTCTTTATTTCAGTCAGACTCCCTGCCTATAAATACATGTCAAGTGCCAGCTACTACCATGCATAATTGAACAACAAGAACAAGAAGGAAAGCTTATATTGTCAACATGTCGTGCATGAAGAGATAGTGAGTGGATTTGAGCCAACAATGACTTGCCGACATATATGGTATTGAACTTATTGCTTTGATTAGCTGTCGGCAGTCTTCGTTGGTTCTAATTCGCTCTCTATTTCTCATGCCAGACTCTTTGACTAAGATTTGAGCACAGAAATATATACTTGATGTCACATGATATGTCACATTTCTCTTTTACGATTCGTTTTTTTGTTCAAAATTTTCAATGCTATGAGCGATGGAGGAATGCTTCTACGATTATTAAAATGACCAATGATAGTGTTGTCCTTTGACCTTTGACATGCGTCTCAGTTTTAGTTCATGATTTTTTTGGAAAGTGACACTTCAGTCCATGAATTTACGATCGTCTAGAAATCATAATTTACTTCACGAATAAAATTGGACTGAAAAGATACCAGTGTGATTCATGATGAGAAGAGAAAACTCTTCCACACTCTTCCTTCTCACTCAAACTGCCTAAAACAATTGTCTAAAATTCATGAAGAAGCACATTATACGTTAAGTTGGCCATAAAATTTCATAAATAAGTGATAATGTTCGGGAGGCGATGGTGCGTGGAAGAGTTCGAGCATGGTGTGATGGTGTGTGGAAGAGTTCGAGCATGCTATGATGGTCCTTAACTTGTCTTAACTAGCTACATCATTGGACTTGGTGTTTTGTGGTCTATCTAGATGTGATGTTTATTTTATTTTATGTTTTGTTTCATAACTAATGGATTATCTAGATCTGATTGGAGAGTCTGAATGGATCGGAGTGCCCCTGTTATAATAGTGTCAACGATAGAGGATACGGATTTGTTACCCATTTTAGGCTTGAAAGTGGACATGAATAACCTCAGTTTGGATTGGTTATGATTGTTTGTTCTACTGATGATTTTTGTAAAGCTGTGACAGAGCCCTCTATTTGAAGGATTTGAGTACTCTATTTGAATCTATTTGAACAGGAACTATGAAGGTAGAAAAGTGAACGATTCTTTTCCTTTCTACCTTCAAATGAGAACCATATGTGAGCCGTGGGAACTATTGTTCTTTTCCACCTATGAAGCCGCAATACACATCACGTATGATCACCCATACACATTGTAATATAGACAGTGTCAACCGTAACTTATAGTGGTTAAGGACGGCATCGCCAAGTAGCAATTTTCTTATATTATGGTAGCCACATATTTGATTAATTTATTCACCTAAATCCTTTCTAATTGGCCAAAATTAACCAAATGAACTAGTATTTAACAAATCCACCCATAATAGGTCAGCCGTCTGACTGAGCATAACAAGAATCAACTAATTTTTGAAAAAACCGTTGCAATCATATCTCAGTCAACCCTCATTTCCTGCTATAATTCAGTACCAAATCTCTTCCCGTACAACCTTCTTTTATTATCATCTCCTTGTATCCTCTTCCAATCACTCTCACTTATCTCAATCTCCCTCACTCCTCTTGTTCATAATCTCAACCATAGCATGTTTTCTTTGGCATCTTTGGCAAAATCGTCACAGTTCAATTACCGATCAGTCATTTCTCAACGGCAAAGCACCCAGCTATTCTACACCGCGTCAAAAGCCTTCTCTTCATCTTCATCGTCGAGCTCCGTTGGTAGGTCATATCATGACGATGAAAAACGTAAAGGGTCAATCATTGATCTTTTAATAAAATCATTTTCTTTAGGGATTGTGATAGTCGGGTCCGTTTCGGGATTCAGCTACTGGTCTGCTTCTTCTCCTACTTCTTTGGATTCCGACACGTTGTTGTCTTTTGTTGATTTCCCGAAAGACACGGCATGGTCGATAAACAATGATCGGTTCGAATGTTCAATTCCTCATAAGAAAAGGATATCAAAGTTCCTATTCGGAGGTATGTAATTCTCAATTTGAATTGTAAGATTTCAGATGAATACAGTTAATGAGTTTGTCTATGTATATCAGATGAATACAGGAGAAGAGTTTTCTTTAACTATGAAAAACGCATAAGGATGCAAAGTCCTCCCGAGAAGGTAATTTATTCTCTTTTTCAACAAATTTGTTCCTACTAATTTGAGTTAAGCCCTAAAGTTCATGTTACAGATTTTTTGCTACAAATTGCAATTTGCTTTCCAGGTTTTCGAGTACTTTGCTTCGGTTCATACGAGCACCGGAGAAATTTATATGACAGTGGCAGATTTTATGAGAGCAGTTGTTACTGTATTTCCACCGTCGGAGTCATATCGTATTAGAGGGGGGTTTTTAAGAGGGGAACGAGTGCCTACGGAGTTACGTTGTGCCCCTTCGGAGTTTTTTATTCTTTTCGACATCAACAATGACGGACTCATTTCTTTTCCCGAGTGAGTTTCAATCGTCTCCACTAGGAAAACGTGTTAAATTGCTCATTGTTGGATCATGGTCTAGCAAATTTTTTTTGTTAGACTCTAATCTAGCATCCTGACATTAAGAATAACACATGTTAGACCATAGGTCTAGCATTTATCGAAATATTTTCACTAGATCGCCTATATTTAAAACGAATTATTCAAATAAAAGAGGTAACTTTGTCATTTTTTCTATTAAAATGCCAAATCTGTTCGAGTGAAACTGATTGTGTTGCGTTTTGAAGTTTTCTAGCAAATTTCTAACTTTTATTTCACTATCAGGTACATCTTTTTTGTAACGCTTCTCAGCATACCAGAATCGAGCTTTTCAATAGCATTTAAAATGTTTGATCTTAACAACAATGGGTAGGCAACTTGTTCTTTAACCATAGGATAATATGTTTTCTTCTTGTTGAATGTACTGAGTTTTGAATGCTTGAACAATTACAAATATTCGTCAACAGAGAAATAGATAGGGAGGAATTTAAGAAAATCATGGCCTTAATGAGATCTCAGAACAGACAAGGTGCTCAGCACTGCAACGGGAGGCGGCTCCGCCTCAAAGTCTCTGTGGAAAATGGAGGCTTATTGGAGTACTTCTTTGGTAAAGATGGCAAAGCATGCCTACAACATGACAGATTCGTCCAATTTTTAAGGCAACTGCATGATGAAGTATGCCCCTCCCTCTCTCTACATATATGTGCGTGTACATCTCTCTCTCTCTCTCTCTCTCTCTCTCTCTCTCTCTCTCTCTCTCTCTATATATATATATATATATATGGGGGGTGTGGGTGTGGGTGTGGGTATGTACACATCCTCTCTCTCTCTATCTCTCTCTCTATCTCTCTCTCTCTCACACAAACTACTTATGATGAGTTATATGGTATTTTACAGATACTGAGGTTAGAGTTCTCTCATTATGACTACAAATCAGAAGGAACTATATCAGCTAAGGACTTTGCTTTATCCTTAGTTGCATCTGCTGACATTAATCATATAAACAAGTTGCTCGATCGCATTGACATACTGAATAACGAATCTCATCTCAAAGACATTAGGATTACATATGAGGAGTTCAAAGATTTCGCCGAGCTTCGTAAGAAGTTTGAATCGTTCACTTTGGCCATTTTCAGCTATGGAAAAGTTAATGATGCGTTGACAAAAGATGATTTCCAGAGAGCCGCATCCCAAGTACATAATAATCTCTCTCTCTCTCTCTCTCTCTCTCTCTCTCTCTCTCTCATAATCTCTCTCCCTCTCCCTCTCTCTCTAACTGATCTGGTTCGTGTCTACAGGTGTGTGGCATCTCTATAACAAAAAATGTGGTAGACATCATATTCCATGTATTCGACGCGAATTGTGACAGGAATTTAAGCTTAAATAAATTTGTAAGAGTTAATACAAAGACGAGAAAATAACATTTCCCATAAAGGCTTCAAGGGATTGGTATCTCGTTGGTTCAACTGTGCAACTAATTGCTCATCAGCGAACCTTGTTTTCTAACTTATACAGATTACTCTCTTAAACTCATACTTGCTATGTGTTCTATAATTTAGACCTATCCATCTTTGAAGACTTCAAACGTATAGAGCATATGGTTATGCATACAAGGATAAGCTATTCTTACTTCTTCACAACTTGCTAAATGATACTCCTATATCTCTATTTCAAAATGCCTACCGGTAGATTTTTCCGTCAACTAGAACTTATAGTATGAATCTATCTGATATTTTCGACAAAACAATTACATATGTATATCTTTAACACTCTACTCTCTACCAGCATTCTCGTTCCTTTCTTGTTAAGCTAGATGTCAGAGTATCATGCTCAAAAAACTCAGACTAATGGGTTTAACACAAATCAAAGAGTTGTAGGTATCATTTATGTACTACAAATTTAGGTTCTACAAAACTATATTCCAGCCAAAATAGTATTGAAAATGAATTAAAGATCTCCAATCAATTGAAAATACAAAATATATATTTCTGTATGACAAAATAAATGCTATTCAAACAGCTTATAGATGAAAATCGATTTAAACGAAATATAAAATAAATTGAATCACCTTCATGCACAGATCAAATTGGTAGGGGGATCGTCAAGAATGAGAAACGACACGTTGCTTCAAAATTTTGGTGGGGTTTGAATTTGTATAAATAACTTTGGAAGCACTCTATGGTTTAGGCTTTGAAGCATGGAAGAAAGAATGTGTCTTCTGAAGATGGAGAATTTACATGACTTCCACACCCCTTTGATGGAGTAGAGATCTGTTAATAGCTTCACCAGCTGTATTAATAAAGTAGGTTTCCTGCAAATTAAAAAGACACATTCACGAAAGCATTTAAACAAGAGTAAATACGTATTTATAAGAATCAATCAACAATAAACTAATCTCCCCATACATGAAACCAGTTAAAGTGTTTCTTCACAAACAACTTTATTTTGCAAATTTAAATTGATGGAAAATCACAACTACCAGAAATCCACGAAAACCATATGTTTCTCAATAAAATTTAATAATCAGTTAAAGAAGAAATCTGGATAAGGATACCGACAATTTCCAGTGAGCTAACTCTGTGGAGAAGGAAGCCATCGATCAATTCTCTGAAAAGTCCAAGCAGGAAAGGAACGAGTCGATCAAAATGGTGCGGTAAGGACTAAATTGTAATAGATAAAAGAAGAACCGAGGACTCACCTACTTGAGGTAGTTCTTCCCTTACATTCTTCCATTGGATTTGGATTTGCGATGTAAGCTATATTACCTAAACAAAAATGGTGATTGCAACCACATCTGCTTATATATGCATTCTGGCGAACAAAGAGAAAAAAGAAAACCAAAAGTTCACTACTACAAAGATGAGAAAGAAATCCAGATATTTCAAATGGAAGATTATCGACTTCAAATGGAAGAAATGACTACTTACCACTCCATATTTCATGAATATATGATGTATAGGATCCAAAACTTCATTTCCCTCCATTTGTGGTCTAGTCTCTCCACAAAGAAGCAGCGGATGGAACCCAACGACTATACGCCTTCATTTTCAAGAAAAATGCCTCTCAAGTCCAGAAACAGTCTTCAGTCTCATATCTAGCAGCTTTCGAAGTGTCTCAAGAAAGATTAACAAAAGAACGGCAAATATTAAACTACTTTACCACCTACCAGTTACCACTCATTGTTTCCAATGTCCTCGTCAGCCAAAGTAATTGTCTTTTCCCATTATCACCCACTGAACCGGCAAGCATAGACTCCTTTAATTTCATAAACAACAACAAATAAGAGAAAGCAATAAGAAAATATCACGTTAAAATTAAATTTTACAGTCACAAATCATGGCAAAATATACATAGTTGTTACTGACTGAAGACTATTAACAATCACAGCATACTTACGACAACCATGATGATGCAAACTAACTAGTCAACTTTCATATGCCAAACCAGAATAGAGAAAATAAAAGAAAACACCCCATTTCTAGATGCATTACTAGTATACATTGGCTTGAAGCTTCAATAGTGAACAAGTGAAATGCATGTGAGGAACCATGATAGCCATGCATTACTATTAGACATTGGCCTGAAGCTTCAATATATATATATGCAAACTTCATTTTCTCAAAAGAATTTGTAGCAGTTATAATCATGAAAGGTTTTCACTTCTTCTTACAGCAACTTCTAAGAAATTTACCATATCAAAATTAAACTGTAAGAAACTTCTCTACATTGCGTATGAATGACTATAACTACCATAGTACTGATATATTAGCTCATATCTAACCATTAACTAATTTGAATATCGTCCATGTTTTCATCTTTATTCATTGATCACTTCAGAAGCCAAAAGCAAGTTTGACCAGGAATGACAGAAAAACAATATAGTCGTGAATATTGAGGGAAAATAGTTTCTGTTTTGGGGTAGAAAAGTTATTCTTTTGTTTTTATAAGAAGAGAGGATAATTATGAGCAATTTTTCCTACCTTCGAATCGGAGAGAACCCGGGACTGAGAAATTGCTGCTTCCAGATGTTTACAGTTTTTGAAATGCTATTGGTTTCTTTTCTTTAGTTTAGAATAGACTCTGAAATAGAGGAGATTCAAATACTGACTTGGAAAACTCGTGTGATTCCGTCAGATTGACATCTCTTTTTCTCTTTTTAAGACAAAAATAAAGTTTATTAACAAAGAAGAATTACAAAAGAAGAAGAACAGTGGAGGATAAGGAGTCCATCCAGACTCCTAAAGGAGAAAGGCAACTTAATCAATGCAAAGAGTTATCCAATTATAAGGATGGTAAACAAGGGGATGTTTACAAATTTTAGAAATCGAGACTCAACCACAATCAAGTGGATAAACCACATCTTTTTTTGTGACATTGCGAAAAATATACATTCCATTATCTTATTATCCCAGCTGAAATTTAAACTAATCCATAGTTATACCATAGCTATTTCCATTCTCATGTATCTTGAAATTTCATTGGCTTGAGCGCTTCAATGAGATTTATAACTCCAACACTCAGTTAAGCAATAAATCGATAAGTTGATCAAGTGGATAGACAAATACTAAAAAAGACGCATGATCTTCTGAACCAAATAATGAGTCCGACATACAGAAGTTAAAACAGGTGCAAGATATTGAGAAAGCAATAAGTAAGTTCAGACCTGTAGTAGGGCGGTATCAACGCCTATGATGTCTAAGGTTTGCTCATAGGGTAACTTAATCTGCTTCATGAAAAACTCCACTCCATGTCCTTTTAATGCTCTTGTACTATACCTATATACACCACATACATGAGGCAATTGAACCATATAATAAGATACCGAAATAGGCATTACCTAGTACCTAAAGTTGCAAATAACAATATTATATAACACAGATTTACCAAATTCAGAGAACTGATTCGAAGAGGATGTATACCAGGGAACTTTCAGTGATGAGAAATACCGAGTACCCTGTAGAAATGAATGTGGATAATTGTTGCTTGTAGTTAAAATCCGTGAAACAAAATTTATAGGTTGAAGAGGAAAATAGTACTTCGCACGTATCTCCTTGAACCTTTTACCAACTATAATAGTCATGTAAATTTAACCCTATGTTTCTTAACACTTAGATAGAGAAAACACCAACATACTTTCCAGCAGAGAATTTTGGTTACAAAAAGGTCTTACATTCTGCATGAACGGATCATCTTCCCCCAATTCACTAATATTCACCACGAACTTAGCTTTTGAAGTTTTCGCAAGCTTCTTCATCTTCATCATCAATAAAAAACCAACTCAGGCAAGGCATAAGTAAACAAAGAAAATAAATGTCAGTACAATAATTGAAAAGTATTACATCAGTGAAGCATGTTATACATATATTGGGAGAATGAAGATCCCGATGAATACTTCGTCGATTTCAACAAAGTTAACAAACTTAATTGGTTATAGAAGAGAATCAAATCAAAGCCAACATCTCTCCCCACTACCCACAGTGATGGGGTCCCAACTGGCACGAATCCAACGCAACTAGATCAATTTGGAGAGGCACTGAATTATAACCCTCATTCTATGAAGGTCAAAATTCCTTTAAACCGAGTAAAAGTTCATTCCTGCTAAAAGTACTAATCAAAATTCTTCTGCTTAAAACGTATAAAATGATGCACAAAACAGAGTAACTTACTTAGGTGATTTGAGAGACTAATATCAGTAATTCTTCGACGTTCAGTAATTACCGACTCTATGAACAAGACCCACTTATAGAACACAAAATACTTTCCACATATAAGAGTAACTCCTCAAAAAAAAAAATCGATCTATTCAAGTAACAGAGAAAATCAGTCGAGAAGAAGAGAAAGCAACCTGTTCAAGAAGACGAGTCTGCTGATCCAGAGTTCTAAATCCTCCGGTTACAGTGATGAAGTAAAGATCAAGAGGCCTGCTCTCTTTTGTCTTCTGGTACCCATTGTTCTCTCGCTGACCAATGTTGAGAGCGAGATAGAGAGCAAAGCAAAGAGATAGCTGAGCAACCAAAGTACGAATCCATGATGGTTTCTCCATTTGAATACACAGATGTATCAGTCTCTCTCTCTCTCTCCTTACTGTCACTGCTAGTGCTTTCTCTCAGGGTCTAAGTAAAATCGAAAAACCGATAAAATCAAGCTGAATCCAGCTAAATCAATTCGGTTCGGTCGGTTAGTCAATTTATTTAATTTTCTTTGATTTAAATAATAAAAAATCATATTTTTTGGTTCGGTTTACGATTCAAGGAGGTAACAACCGATTATAACCGACCACACATATATTAATGGGAGTGAATTATTATTCAAATCCTACTAGCTCACTGATTGTGATCCTTTAGCTAATTGGCACCTAAGTTTGAATATCCTAACATACTTTTTTATCTTTTTTTAATATTTTAAAGACATAAATAAAGAAAATCCTAACCTAATCATCCATTTTCTCTTCTTCGCTACTCTCAATCACTCTCGGACTCAAACATAGCTTCTCTCTAGAAGCCAGCCTCTCTCTCTGAAACACCCCTATTGGTTCTCTCTCTGAAACACCCCTCTCAACTCTCTCTCTCGAGTCTCGATCATATCATCTCTCTCTCTCTCTCTCTCTGCTCCGAAGTACTTTACTTTTCTGTCATTTTTGTCTACACAAAATCACTAGTTTCAATGCTCGATTTCAGCTAATTTCGCTGAAATCACGTACTTGAAGTTTAGCTTTCAATGGAAAAGAGTTTGATTGTCTCAATCATATCAGCTCTCTCTCAATACAACCTCTCGTTGTTTATCAGTATTATAGACCCAGATTTAGGTATGAAAAGACAATATCATCTCTATAACCAATTCAATTTAACCACTTTTATAACTCGAAATATAAGTGTACCTAGGCTTTTTTGGGTTTAGGTGAACCTTAATTTGAATTAGGGTTTAGGTGAACCTTAATTTGAATTAAGGTTTAGGTGAATTCTAGTCTGAAACTTGTTTTAACATTTTCAAAATTCAGAATAAAATGAGGGGAAATTTTAGTCAGTGAAACTTAACATGAATGTAGGTATGTGTCATTTTTCAAACTAGAATGTTGCTGTGTCATTTAAACAAACTACCTAGGGTACCATAGGAATTTTCCCTTAATTATATGGAAAACTTACAGTATCAGATGATTGGTATCGTGAGTATCTCGAATGTGTGTGAGACACCTTCAATATATAGTCATGATAACACAATAGTGAGATAACTTAAATATATTATATCGAGCGAGTACAAATGAAAAGCTCTTAAAGAAGGTTAAAATGAAGTAAATTCTTTCTTTAGCAACAAATTTTCATTCCTTTCTAAGAGAATATTTATGACAAAAGATGAGTTTTACAATCAAACCGATCTGTCAATAGTTAAAGAAATTATGAATTCGAATCCTACTACTTCCAATTTTCTCCCATAAAAAAATTATGCAAATATTTATTTGCAAAAGCTCAACGTAAAAACATAGTGAAAGCACTCAATACTAGTGCTAGAAAACTTTCCGTCGCCGGAAAAGGAAAAACAGACAAAAAAAGGTAAATGGGACAGATTATATATTTCAGAGGAATATAAAATTAGTTGTATTTATCAATCTATTGATCTCTCAAGAGACCTTTCTACTTTTTAATAAGTGATTTACTTGCTCCTACAATACAAAAAATCCTCATCATCTACTTTAGGCTTTGGGACAATAAAAAAAGTAAGATGAAAAATGTTGAAAGCAATTTCATGCTAACACAGATACATGACATTCTATATTATTTGTCCAAATTGATGGAACTTTTATGCTTCTCTGGAAATAGTAGTAAGCTTCTCTTGGCTTTTCATCTGTTCTTCGTTCCATCACCCTCTCTCCGACCTCAAAGCCGGCACAACTGAATGGTAACGGAACATATTCCGTCGTTTAACATCAATCTCGGACAGCTCTCCAGATCAGAAAAAATCCATTTCTAGTCACTTACACTGACCAATTCAATGTTACACCATTAGTATATACACAAGGTTACTGGTAGCAACAAGGTTACAAGATAATATCACTATAATCCAGACGTACATAACCAGCCCTTTTAAACCCTGGAGAAGCTGTTCCCGAACGGAGAAAGACATAGGATTCTGGCATTAAAGAATTAGCCGCTGATCCACCTCCGTTTTCGGGCAGGACGCTCGGGTTTGATCACTGAATCTCCGGGAGTTTCGTTTTTGTTTGAGGGCAGTGCTTCATGCTGCTCCATCTTCTTAATTGCTAAAGTCTCTTTCTCACTTGGCATTGGAAGTTTGAACCGCTCACTTCTCTTCTTTAGCTTCTCAACTGTATCTAAGTGTCTATCCTCACTCGGCATTGGCTTTGTTTCAGTATCCTTTTCCTCCAGATAACTACTAGAATCTTTCTCCTCGCTCTTTGGATGTTGATTATTATCAACATCTTCAACTGTCTTCACAGAACCATCATGATGTTTGATGGCTTGTGGAATTTTATTGTTCTTGTCAACGTCTTTTGAAGATTTCAACATAGATAACGACTTACTTTTGATACTGAAATCTCTCTCTTTGTGGCTCGTCCAACGTTCCAGCTTGGAGCGACCTCTCCTTGAATCCTGATGTTCATCGTCTGAAGAAGCATCTTCCCCTTGTTTTCCAGATAAGTGGCGATCGGTTTCTTGATAGCCAGAGCCTTTCAAGCCCTACAGAAAAGGAAAATAACAGAAAATATCAATTCAAACCCACGTTAACATCTCATCCTATCATATCTTAATCAATCCAAGCATCACCAGGCTATAATGGGAACTTCTTATATTAGGTAGTGAGTGCTTTACATATTGATTAGGCACCAAACTTCTCCCACCACGTCTCAGTTTTTGATTTTTCAACTGGGTGACAAAATGAATGATATATACAATATGTATACCAGTGTATTCATGAATGATGCCAGCTCCTACGAAGAGTGTGAAACTAAAGTCATGAAAGGGAGCACTTTCCAAAGAAAGACCGATGTTGTGGGACCAACTTGAAAGAGAAAGGTAACGAAGAAGAGTAAATAAAAGAAGGGGGAGTGAAGATGCCTGGGCTAAACGATGGGGACTTCGAAATTTTCAGCTGGCAACACATTATACAACTAATAAAATGTTGAGAATGTATTCACCCTTTTTATCCTCAAATCAAGCTTTTATTGGCAAAAATAACAAATCCAAAGAACCGCTGACATTATAGTACGCAATATAGAACAGATTGCATGCAAGTTTTCCCGCAGACAAGTTTACTGAGAAAATAACTCCCTCTTAAAAGATTAATTACTTCGAATGTATTCGTTAACAAGCAGAGAGGACTTTACCAACCATCCCAACCGCCCACCACCGCCCCCCACCCCACTGTAGTAAAGATGATACCTACCCCTGCAGTTTAAACATATCACATCCTACTTCACAGTAATTCTTCAGCCGGCACGTGAAAACTACAAGCAAATCTTGTTGGACGAAAAAATGGAACCCATTTGTTAGGCCATAAGATTGTTATACTGCATCAAATTCAATTCAAAATCTATTTGATAACTAGGAAAGTCCACTACCATGTAAAAATTCAGTTTCCTGAAGTAAGATCCTCATAAAATTTAACTACCAGAGCAGGAGGAGTCGTCCACCCATCCCTATCATGCCAACACAAACTTGAGCAGGCAACATGGAGACCTATGCAAGTCTTTTCTCTAATCAAACCAACCTTTTGACTAGCATCGCTCCGGCAGATGGAAATTTCAATCAATTCTTATTGGACAAAAAGGGGAACATGTGTTAGTATTCATTAGGGGGATTGTGCTGAATCCATTTCAATCTCAAAAGAGATGCTCGTGTATTGATTTTCTAAAAGAAACTTTTGACATTTTATAATATTCCACTTAAGATCTACAAAGAGCACAATCATAAACATACCGTCCCATCATTATAACCGCTTTGGTCTTCTTGATTTCTCTTAGAATGGCCTAAATGGTCATGGTTAACAAGCTCAGATTCTTTATTCTTCCTCATGCTCTCTTTACGCTTTTTCTCATGTATTCTATAGTTATCAGAAGTAGTAATAGCATGATCATTACGACTGTTAGACTTTTCCGTCCTAGATCGTCTCTCCTCAATACTAACTTGATTTCCTCGTTCATAGACATTCTCCCGTCCTTTATGATGTGAACTTTCATGCTCTATCCGATCCCTTTTCTTCGAGTGTTCACTGTGTCGCATTGAGTCCTTGAGTTTGTACTCTTTATCAGATACTTTCATATAATCATCCTTCACCTTAGCATGGCCAGCCCACACTTTCTCTTCTAAACCACGTCCTCCCCTACTGGCACCCCTTCCTTCTCTTTCACGCTTGGGCATGTTTTCTTCGTATGGTTGTTTCAGCCTTTGCCACTCCTCTCTCTCTCTATGTCTGTCATCCCTTTCTTTCTGTGAACACTCATCTTTGTGCCTAACAGAGCGGTGGTCTTCAACATTATCTCTCATCCTTTGTAGATCATCTCGTTTTCGTTGGTCAAAAACTTCATTTCTTTCTTGCTTTCGACGACTCAAAATTTCTTTATGACCATGCAACATCTCTTCCCTGTCTAAGTTGTCTCTTCTCAAATACTCCTCATCTTTCCTTCTCTTGATATGATAGTCCTCCGAATGTTCATACCTACTCCTCATACTGTCATCCCTTTCCCTATGACGTGAGCCAACTTCTTTGTCATAATGGACCTTGTAACTGCCATTATTCACTCTTGAATGATTTGAATCTTTATCATTCCACTCCATTTCTTGAACTTTACCTCTGTGTCTGGATCCCATTTCATCACCCCGCTCCCTTTTCCTCATGTCATCAGGTCTTATTATTCGGCTATAAGGATCATCATCTCTCCGTTGCCAACCTCCGTCAGAATCCCCCTCCTTTCGCCTATCAAAACCATCAGATTTCACATGTAATGGATGAATTGAGCTAGGATCCCAATTTCTAGAAGGGTAAGAATCCTCCCGAACTTTCACTAGCATGCGATTTCTTTCCCCATCATATCTCTCATCACGAACCTTTCTTCGGAAACTGTTTTCACTTTCATCAAGTTCCCGCTTTACACTCTCCATCCCAGCTGAACGCCTATCTTGGACAACTTCCTCCTCAACCCCATCATGCCATTTTTTATTATCCCTGCTGCTTCCTGATCTTGCTCTGCTGTTTTCGCTACTTCTTGCAGCTTTTGAGTCTTCCCCGTCATCAAGATCTTCATGTGCAGGTTGTTCAGTTAAAGCACTTAATATTTGTTTTTTCTCCGTTTCTTCATCAAGTGTATCATTAGTAGAGGTCTTATACAAATATTTTCCATCCTTCTCCATCCCAAAATGTCCATCTTCCAACACAGGCTCATCATCCTCCACATCTTTGAACTCCACACTTGACTCCTTTGAAGCCCTAAGCGTGACAGGAGATTGCGTCAGGGGACTTTCTTTACCATCCATGGTTTCAACAGACTCTTCCTTCTGATTATCAAATAGTTTCCTATCTCGTTCACTTTTATTAGTAGAATGAGGTGACCTATCACGTGCTCTTCCTTGCATCCTCCTGCACACAATAGAACAGAGTTCAATAAGGCGAGACTAAGCTAATGTGTTGCATGATCAGTACAATAATTTTTATTCAACTAAAGCAGACCTTAAAGGATAGTTACATGGTAAAACATAAGTGCTTCAAAGAGAAGAAGAACGTTACAATACTGGAAAATGCATAATGAAAAATGTCTCCAACCCAATACATTTAAGAAAATACATCTATTACGTTCCAACCAAAGACACCACAGAGTTGCTGCCAAAGCACGAGACCAAATAGATCTTTTCTTTTTACTAGCTGTTTACCCAAAAATCACCAAGAAATAGGATTCAACATTCTCCAGTATATCAAACAAATCCAACAAACAAAAACAAATATTGTACACATTTGGCAGCTTAGGTATTTTGATCACACAATTTTTTTTTGTGCACACCACTCCTCACCTACCGGACAAGGTTCCATAAACATCTTAATATTTGAATTACAGACTTAAGTTTGCTCTATGAAACCTATTACTTTTCCGACATTTACACTTTGTCATATTTTACACATTCTTAGATCTGTGTATCCTGCTACTTAAGTATATATTAAGAAATAAACTCTACAGCTGTAGGTCGAAGACGAGGAATATATAAGAAGCACCAGACAGCATGCCATACTCTCAGATAAGCACCTCCAAACCCCCCATTTATCAGGATGACTAACCACCAAAATAGTAATAATGATAAACCCTTCTGGGGGGAGAGAGTTACAAAGAGTATCTGGCATGCACTGGCAAGGTAAGAGGTACAAATTTTGACTTGAGTAGTGAAGACTAATGCTTCGCTGAGTTGAGAAATAGTCTTGCAAACTATAGCAACGTAGAGTCATATCTTGCAGGTCAGGATTTATTTCAGCACGAAGATACTTGTCCAATTTAAGCCAAACTTAGAGCATAATTCATAGATCTTTGACCTTCATACCTTTCCTCATAAGGGGCAATGGCTTCCCCATGGTAAACCGGAGATTGTCCTCTTGAACTAGGAGACCGAACTGATCCCTCACGAACAAAGGGTAAACTCTCATCCTTTTCAGGCAGGTCTTCATGGACAGAGTTTGGCATTCTTCTTCCACTAAGCTCTCTCTTTCGACCATCATAAGCCAGTGGGACATTGTCATGATCCTCAATGTCTACCTGTGCCATGTCACCCTCACCTTGGCCTCCTCTAAAGTCCTTACTGGAGTCATCATTGTCTTGTTGATCTACAGTGCCATTTCCTGTGGAGACATCATCATCCAGAGAGTCCTGCAATACAATCTACACGCCAAAATACCACCACTTATTTATTAATTTAAAAATCATAAAACAAGTATCAGATATGCTAAGACAATATCAGGTCACTTAAAGGTGCATTAATTAAATACCTCAATGATGGCATCTGAATCACGAATTCTCGGAGGACGTGTATCAATTGAAGGGAGGCGTTCTCCGTAGCCGCTTTCGACCTGTATTGCTCTCCCAGTAGGCTGGCAAGAAAGACATAACAATTGAACTCGGAAACTAATACAGCATACATACAAGCATGCTGATAAAAAAGCCACATGCAAGATGTGTTCTAAAATAGTTTTTATTCATCGAAAGTTACATGTCTTGATGTTAGAAATAAGTAAAGTAAATATTTTAGAAGAACAAATGACAATCAGTTGCAAAATACTAACATCGAGATCGAAAACTTAGACTCATGCAAGAAAACAATAGTTTTATGTTTCACAAGATAGAGAGTGAACGTACTAGTGGTGGCCGCACACGAGCAGATCCTTTTGCCACATCATTTTGTAACTCATTTGATTTTCCAGAATTTGCATGTTCAGCAGCAAGATCATGGGCACCTGTCGCAGCAGCTAATTCTGGGGGTAAATCTGGATCATAATCCTAAGAAGATAACAATAGAAGTTTATAAAAGATGTACTGCTGCATATAAATTGACACCATATACTCAAAATTAAAAATGGAAAACAGAATATACTATCCTTACGGCACAAAACCCTCGATACCTGCTCTGTTCGCCCACTTTCATAAACACGAATTCTGCTTTGCATAGTAGACTCGAGGCGGAGTTGTTCCTGAAAAATAAAACAAGTTTAGGGAACATAAGTTCCATAAAATTACTCCAATGCCCATTTTCCTTTAGCAATACCCATGTAGTTACAAAGGAGGAAACCCTCAATTTCAACATCACAACATGTGATTGATAAAAAGTTTAATTAGGCCATGGGGCTCGTCCTTCATTATGTAGTAGGTGATACAAGAAAAGATTCAGTTGCAATAATTACCAGCTGCGTGCAATATTCTTTCCAGCTATCTTCATTCAAACCAAAGTTGAAAAAGTCCGAAGGATCAACACCAGGATATTTCCATGGCTTTTCCTCAAAACTATCAATGTCAACTTCAAAGATAGTCCTAAACATGGATAGATCAAAATAAGCTGACATTAGCGGAGGGAAAACAGATCCTTTACTTTTCAGTAATACAAAGCTGGGGGGGGGGGGGGGGGGGGGNGGGGGGGGGGGGGGGGGGACTTAACCACAAAACTCAAAGCTGTGGAGGCCAAATGCATGATATATTTAAAGAGAATAAGAATCGCCTCTTTCTCGTTAGATTCCACATATGCTAAGATGAAAGGAATATGTTCCAGGAAAACCAGAATTGCAAATTACTAAGACAAGATCCACTTAATTTGGCGATGTAGATACTTAATCATGCCAATACTTTAACAAGCGTCATTTTAGGACAAGCACTAAACAGTATACTAGACGTTAACATTAGATAAGAAAATGATTTACAGTAAGATGTTCTATTAGATGAGATAAATGATCTACAGTAAGATGTTCTTCCAGATAATATTGTATGAAGCCAACGTACTTGTCCATACTATAGTTCAACATCAACTCAAACAAAAAAGAATTTGCAAGATTTTCGCTCACTGGCAACATCACCAAAAGCATACTTTTTTAACACCACATTCCCTAGCTCTAGCACACGCATTTATTAACATTTAATCTCCGTTATTTTTGCAGGGAAGTTGTGGAAGTGGACTGAGGCACACGAGTCACGACACATTCAACAATATATGATGGTGATAAATCAAAAGCAACACAGCATGCCAGCTTAATTTTGTAGAACATAAACTTAAGAAAAATAGTCAACGGATCAAATATTACTTGTGAGATGGAAGAGTGAATTCAAGTCCACCACCAAAACTTCGTGCCGCCATATTGTTGCCCCATGCAGGCATCCCAAAACCTGAATGAAAACCTTTCTGCAATGTTGTACTGTTCTTTAGTCCTATTGGTCGCCAATCACCTCTACCACGACCAGCTATAGGACCCACATTAATGAGTGGGCGAATTTGACCCTGAGCTCCTACAGAACCTGAAGTAGGAGGGCCAGGCATTGGAGCTGCTCCAGGTCTCACATACTACAAGGCACAGAAAGAACAAATTGAAGGTTAGTCATGAAGCCATGGCATAAAATGAGCCTACCATCCACAAAATTACCACATCTAGTTCTACAATAACAATAAAAATTCAATTGAAATAGCAACATTGCCTATCTATCAATTCATCAGCACAGAATTTGACTATTAGTTATCTGGAAATCACAGCCCATCAGAGTCACATATACATATTGTTAGAACTAGAAGATAGCATCGCCCAAGAAGTGGGGAGGAGAAATGTGAAGCAATCATTTTATGGGACAATTGGAGGACATTTTTATGTTTATTTATGCACCTGCCATCCGAAAAATGTTAGCTTCCGAATACAACCCTCAGCACACCCGAAAAATATCACTAAATTCTAATAAATCTCGATTGTAATACCCTCAAGTTCCACATCTGAAATGCACTAGGGAGGGTAATCGGAGCATAAGTTGGGTTGGGAAACCACAAGTCAACTTCAAGCTAACTTCTTGGGTGCAGCCTAAGGTGCCACAAAATGCAATCAAAGTCAGGTTAGTCTATTCTCTGTGAGGTGATTCATTGGTGTTTCAATATTTGGGCTGACCACAAGCCCTAATAATGGATATGCGTAAAGTCCTTTTCTTGGCACACTCGCTCTTTCTTGGCATCTAGCGAGGTCACCAAGTCCTAACTCCTACGGTACGGGAGATTGCAATACTTTGAATCCCACGTAGGAAATGCACTGTGGAGATCATTGGCATATACGTTTTGGCAGGAATACAAAAATTTCAAGGTACCACTTTTTGTTTAAGCCTGGGGTGTTGCGTGGATGGTTTTATCTAAAGCCTAAAAACCGCTGGAAATGACAACTACCTATCTTAAAAAAGGAGTTAAAATGTCTAAACGTAAATAGTCATATGTGGCCATCACTAAAAGAATGATGTCTGCACAAGACAAAAGTGCCTTGAGGAAGCAATCATCAGACATCATGTCATTCACAAGGCAAGGATGAGATGGATCTGAAAACAATATTTGAGTTGGAACCAGCAGTTCCAGGAAGAACTAAGCAGAATGGATCAAACAATTAAATGCCAAAGAATTTGAGCTTTCTTCTTGAAAAAGAAGAGAGAAATCTGAGCACACATTTTTTGCTGATTAAAAAGCTACTTTGTAGTTGTAGTTTACTTGAAACATCTAACTCCACAAATAACCATTAACCAAAACAAAAGATACAAATCAAGAACTAGAATTTGGCTCAAAACCTTTTGCAACCAATAAAACGACCTAAAAAGAGTCTCATGCAGATTGTGCCTGCTGGAAATATTTGGAACATAAATTTTTTTTTTCTGCTTTTAAATTTTGTTGCTTTGAAATTGTTGTATGATACCTTTATTTTCCATGTTCTGTTGTAATTACTGCTTTGTTAGTAGCACCTACAGCCCTGACCTCAAGTTAGTGTACTTTTATTTGCAGTATAACTTTTAAACTCCATCCAGGCATCGAGTAAATGATGTAGATCCAAGAAAGTAGAAACTAACAACTAACATCATCAGTTTTGGCATACCATGTCTTTCAAGCAGAGTCAGCAGTAGACGACTAATAAAACATAGAAGAAAGAGCACATTATAAATTAATCCAATTGTGGAGTTGACGAGTCATATAAATCTGCTTAGTGTCGTTCACAAACTTATCAGGAACATGCATCTCTTCATTTCTCTTTCTCTATTGATAATTTCATCTCTGGTACTATTTACCTCTCTCAAGTAACAAGTGTAAACTAATCCAGGCATAAGAGAGTTGGTTTTGCCCTGACACAAAAACCAGCTTTTTAGAAAATTAGAAAGCATTTTATCTACAGGAGACACAAGACAGCAGACTCAAACAGCCGTAATATGATTTTCTTTCTGTGTAGTGCCTGCATTTCTTAAATCAGCTAGGTAGTGTCAGATTGCTGGGGCAGTGCAATGACGGTTTTAGTAAGAGATACAACTCCGTATTACAAATGTGCTTTGCAGAAAGTAGCAGCCATAAACAAGAGTAATCTCTAGCCAGATGAAAACATCTGAATTTGCTTTGGGATTCAATAAGCAGCTCGTATGGAATGACTATAGTATCCAGCTCTTAATTCCTTTACCCATAGTTTGGAGTGAAAAGTAATGCGAAAACAGTTAGTGCCATATTTGTCACATGTTCCATATCTGTCATACTTTGATGACAGATATAATAAACACCGTAATAGCAAGCCCAATTCATGCAGTAATTAGATCTTCATTATTAAAACAAGTTTATCTATATACAGTAATTACAAACCATATTTACACTCTAATTCTCATAAAATAAAAAGGGGAAAACACAAAACCCCGTACAGATATTCCCAATTTTAAGTAGCACATTTGTACACTGACCTTAAACTGAGAATGAAATGGATGATAGATATGATTGCTATATCCAACTTTTGATGCCATTGGCGTTCCACCAGTAGCTTTTCCAGCCTCACCCATCTCCTTCCTCTCACCATCCGCTCCCTGCCCTGAATCGTCACCCCACTCTTGCTCTTCCATAGCCTGGTTCGGGTCGCCATCTGCCACAATAACCAGCGCGCCATCCTCATCCTCATCATTGTCATCACCCGCGATTCCACCTCTCTCCAAGGCCATAGGACCATGCTTGTTATCATTCAATACAATCTGCAAATCATCCTCACTATCACTGTCCCAATCATCGCCACCGTCACTTCCCTCATGGCCAATGTCATTCCTTGCATAACCTTCCACATTCTCAGCGTTTCCCGTCGACCCGTGAACTACAACGCCGCCAGTCGATAACCCGGGAATAATTGAGTCGAAACCCTCACTTTCAACCCCAGTATTACCTTCTTCAATATCGAATTTGACGTCGTCATCCATCAAATCCACGTCTTTGACACCTACCTGGTCCCGAAGAGGATCAACTCCAGATTCCACATCACTCTTCGCATCCTCAAAAGCTCTACCCGGCAGCTCCCTATCTTCAACAGCTAAAACCTCTTTTCCCTCCATTCCAGGACCATTCCTATCATCGCCGGCGATCGAATTGGGGATGATGACAGCCGAACCAGCCGCCGTGGGCTTAGGGAGCTCAGGAGATAGGGTTTGAATTTTGGATAGTCGTGAAACAACCGAATTGGAGTGGGAAGCTCCATCGACGATGTTATCGTCATCGGCGTGCTTATTGAGATCAACAGGAAAATGAACGGAAGGGGGCGTTGGATTCAGCAGGTGGGGTTGGACAGAAAAGGATGACGACGAAGAAGATGCAAAAGGTCGCAGGACGTCCGTGTAGAGATCTCCAAACTCGTCGTCGTCTTCCATCAGAGAGTAGGAGAGAGAGGGGAAGTAAGCTTGGGGAAGGTTTAGAGGTTTGGAATGGGGGAGGGGGCGTGAAAGAGGAAGAGTGTGAAAATGTTGGATTGGAGCTTATATGTGTGCAAATTGTGTCTTTTACAGGTGTAGTGTTTTCAGTTTCTCCTCCACTGCTTTACTTTCCCTTCCGGCTGCTTTAGAGGGTGCACAATCCAATAATTCTAACGTGAAACAGTAACTTATTAAGATTTAGGTAATCAATTAATATAATAATTATTTATAAATTAATATTTTATATTTCATGAAATAGATTTGATGATTAACTTGTGAATGATTATCACATTATTTAATCATTTAAAATTTGATCAATCATTTGGTCAGTGTAGAATCACTCTAAACAAAATCAGTATTGTTTTTTACGCTTTTAGAACAGTTAAATTTTTTTTCAAGATTAGGTAATACTGATTTTGTTCAAGTTATAAGCCCTACACGTATGATTTTGTTTTGTTTAAGGTTTAGGGTTGGTCTTTACTTACGCTATGAATAGAAGCACTTCCCTTTCAGCCTATGCTCAGCCTAGCTGGGAGTTGTCCAGCAAACATGTGTCCGTAAAGCTTTCTGTTCTTCTCTTCTTCTTTACTTCTTCACTTGGTATCATAGCAATAGTAGAGCCAAATGGTTACTGATGCAAGCAAAGATCCTGCCATGAAAGATTCGACAGAAACAACTACCATGAAAGACTTGACAGTGGATAACAAGCATACGAGACTCACATCGTGTAGTCCGAGCAAGTCAGAAACCAATATCTTACTCAGGTAACCAACTTGGGTCTTATTGTTCCGTGAAGCTTAATCACGAGAACTATCTTCTATGGAAAAATTTTGTCTCACATGTAATACGCGGGAACAGAATGGAAGATTACTAGGACGAAGAAATGTCCTCCAGAGTTTGTTGTTATCAACACTAAATGAGAGAATGAGGATGAAGTTGCAGAGAATCCTAAATATGAAGGTTGGACAGCACATGACCAGACCCTACTCGGTTGGCTGTATAATTCCATTGAACCAGATGTTGCCTCAGAAACCATGGGTAGGGAAACTTCAAAACAACTCTAGGAGGCAATCAGAGACATATTTGGAGTAAAGACTAAGTGTAATAGTCTATTACAAGAGAGAGTTTCAGAAACTACAAAATGAGGAATGAAGATGACTGATTATCTAAAACATGCCAAAGGCCTTGCTAATAACCTGGCCCTTGCTGGTAGGCCAGTTGATTTAGAAGACTTAGTGTCTCAAGTTCTGACTGGACTTGATTCTCATGAATATAATCCTATTGTGTGTCAAATCTATGAAAGGGAAGAGATAAGTTGGATAGACTTACAAGTCAAACTTTTAATTTATGAGAAAAGGCTTGAGCAAATGAATACAGGAATTGCATCAATCAACCTTGGACAGGTTACTGCAAATTATGCATCAGAAAAGGAGCTTCACACGGAAGTCAAAACAGAGATCAAAATAACTTCCAAAACAGAAACTATGGTTACCCTTATGTTGGTCAATCTTCTCACAAAAATCAGGGCAGATCTTCAACTACTTATGGAGGTAGAGGGATGAGATCAAGGGGTAGAACAGGTGGAAGCAACAACTCAAGACCAATTTGCCAAATTTGTAGTAGAATTGGTCATACAGCTGCCAGATGCTACTATAGGTATGATAACAACTACATGGGGAACCCACCTGACCAAAACAAGAGCAACAATGGAACCAAACCCAACTCAACTTACATTGCAACCTCAGAACTAGTGGCAGACCCTGCATGGTATGCAGATAGTGGCAAACTACCATGTTACTGACGATCCAAATCACATTGAACATAAGAATAAATATACTGGTAAGAATAAACTTACTATTGGTGATGGTAGTCAATTGAAAATTACTCACATTGGTAACTCACTAATGCACACTCCAGACACTGAAAAGGTTTTATTCCTAAAAGATATATTGCATGTTCCTGGTATTAAAAAGAGGTTTCTTAGTGTATCTCAACTCACTGCTTATAATGATATAATTGTTGAATTTGACTCTTGTGGTTATGATATTAAGGACAAGGCAACAGGAGTGGTTCTGCTCAAAGGGAAGCTTAAGGTGGCTTGTATCAGGTTGATCTATCAAACATTAATCATCATACCTCCTCACAACTAAGAAATCCCAGCCAAGATCTTAATCAAAATTCCTTTTGAAACTCAGTTCAGCGAGTTGAGTCCAATGTTAGTCAGTGTGAGTCTTTAAATTCTCTAAGTCAGATGTGGCATAGAAGGTTAGGCCATCGTTCGAGTAGGGTCGTGAATCAAGTTTTGAAAGATTGTGATTAGAAAGTTAAACTCAATGAGAATTTGAACTTTTGTTATGCTTGTCAATTTGGAAAATCACATCTCCTGCCTTTTCAGACTTCCATTTCTCATGCCTATTCTCCTTTGGAACTCATTCATACTGATATTTGGGGGGCCATTCCCTATTCAATCTACTTCTAGTCATCACTATTATATCCATTTTATTGATGACTACAGTAGGTACACTTGGTTGTTTCCTTTGAAGAATAATTTGATGCATAAGACCTTCACTCATTTTAAAACTCTAGTGGAAAATCAGTTGGATGGAAAAATTAAATGTCTTCAATCTGATATGGGGGGAGAATATCTAAGTTTTATAGACTATGTCAAGTAACACGGGATCGATTTTAGGCACTCTTGTCCACAACCTCAGTTCAAAATGGCAGAGCTGAGAGAAAACACAGACATATTGTTGAAACTGGCTTGACCCTCATTGCTCAAGCTAATATGCCTCTAAAGTTCTGGTCTGAGGCTTTCCAAGCCTTTGTTTTCCTCATAAACAGACTTCCCACTCATCTCCTAAATGGAGACTCTCCATTATACAAATTGTTTCACGGAAACCCAAATTACCTCTCTCTAAAGACCTTTGGATATGCTTGTTTTTCATGTCTGAGACCCTATCAAACTCACAATTTTAGTTTCATACTTCCAAAATATGTTTTTCTAGGTTACAGTGATGCTCATCAAGGTTATAAATGTGTTAGTTCCACAGGGATAATCTACATCTCAGGACATGTTACCTTCAATGAACATGACTTTCCTTTTAAAAATGGCTTTCTTAATATAAAACAACCTACATTAGCCAATGTCATCACTTATAATCAATGGATCCGTATACACTCAAGTCATGCTCCTTTCACTCACCAAACCCCTCTCCCACTCATACTGATACAGGTCAGCCAACTGCTACTTTTGAGTCAGACCTCACATATGAACCATCCTTACATTTACATATACCTTACTAAACTAGATACAAATATTTGCCCTATATTGAGAGGTTGTTTGGTGAAGGGGGAACATTGCTGACAACACTGTTGAAAATCGAGTTGCTTCAGTTGATTCATGTATTGTTGGTACTCCTAGTTCTTCTACTCACAAAGGAAGAGAACTAGTTAAGCTCAACAATGAAAATATGCCCAACTCAGAACTGAGGCAAGTTCCAACTGAGACTTAGGGCCATTCTATGGTCACCAAGTTAAAAGTTTAGATTCACAAGGTGAAGAGATATCCCTCAAAATACCAGATGTTCACAGTGAGCTATCCTATAGAGCCCAAAACAGTTCAAGAGGCTCTAAGATCATAACAATGGCAGATTTCCATGCAAGAAAAGATTGATGCTCTAAGTAGGAACAAAACATGGACCATAGTGCCTTATTCTTCTTCTTTAAACATAGTTGGCAACATGTGGGTGTATAAGGTCAAATGCAGATGGGACCTTTCAGAGATGTAAAGCAAGACTAGTAGCAAAAGAGTTTACTCATACACATGGAGTTGATTTTCCAGAGACCTTTAGTCTAGTGATTAAGGCTTCAATAGTGAGAGTTATACTTTCCTTAGTTGTTTCAAAGAACTGGGTTGTAAGGCAATTGGATATAAATAATGTCTTTTTGAATGGAACATTCCAACAAGCAGTCTACGTGCAACAACCCCGAAGGTTTCCTAGACAGATCAAGGAAAAACCATGTTTGTAAACTTCATAAGGCCTTGTATGGGCTAAAGCATGCACCTAGGGCCTGGTATGGGAAGCTAAAGGACACCTTAACAGACTGGGGTTTCAAGAGCTCAAGATGTGACACATCTTTAGTCTTCTATATGGGAAAGGATGAAGTGCTTATGGTCCTCATCTATGTAGATGATATGTTGGTAACAGGTAATAACAGTCTCTCTCTATAAAAATTTGTTCAAAAGCTACACCAATCTTTTGCGTTGAAGGACTTAGGGGATCTACACCATTTCTTAGGGATTGAAGTAAAAACACATGACTCTGGCATGTATCTTACATAAACCAGATATATTGAGGATCTTCTCAAGAAGACTGGCTTGGAAATTAGTAAACCCTGTTCAACACCAGTAGTGGTTGGAAAGAAAATGACAATAATGGAATAAAAACCTCTGGAAAATCCAACAAACTACAGAAGTGTTATGGGAGCCCTGCAATACCTAACCAATACTAGACCAGACCTCTCTTTTGTCATTAACAGATTAAGCTAATACCTTCAAAACCCCACAAATGCTCACTGGCAGGGAGTCAAAAGAGTCCTTAGGTATCTAAAAGGGACTAGAGATATGGGGCTGCACATTAAGCCTAGTAATAATCTGACACTTCAAGGCTTTTCGGATGCAGACTAGGCTTGCTGCGAGGATGATAGGAGAAGCATAGCAGGATATTATGTTTACTTTGGAGACACTTTGGTGTCATGGTCTTTAAGAAAGTAACACATATTTGCCAGGTCTAGTGTTGAGTCTTAATATAGAGCCCTAGATCAGGTATCTAGTGAAATTGCCTGGCTTGAATCCCTTCTTGCAGAAATCTCTTTCAAATGTCACACTATGCCTATAACATGGTGTGACAACATGAGTGTAAGTGTTCTTGCTGCAAACCCCATTTACCATGCTAGGATAAAGCACATAGAGGTTGATGTGCACTTTGTGAGGGATAAAGTTCTAGCTAAGCAACTAAAGGTGAGATACATACCTACCAACGATCAAATTACAGACTACTTGACTAAGCTATTGCCAAGCAACATATGTTCTCATTTCAGAGCCAAACTTGGAGTAGTTTTGAGACCTCTACCACTCACAAGCTTGCAAGGGAGTGTTAAGACAATAAATACTTCATATTAATTATTCTTGGGCTGCTAATTAATAATTCCCTCTTGCGTATTAAAGAGGCCTATGATGTTAGGCCATTTGTTCTAGTTATAGGCCACACACGTGTGATTTTGCTTTATTTAAGGTTTAGGGTTGTTGTCTTTACTTACACTATAAATAGAAGCACTTCCCTTTCATCATATGCTCAAGCTAGCTGAGAGTTATCCAGCAAACATGTGTCCGTAAAGCTTTCTATTATTCTCTTCTTCCTTACTTCTTCACTAGTTATCCTCGTCGTGAAATGTTTTCACTTGAAATATAACCACATCTAGTCGAATTTAATGAGTCTACTATTTCTGATAGGGCACTCCCACAGGGCCTTCCTAAATTCATTGGCAGATTTAAAGTCATACACAATTTAAATTGTTGATTGTTCATGTCATCCAAAAGGTGTACCAAACCTCATGCTAAGCTCTTTTTATTAACACTCAACAGGAACTATAACTCTAACACTAACTCTTTTAATGAGAGGATTAAAATGTACGTGTTGATACAAAAAATATGCCGGCATCGACTATCAAGGATTCGACCAAGGGTCTACAAAAAATCAATAACGATCGTGAAAGCAGTAGGCAGGGCCCCGGGGTGGTGCCCCACCTAATGCACTCCGACGATCAAGTCAGTATAGTGTTTACAATAATATTAACAGTATGGAGAATTACTTACCATTAAATGGGTATCATAAGATATTTATAATGATTACTTCTTATCAGTCAAACGTCCTGGTTCAATGTATCTTCTCCCTTGATCTGATAATGAATGAAGATATTTATGGAGAACATTCCTCAAAATTGGATATTTTAGTTATCATCTTTAACAACCATTAAGACTATCTGATAGATTTGATGTGTGCATATCATTTCATTGTATTACTGATTATAATATTTCATCGTGACAGGAAGTGATATCGGCTATCTCGAGTAGCCATGATCTTAGGTATGAGATTACCTCGTCATCCATGTGACCTAGGTAGTGTAAGTATAGGTGGGGTCATGTTCATCGATCTGGTCGTGGAAAGTGCATCGGTCATCATGATGACTTCGGCCATGGAGGAGTCCTCAATTTAGACTTAATATGCCTCCCCCCCCCCCCCCCCNCCCCCCCCCCCCCCCGAGAAATGAGAGTATTGGACCTTGTTTGAAAATATTACTAATAGTCTTTATCCCGAGTGTTTTTTCTCCCCTACAGTACATTAGTTGAAAAGTTTAGCGAGAAGATGAAAAGAGGGAATACGTGTTCTATTTTGGGTGTCGGGTGCAAAGTGAACATGTAAAGGTCAAAGTTTGAGGTGTAAAGTGGACATAATTTGTTCTTCAATGACAACCTTAACAATTTTCTAGACCAAGGAAATTCGTTGTTGTTTCTTGGTTTTGATTATTGTATCCCATGAGCAACATATATGAGGTGGAAGCAACATGTGTTATTTTCTTGGATTCATCACATGCAACATGTGCATGAAAAGACTTATGTTTTGGAGCATTGCATTCTATAAGTCTCAGTCATTCAATTACTCAAGTAGTTTACCTTTTTATTTATATTGAACCAAAACTTCCTCAAAATGGATCAGAGTATTGTGAAGACTACACCAAAACCTGAAAAAGTTTAAGGGAGAAGACTTCAAGAGATCGCAACTAAAGATGATATTCTATTTAACCACACTGAATCTAGCACGCATCTAAAGGAGGAATGTCCTGAAACCCCACTGAACAAGCAAACAGAAGAAATCAAATCTACAAGAAAGCATGGAAGCATTCTAATATTTTTGGGTAGGAATTATATACTAATGGTTTGGTCGACTCTCTGTATAATGTATATTCTCCATATAAGACCACGAAGAGCTTATGGAAAGCCTTAGAGAATAAGTACAAAATTGAGGACGTTGTACCAAAAAGTTTACCGTCGGGATTTTTTTGGACTACAAGATGAGTGATTCAAGGTTGGTTGTTAATCAAGTATTGAAGGAATTAAAAATTAGTTGCCACCTGTATGGATGAAATTTAAGAGTTACTTGGAAGCATAATTGTAAGGAACTCTCTGTGGAGGACTTGGTTGTTCGTCTACGCATTGAGGAGGATAACTATTAAAGCGACAAGGGTGTTATTGAATCCATTGAAGCGAAGGCAAATTTTGTTGAGGGAGAAAAGGAAAATCTGAATATTCAAAGAACAATAGGAAGAATCTCAACTCTAGATCCAAAAGGTATAAGCAACAAAAGGATCAAAGAAAATTGCAAGGTGTGCGGTAAAGCCAGACCTAGGGCTTATTGTTGGTATAAAAGGACCAAAGTGTTAGAAATCCTACCATCATGTAGTAATAGTGTTGCAATTTGACTAAAGTTGACAATTTGTGTGCTGTAAATACTAAGATATGCATTATCACTGATAGTAAAGACTAATGGGTTGACATTTTCAACTTACCATAAAAAAATTAGAATTTTTTTTATTAAAAGACATGTAGAATTTTATTGGATTTTTTGCAAGACTATACCCCAAGAAAAAAATATTTTTTAAAATTATACTCCTTCACTAATTTGTACACTCTCTAACCCCTAGCCCACCTCCTCTCCAAAAGTAGCTCATGAAGTTACCAAACAGCACATGCACGAATTCTAAACGACGGTTAAAAAAATAATTATTACACTTTTTTGAAATCTCACCTCTACGCGACATCCACCCCTTCGTGTACCTCTTCACCATTTCAAACTCTCCTTCATATTTTATTGGAATTTTTGCAAGACTATATCCCAAGAAAAAAGTATTTTTTAAAATTATACTCATCCACTAATTTGTGCACTCTCTAACCCCTAGCCCACCTCCTCTCCAAAAGCAGCTTATGAAGTTACCAAACAGCCCATGCGCGAATTCTAAACGACGGTTAAAAAAAATAATTATTACACTTTTTCGAAACTCACCTCTACACGACATCCACCCCTTCGTGTACCTCTTCACCATTTTAAACTATCCTATTACATTTCCTTCATATTTCTCTCTTACATTTACTATATATCTCTCTCTCGAAGTCGGAGCATCTCTCTCTCGAAGTCGGAGCATCTCTCTCTCTCGAAATCGAAGCATCTATCTCTCTTTGTGGAAATCTTTTAGTGTTCGTCTCCCACAACAAGGAATTACAACAAGATATGTTTTTTCTAGGTTTCTGATATTTTTTTGGGTTTCTGAGTTTTTTTATGGGTTTCTGAGTTTCTGATTTTTGTAGTTTTATGGGTTTCTTGGTAGTTTCGCTAGGGTTTATATGGGTTTCTATGTTTTCTTCTCTAACATGATTGGGTACGTGGCGAATGTGTAGTCATCGTGTAGTGTACATAAGGACTACATGGTCGTCGTGTACCCCTCATGTACATTACACGATAACTACACGAGCATCGTGTACGATTTAGTTCTCTAATCTTATGTCTTCCTTGAATTTTCTATAAGTTATGGCTTCATCATCAATTGTTATGGCTCCATCAATGAAACTGCAATACGTCCATGACGTTACAAGAATTCTCAAGGTTGAATATGTGGGCGGTACTCCATCTGAGGAGGAAATCTTATTTATTGTCAATGAGGAGCCACTATACTTTTCAAAGAAGGAGTTCTAGCTGATGATCGAACTGAAGTTCGGTGAAGCCCGGGATGAGAAAAAGACATGTGGCCCAAATAGTCTCGTTAATCTGTACTTTCCCAAAGCCAAAGGTATAACCATGGCTGAGTTGGAGGAGAAGCCAATATTTATTCTTATATATCAATTTGTATCGGTTATATTCCTCATGAATGTGGGTAATAGTTATTGGTTTACTGTGGAGCTAGATTCGAGTGGCCAATGTATTAATATTTATAATTCATTGAACACACTATATCAAAAGTCTAAGTATTTTGAACTTATGAAGCCTTTTACGAAGTTTGTCACTCGTTTGCCTCAAATTATGAATATTTATATAAAAAAATGTTGGAATTATGTCCATAAAGTATGGTGTAATAACTATATATGAGTATTTAGTTATTTCTCAGACATTTTATATTACTCAATTTAATAAATGAATGAAAGTTTTTCTATTAATTAAAGTGCGTTTATAATTTACTCAAGTCTTGGAACTACAGCCAATGTAAAAAGAGTAAAGACCAAGGGGTTTTTCAAACAAACTCTTATGAAATAGTTCATAACGTTATTCGTAGTCTTAGGATCGACTGACAATCGAGTTTGATTATGACTGTTACGTTGAAACAAATGATGTCGGTCTCAGGGAATGTGAGTGGAGATTCTAACGGTTGACCTAGACATGTTAAGGAGCATGTTGAATATAACAGTAACAAATTAGTTTGGAGTAAAACTATTTATCTAGCTATAAATCTAATTGTTACACCGTAAGGGCATTTTCATAATTACCTTAATCCTGAGGTGAATACGAAACTTAACTTAGTTAGTAATGATCTTTGATACATCAAAGGAGTGAGTTCAATTTTAGGACAACACATCGGTGGTTGAGACCGTGATTCAACTGTGTTGGAGTTGCGTGATTCACAAATATGAAAATTCGTGGTTAGATTGTGAAATGTAACAATATCACCTTATGATTATCGATGAGTGTGTGAATAAATTAACCTGGCTAGGTACTCGACGAAATGTATCATTGAATAAGACATGAGAAATTGTACGAGACAATTCGCCATTATGTTTTTCTTATTCACAGTCAATAAAAGAGTTAAGAAAATAATAACAAGATGGGTAAAACAGTAATTTTACATCTCAATCTTGTTACTGATATTCACGAAGGGTAATATGTTAAAATATTCTATAGACCATGAAATAAAAGTGTTTATTTGCACCAACAGAAAATGTAGCACACATGAATCGTGAGTTAATTCAGTATTGGACCTATAGTGGAGTCGTGTGATGTTAAGATTAAATAGGTCAGGAATTTATGGAGATAAATTTGCCGAGTATCTGAGTCCTATAGCTTTATTCAGGCGGGTCTATCCAGTCTAGAGAGTAGCTCATGAGAACAATAATAGAAGAAACAACATCAGTTGGACCAAAATGTGTTTTGAGCTAAGGTGTATTTTCTGAACCCATATGTGATTGGTGTTGTCATTTAATTAGTAACAACTAAGTAATTAATGTTTAAATTAATTGATTGGTTATTTTTTAATTATTAGATAATTAGTAAATAAAGAAAATTAATTAATTAATTGATGGAGATCAATTTAATTTATCAATTTTCGATTGATGAATTTGGACACAATATTGACTTTAATGCGAGATGCAATTTTTGGCAATTATAGATTATGGGGGTGAATTTTAGAAATTACACATATATGAGGTATACGTGAAAATTTTAAAATTATTATATAAGAGATGACATTAAGGTTGTCTTCCTAAGTGTATTGACACAACCCTAATCAAGCAGAGCAGAAAAATGTTTCTCTATCCCCCTCCTACAGTTGCAGCCGGAATCACCAGAGGAAGAGAAAAAATTGATTTTTCTTCCTGAGTTGTTTTGAGATGAATAATAGGATTTCACTGAATCAGAAATTCTCTAATACAAGAAAGGTATGAAATTATTTCTACCTCTATTGAATACGTTTAACTTTGTATGCATAATCAGGATGAATGATTTTAATACTTAATATGATTAAATTGGTTGATGTAAATTTTTTTGATATTCTGCCCACAAACCGTTCGTGGTTCAATGATTATTCCTCAAATTTTAAAACTCGATCCAATAATAAGAATGTGGATTCAACCGAAAGATGAGTAGGAATATAAGTCAATATCGTGTCCACAACAAGAGGATGAGTAAGTGAAATATACATATTTTTTAAAGTCATCTATGTACTTAGAATTTCATACATATTATTTAATTGTGTTTTTTACATTTAATGTGTTTTGTAGCTTTGATTGTGGGGTATTCTCCTTAAAGTTTGTCGAAACACTAACATATGGAATGGATCTCCAGGAAATAACTCAAAAGAGAATGTCGGAATACTGTAAATGTATTGCAATTGAGTTATTTGCACGGGAAAAAGTCGAAACCGTTATAATTTTTTATATATAAATTGAATATGTATTATTTATACTGATTTATTTTTATTTTTTTCCTATATAATTTTTGATGCCCAATTTATTGTATGTTGTTGAATGCTTGGTTTTGCCATTGAATGCATGGTTTTGTTTCTTGAAGGCTACACGATGACTTCACAGTCATCGTATAGGCTTCTTGAAGGCTACACAATGTCTACACGGCCATCGTGTAGTGTATAAGAAGACTCAATGTACAGAATGGGTAGACTACACGATGTGTACACGAGGTCAATGTACCTAGCGTGTAGTGTACAAGAAGACTCAATGAAGTAAGTACAACATGGGTAAACTACACAATGGGTGCACTGACCTCGTGTACCCATCGTGTAGTGTATAAGAAGACTCAATGTACAGAATGGGTAGACTACATGATGTGTACACGAGGTTAGTATACCCAACGTGTAGTGTACAAGAAGACTCAATAAAGCAAGTACAAAATGGGTAAACTACACGATGGGTACACTGACCCTCAGTGTACCCATCGTGCAGTATACATGAAGACTCAATGAAGTAAGTATAGAATATGTAGTCTATACGATGGGTGCATTGATCTCATGTACCCATCGTGTAGTGTACATGAAGACTCAATGAAGTAAGTACAGAAATGGTAGACTACATGATGGGTAGATGATGTTAGTATACCCATCGTGTAGGTTATACGATTGTTACACAGTCACATTGTACCCATCGTGTAGTGTACAAGAAGATTCAATGAAGTAAATACAGAATGAGTAGACTACACAATAGGTACACAAGGTCAGTGTACCCATCATGTAGTGTACATGAAGACTCAATGAAGTAAGTACAGAATAAGTAGACTACACGATAGGTACACGAAGGTCAGTGTACCCATCGTGTAGTATGAGGAAGATACAATGAAGTAAGTATAGAATGGGTAGCCTACATCACAGTATTAAATAACAACCATAATTCTTCTTTCATATTAATTTTATAAAATTTTCAAGGGTCAACATTTAAATTTTAAGTGGCTTGTCATTCTGTTGAGAGAGAGGAATTAGATTTCTACTTCCTCATGTACAATTTTCCCACAACGTAATCACTTTCTTCTTACTACTTCCTCACCTTTAGATGGAATTCTAACTATCATAGGTTTTCCACTTTGCCATCTCGTTATAGGTGGCAGTACCACCTTTTCTTGAACCTCATGGTTGATGATCAAAGTCATCATCATCAATAGCAACATCCTCATCCTCGAAATCATCATTATCGCCACCAAGGTCATGACAAAAAACATTGTCATAATGATAGTTCCTTTCAAAATGATAATCACTCTCATAGCGATGAATGCTTTCATGTAGAGGTTGTCGTGATGTTGTGGTTTTAGGAACCCAGTTTTGATAAAATTCAATAGTTTCAGGAACCCGAAGTTATTGTGACATTGTGGTTTGAGGAACACAACTTTGAGATGGAAACACTTTTGGCTTGGCACTTACGAATAGTGAGCTTCTAAATGATTCTAATTCGTTATCTTTAACAAATAACTGTAGATCTCTATCATTTAAAATTTCAGCCGGAGGATAGGGGACATGGGTTCTATAAAAAAAATTGATGGACATATCATACGTTGAGGGATCTATTTGGAGTTTTTCATGCAATATGCCCGATATCTCACGGTAAGTATAGTTAGTTGATATCTCTAATAATTTGATTTTCTTTC
This sequence comes from Datisca glomerata, assembly GCA_003255025.1. Classification (NCBI taxonomy): domain Eukaryota; kingdom Viridiplantae; phylum Streptophyta; class Magnoliopsida; order Cucurbitales; family Datiscaceae; genus Datisca; species Datisca glomerata. The sequence goes on from QANY01002976.1 coordinate 2,927,531, forward strand.
TATTAAAAGACCACGTTGAACCATTTTCACCCAATCTCCATCATGGATTATAAAAAATTAAACTTCAGACATATCTGTATATACATCAATGAAGTAAGTCAGTAGAAGGAGACTATAGAATGAAATGGAATATTATTGGATGATCGTGTAATCATTGTGTAGTGTACACGAGGACTACACGACCATCGTGTACACTATCGTGTAGTGTACATGATGACCACAGGTCGATCGTGTAGTCCTTGTGTACACTACACGATGGCACAACACGAGCATCTTATAGTGCATCATGAGCTATAAGAGAAGTTTCGGATACACTATAAGATGATCGTGTAGTGTACACGAAGTCTACATGAGGAGTGTGTGCATTGCATGAAGTGTACACGATGGTTAGACGAGAACCGCGTAGTACACATGTAGTCATTTAGTACACTACACGATCATCCTATAGTCATCATGTATACTACATGAACTTCAAACAACATCTGAATGTTGTTGTTCGAACAAAAATGCCATGAAACTCATGAACAAAAAAACTCGTGAAACTTCAAGCTTTCTAGAAAAAAAATACAAAACTTATAGATGCAAAGCCTTTCTTAAAGATGAAGTAATTTTCCTATAAGACGAAGAAGAAGATGAAAGCAAATTGATTTTGCAGAAGGAATAAGAAGAAGATGAATGAGGCAGAAACGAAAAACGAAGGAGGAGAAATGAAGGTGATAGAGATAGATATGGAGGTAGAGTATTGAGTGAGAATTGACTTTTGATTGGACACTATGTAAGAAGGGCATTAGGGGAAGAATTGAAAAAACCAAAGGGAGGTGAGATGAGCCACGGATTAGAAAGTGCACGAATTAATCTTAAAGTATATTTTTATAAATTCAAAATGTTAGGGTATAATTCTTAAAAAAAACTCGAATTTATTTAGATGATTGTTGTGAAAATTATGTTATTTTTTAAATAAAAAATATTTTATTTTTTATTTAAACATCCCATCACATCTCTCTATCTGTCTGATCGGTGATGACACTGCCTCCCCACCCCTCCTCTTTTTCAAAACCATACCCATAAAACTCTTCCCATTTTCCCGACAAAAAACTCCTAGTCTCAATATACACATTTCTCTTTCACTCTCTTATTTTATATAGAAACTATTTTCCTTCATGTTCTACATTTCATCAGACCACATTTTAAAATCAGCTCAGAAATCCTCCAATGGCTTCCCCATTTCATTTCCTTCTCTACTTCGCCGTTTCTCTTTTCATAATTTCCTCTCCTTCCTTAGCCAAATCCTCTTTCAGCCCCAAAGCACTTTTTCTTCCTGTCACCAAGGGCTCCTCTCTTCAATACATCACCCAGTTCAACCAGAGAACCCCTCCGTCCCTCTGAAGCTTACTGTAGATCTTGGCGGCCATTTTCTTTTGGTTGATTGCGAGCAAGGCTATGTTTCATCGAGCTACAAGCCTGTTCGTTTTCATACATCCCAGTGCTCACTTGCACTCTCTGGGTACAGCACAATGATCTTCCGTTGGAGTGCAGGAACCGACAAGTAAGTGCCCTCATTGGCAAATGATTCGATAATGTTTTTTATATTGAAGAAGGGTTTAGCGGTGTTGGAGTGGAACAGAAGAAGTTTATACGTATTCGAGTGGCTGTTGACTTATCAAAGCCTCTTTTGAGAGGATTGATTCTGAATAATGCTGGACAAGGAGTTTGGATTAGCTTCAAATACAAGAGGTTGCCTAAAATTTACCATTTCTATGGGCGAATTGGTCATGAAATGGGCTACTGTTAGGAATCGTGACAGAGCTGCTTGAGGAAATCATGAATGGAGGAATGGCGACTTCCTAAAAGCACACCCTACATGTTCCCAGAAAAGATCGATGGGAGCTAGTCGTCCAGGTCCTAGGATTGTTTGGAAGCCTTCTTATAGTCATGATGATCGAGAAAAACTGGTGCAGAGATCCGTCGGCGTGGGTGATGAATTTTTTGGTGAAAATCACGGCGAATATGTTACTCTAGAATATGAGGGAAAATAGGAAGCAGTTAAGTCAATCTCTTAGAAGTTCGGTATTGAAGGCAATCAAGGAAAATGATCGTTCCGTGCAGAGTAAGGAGCACATGGTGAGTATGAAGAATAACGACATGGAGCATAATTAGGGAATAGAAGGGAATGATGGAGGAGAGGATATGCAAGGCATGCTAATTGACGCGGAGGTCAGAGGAAGCGTAGCAGGGGAATGCGGGTCTTATGGAGATGCAAAGACTTTTAAACCGGCCCAAATGGACCACTTCCCTCTTGGCCCAATTATATCAAGGCTCTCTAAAGTAGCCCAAACGGAAGAAAGGGGAAGAGAAAGAAGGCCTCTAAAAAAACTTCCACATTTGGGCCTATAGGAAGCAAGAGATCTTTCAAACAAAGTGGACTGAACTTAGGGGCCAATTCATCAAGTGTTCTGAATGAGGAGAAAAGAAGAAAAATTAAGAAACCAATTTCTGATATGATGGGGGTAGCCAGCCAAAAGTGGCCGGTTAATAAGTTGTAACTGTCAAGGTGTAAGGAGCTCCCTGACTATTCGTCACTAAACAAGCTACGTAAGCTTCACTTGTCAGATGTGATGGTATTCTTTGAAACGAAAAATAAGACTGCTCGTTTGGAATATCTTTGGTGTAAATTAAAAATGAATTTTTGTTTAACAATTGATCTGGTTGGTCTTAGTGGAGGAATTGCGCTATTATGGAATGATGATAATCTTGTGTATGTGACCAAGTATGGAAGCTTTTTTGTTGAAGCTGAAATTAAATATGTGGGGGGTAGGAATTCTTGGAGATTCTTTGGGATTTATGCAAGCACAAATGAGACAACTCGAGTGGAGCAGTGGGCGAATATGAAAGAAAGAGTCAATTTGGCTAGTTAAGCCTCTTTGTTAATGGGGGATTTTAACACTATTTCTAATAGCTCGGAGAAATGGGGCAACAATATACGGAACTAGGCTTCTATGGATATTTTTAATGCGTTTATTAAGTCCCTCATTGATCTGGGTTTTAATGGTTTTTTTTTTCACCTGGACGAACAGAAGGGATGGGAACAAGCTTAACAAGGAGAGATTGAATAGAAGCTTAGCAAACTCATAATGGTTGGATTATTATCCAAATGCAAAACCGGTCCATTTACCCTTTAGTGGTCAGATCATGTGGCCATTATGCATAATTTACCATAGTTTCAATAACTAGAGACTTGTCTTTCATTATGACAAAAGATGGCTAACTTCAAGGGGTGTAAAAAAGCTGTTACACGGGCATGGGCTGGGCAGTCGACTGGTACAAGGAAGACCTGATTAATTCACAAGCTTCAAAGTGTGAAATCAGAGGTCATTCAATGGAGGAAAAAGAGCATAACACGAATTCAAAGAACCTAATGTGTAAACTCGAAAATAGGCTGGAAGGAACGATCCAGAATCGAGTGGTTTAAAGATGGTGACTGGAACTCGAAATTCTTCCACACAAAAGTAAAGATGCGACGAAGATAAAATAAAATCCATGGTTTGGAGGATCAAATGGGCAGATGGGTTATATAACATGAAAGAATTAAGGGTGTTGCTATCCAATAATTTAAGGGCTTGTTTGGTCTTTGAATCCAAGCAATATCCCAGAAGTCATTCAATTCATTACCTCTAGGCTGACGGTACGGATCGGGCAAAGCTTTAGAATGACTTAGCTCGTGAGGAATTCAATTCAGCTTTGAAAGATATTAACCCTACTAAAGCTCCAAGTTTGGATGCCTTTACGGTTGGCTTTTATCGTCAATTTAATGATATTATTATTGAGGATGTGTATTCTATGGCTGCTGATTTTTTCAAGGCTCTTGTTATGCCTGATACCATAAACCTGACCCTTATTGTCCTAATTCTTAAGAACCAAAATCCCTCTTCCATTGCTAATTTACGTCCGATAAGCTTGTGTAACGTGTCTTATAAAATAATCTAAATTTTTTTATTAATAGGCTGCATTTGATGATGGATGATATTGCTAACCCTGTGCAAAGTGCTTTTATTCAAGGCATATAGATTGGGGACAATAAATCACTAGCTCATGAGATTTTTCACTCCCTTCTTACCAAGGCAAATAAGGGCAGGAATGAGGTAGCTATTAAGCTTGACATGTCCAAGGCATATGATAGAGTGGAATGAAATTTTATTATGCAGTTTATGAAGAAAATTGTGGGTTTCCAACAATGGGTAAGCGGATTTTTCTTGCATACCAACTGTGACTTTCAGGTCTTAATTAACAGATACATATCTAAGCAATTCATTCCTGAACGTGGTTCAAAATAAGGGGATCCCATATCCCCATATTTGTTTATTCTCTGTGCGGAGGCCCTTTCCACTCTTTTGGTGTAGGCAGAACGAATATGAGACATTCATGGTTGTAAACCATCGGCTCATGGACAATCAATCTCACACCTTTATTCCCGGATGATTCATTGTTTGTTTGTAGAGCGTCAAGAGGAGAATTTTCCAAAATCCCGTCTATTCTCATGAGTTATGGTATGACCTCTAGATAAATTATTAATTTTAGTAAAAGTTGCATTATTTTTAGTAGAAATGTTCCCATGGAATTGTAGAATGAATTAGCTTTTATCTTATGTTTGGAGCGTAATATTGATTTGGGGAAATATTTGGGCTTAGAATCTAATTTTGTGATGTCCAAGCTTAAATTATTCAATGAGATTAAGGATAAAGTGATTAGTAGAATGTTAGGGGGCCTGAAATGTATTTATCTGTTGCTGGTAAGGAACTTTAAATTAAATCTGTGACTTTAGCAATTCCGGTATATGCTATGTCTTGTTCTAAACTGCCTGCGACTTTGGTGGATGATATGTGATCTCGCATGTGCAATTATTTATGATGTTCTAGTAGTAATAAAAAAGGTGTATCATGGGTGACATGGAGGAAATTAACTGGTAGCAAGGATGACGGTTGACTAGTTTTTCATGACCTTTATTGTTTCAATAATGCTATGTTAGCTAAACAAGGCTGGAGGATTATTTTGAATCCTTCAAGCTGTTAGGGGTTATGTCCTCAAAGAATGTGTATTGATATTTTGATATGAAATTTAAAGAGGATTATATTTTTCTTATAATTATTCTTTTAAATTATTGTTGAATAATTTATATAAATATCTGAAAATTCCATATTCATTAATGAGACTATGATATTGTATTAGTACGAGAGGATTAAAATCATCGATAAAGAATAAAATTGTCAACAACATATTAAATGATGAAATCGCTAATGAATGGTTGCCAGTACAGTTCACTAACCATTATGAATGCTCGTGATCTAAATCCAGATCATTGATGTAGATAGAAATCTTAATGAATGTACTTTATATAATAAGATTATATATGAAATGACCGATGTGAATTAATATATTTATTAACGTGCCGTTTATCATAAATATTTAATACACATCAATTCGATATTCATATGTAGATCAGTCTGAATCCTAAGTAGTCATGAACTCTATACATGTATACCGAATCTTTTGATTCACTCGTTAGGGCCTATTTTTTTATCAGGCTAGTAACTTTTTATTTTAGAGATTCAGTGATGTGGATGACTAGGGACATGATATTACAAGATTTAGAATCTAAACTTTCCTAACGGATCGTATATTAGTTCCATTAAGTGTTAATTCTGAAACTGAATGGTTATTTAATTCAATTTATAATAAGATTATAAATTAGTCATTCAGTAGTGGATTAATGGTACTTAAGGATCAAGAGGTAATTAAAAGGGTAGAACGATAATTTTGACTATTTCTAATTTACGAACCAATAATCGGAGGACATAACTACATGAAATGATCATGTCAGTGGGCTATATGAAAATACTCTATAAATACATTCTATAATATCTAAGAATGCAATTTCATATTTATAATGAAGTAATAATGAAACTAATAAATAAGATTATTTAATAAAAGAGTTTAATTAATAATCAGATTTATTGAAGCTTATGACTATAGGTCCATAGTCCCCAAGTCACTTCTATACTACGATGTCTAGTGTGTGAATATTTCAGGACATGAAAAAATGACTGACTTGCAAAATAATTTTTTATTCTGGGGTAAGTATGTAATTATGAGATAATTATGTGTGATTGATTAATTAAGAATTAATTAATTGAATTATTTATATATTTAAATATAATTTTCGGAAATTATATATATATATATATATATATAAATCATTATCGATTTTTTTAATTACCGATAAGTGAGACAAAATATCTAATTTGTGAAATTAGATAATTAAATTATTATTAAATAATAATTTAAATCAACTAAATCTGTTATTTGTGAAATAACAGATAAATTAGTTGATATGGATAATTAGATATGTTAATTTTGAATTAATTGGTATCTAAATAATTATCTGATTAAATAAATATTTAATTCACAGTAATTGTCACGTGTGAATCACTGGTAGGGTATCAAAAATTGACATGGATTACCATGGTGTTACGTGACACTACAATAATGAGTGTGCAACACTATAGCGCCACATGACACTACAGTGGTGCCATGAGGCACAATGCTGGCTCAAGGCACACTGCATTGTCATGTGGCACTACAGTTGTGCACAATTAGAGTGGATCCCACTGCAATTGGTAATTTTATAATTAAATATTATTTTAGTTTATTCATAAAAATATGATACACTATTATCTATATATATACAGATATTATTCTAATGGCCTTGGTAGTTGAAAAGAAGAGGAGAGAATCAGTTGATCAGATGATCAGTTCTCAATCAAGAGTTCAATTGAGAACATGATTGGTGTCAGGAAGATTTTCTCCCGTGATTAAACGTTGATCAAATCTCTAAAAGAATAATCATCACGTTCTTTTAGAGAATCGTCTCATGAAAGTTATTCTCAGTAAATCTCTAGATCTCATGTGTTGAGAATATCTAGAGACAGAAAAAAATGTCATATAATATTCTATGTGCATACACATGTCCTAGTGCATTGAGGATTGACTTGGAAGTTCTTGGTGTGGATGTCGGAGTCTACTGATCGTTGGAAGGATTTCCTGGGAACGAATGATTGATCGGTTTTTACAAAGACACTTGATATAGTCTACGAGGTATATGATTTCTAACCTTTTATGTTGTAGATTTAACTTATAAATATATAATGTATCCTGACTGATGAAAAAAGAGCTTTCAAAAATATTTTTATTTGGTTATCGTGGCGTTGCGCAAGTTTTAGTTTATTAAAAGATTCATTTTTTATGAAAAGTTTAATTTTTTTCAAAAGGCTACGCGTCACCACGCTTCCGTCGCACACACGCCGCGACGACCAGCAAGTGGTATGAGAGTGGTCTTTATATATTTATATGTTAAGTGATGTGTGGAGTTTATTGCATTATTTATATAATATGAGATATGTATGATGGTGAATGATTATATTTTTTGAGTGTATGGAAAATAATGGATCATTAATTGTATGGTGATTATTGGGTTAGGCTTTATTTTAATCTTTCCTAGATCTTGTGTAAGTCGAATTGAGGCATATGAAGTTTTGTAATTTTATTTTGAATATCATTGTAATTATTCTGAACATGAGAAGACGAAGAACGCACGAGACGAATGGCAGAAATTTACTGTACACGTGAAAACATTGTTCATCCATGAAAACATTGTTCATCCATGAAAACATTGTTCATGCCAGAAATTTGTTGTTCCGACGGAGGTGAACAGTGCCGATGGTATTGTACCAGCGGTGAACAATGGCTGTCCGGCACGACAAGCAGCTGTCGGCGGTGAGACGGGCAACGGTGGTGATGGGCGACGATCGGAGAGTCATATCGTCGGTGACAATTGTTGTCACGTTTTAAGAAAGTTTCCAACAAACCATGCAACCAACTTTATCACCTAAGTGTTTCATTAAAACTCAAACTCTTTTAGTTATACATTTGAAATTTGAAATTAATGTAATTTTAAAATTAATTATTAATTTTTTATTTTATGAAAATAAAAAATTAATAGGTTGATTGAGTTTAACCCAAATTTGACCGAATCAAATAAAGTGTTTAATGACTAAATCAAAGTCAACTATATTAAAAGAGATAATTATAGAAATTATTTTAATTAAGAAAAATAGTTTTTCTTATTAAAAATGGTTTTGTTCAAAATTTGAAAATTTTGAAGATGGACATTAGGAGGAGAAGGCAATATTTGGGACATATGTATTCTTGAGTCCGATTTATAATTTTATTTATTTATTTTAAGGGTTATAATTTAGAAATACCCAATAGTCACTCGACCCATTATTATTTTATATAGTTGTTATATAATTGTTTAATTGTTATGTTTGATAACATGTCCATTCATTAGCCGATCACATGTCATACATGAAAATCTCACACAGTTTTATTTAATCATGCATCTCCTCATGTAGAAACGTGATTTATTAGGATTGTCCTAATATTTTTATATATATTGCTTTATGAAATCAATTGCATGTAAATTGTTAGGTTTTAACTAATTAAACCTTGGTAATCACACCACACTAAAAGTTAAAATAACATTTAGGTTAACCAATTTTTGTAAAAGAGTTTTATTAAAGTTTGATAAATATAATTAATTTTTTAACCTAAGTTCACCTAATTATGACTTAGGCATTTCAGAAAGTTAAATGAACTTAGACCAACAAGATTGGATTAACTGATAATTAAATATTCATAAGCTTATTATTTTAACTAGTAATTAATTTGAAATTAATTAATTAGTTAACATAAAAACACATTATCCTAAAAAGGGTTTCGAGCTGTACCAATACCAATTTTGGACTTCTTAAGAAGATAGGAGGAAGTGATGTACTTTAGTTTTGACTGACCCTAAGGTGACGTATTCTAAATTAAGTCATGAAATTTGAAATGATGGGTTACACTCACAAAGTCACAATTAAGCTTTCATGTAGATAGTTGTGACTTGACCAAACAAGCGATATGTTATTGTTAAAATAGAAAAATGAGATAAATTAAGTTTTAATTAATAAGGATGAAAATGTCTCATAGACCGTCTGAGATTAATCTGACCGACCCTAAAGCGGAACATTAATCGTTGAGTTGTTTTATCGTGATTAGTAAGTGTTAATTTTATGTGTTTATTATGATTGCATTCATGCATCACGGTTACTTTTTGAATTCTAGATATTTATTATATTGAATTATGTATGTTTTAAATTATAGTTATCAATATTATTTCTACCATGGTCAACCCTGTTGCTGCTTTACTCGCTCTTGAAAAATTGAATGGTGATAATTTCGTACGTTGGAAATCAAATATGAACTTAATGCTGATATATGAAAACCATAAGTTCGTTCTTACTGAGAAATGTCCTGAGAAGCCCGCTGCTAACGCCCCTAACAATGTTAAGGATAAATATGATGCTTGGATCATATCAAACAACAAGGTGAAGTGCTACACGCTTGTGAGCATGAATAATGTTCTGAGAACCAAACATGAAAGCGTGGGGACTGCCTATGAGATTATATAATCTTTACAAGCAATGTTTGGGCAGCAGTCCGATCAAACTCATCATGAGGCTACTAGGAGCTATATGACAACTAAGATGAGGAAGGATACTTGTGTTCAAGAACATGTTTTGAACATGATCAACATAATGCACGAGGCAGAAGTACATGAGGCGACCATTGATGAACGAACTCAAGTTAACATCATACTATAGTTGCTCACACCAGCTTTTTCTGCGTTCACGCCCAACTTTGTTATGAAAAAGGTTGCAATTCCACATGATCTAATTTTTGAATGAATTGTAGAATTTTGAGTCACTCAACCTTAGAATGACCAAAGAAGGCGAGACAAATATTGTTGAGTAAAAGCCTTCTTCCAATATTGTTAAAAACAAGAAAAGAAAGAAGAACAACGGTAAGGACAAGAGTAAGAACAAAAGAGTAAAGAAAGCCAAGACATCGTCGAAAGACAAGAAGCACAAGAAAGACAATAGCCCAAAGGAAAGTGTTTTCATTGTGGGGCTGAATGTCATTGGAAGAGAAACTGTAACAAGTATCTCTCTGAGCTGAAAAAAAAAAGGTAAATATGATTTACTTGTACTTGAAACTTGTTTAGTGGAATATGATTTGTCATCCTGGATACTTGATTCAGGAGCCACTAACCATGTATGTTCTTCTTTGTAGATGCTTGATTCGTTAAGGGAGCTAACTGATGGCGAGGTTGTTTGAGAGTTGGTAGTGGTGTGCTCATGTCAGCTAATGCATTAGGGACAGTCTGTTTACTTTTTGAATATAATTATTTAGTTTTGAACTATGTTTATTATATTTCTGGTTTTTCGAGGAATTTGATTTCTCTTTCATTTTTGCAAGAACAGTTATTCAAAGTTTATTTCATTAATAAATAATTTATTATTTCTAAGAATGGATTCGATATATATCATGCTAAAATTATAAATGAACTGTTTATGCTTAAACCAAGTGAACACGTGTTAAATAATTCTGAATTATTTAAAATAGCAAAACCTAAAAATAACAAACGACAAAGAGTTCCTTATGATGATAACGCATATTTATGGCATCTTAGGTTGGGACATATTAATCTAAATAAGTTAAACAAGTTAACAAAGCATGGTGCTTTGAGAGAGCTAAAAGTTGGAACTCTTCCTATTTGTGAGTCATGTCTAGAGAGTAAAATGACCAAGAGACATTTCACAGGAAATGGCCAAAGAGCCAAGAAACCACCTGAGTTAGTACATAGTGATGTATGTGGACCGATCAATGTACAAGCTAGAGGTGAGTATGAATATTTTGTCATTTTCAGTGACGACTACTCAAGATATGGTTATAGTTACCTAATGCATCGAAAGTCTGAAATTTTTGGAAAGTTTAAAGATTTCAAGGCTGACGCTGAAAGCAATTCGGTAAATAATTGAAAACCATTCGATCCGATCGAGGTGGTGAATACTTGGATTTAAAATTCAATGATTATTTGCTGAAGTGTGAAATCCTATCCCAACTTACAACACCTGCAACACCACAGCAAAATGGTGTTGCAGAGAGGAAAAACCAAACCTTATTGGATATGGTTAGGTCGATACTAAGCTACTCATCATTATCACTTACATTTTGAGGATATGCACGACACACGACAACTTACATTTTGAATGTAGTATCTTCTAAGTCTGTAAGCAAGACGCCTTTAGAGTCATGAAATGACTCCAAACCTAGTTTACGTCATTTTCATATATGGGGGTGTCCAACTCACGTTCTTAGACCTAAGACCGAAAGGTTAGACTCAAACTCTGAGGTGTGCATATTCATTGGCTATTCTCTAGATACTAGAGGTGAGTTCTTTTATAGCCACAATGATCAAAAGGTGTTTGTGTCGATAACTGCAACATTTTTTAAGCATGACTATATGAAAAATTACAAACCTCATAGAAAATTAGTTCTCGATGAATCAACAACTGATGAGATCAGACCCCACTTCAATTTCTACTGATAAACGACAAACCAGGGAAACCACAGATCCTGCAAAACCCCGATGCAACGTCGTAGTGGGAGGATTGTGGGACAACCAATTCGCCATGAACTAGAGGCATATGTCATAGTGTTAGGCACTAATAAGGACGATCTATTATCTTATGAAGAAACAATGGATGATCCTGAAAATGAGAAATGGCAAGATGCCATGAACCAAGAAAATGGGATCTATGTATTTCAATTTCGTCTGGGAACTTTTAGATCGACTTTAAGATGTCAGGCCCATTGGATATAAATGGATCTTCAAGAATAAAAATGTGCAGATGAAAAAGTAGAGACTTTCAGGGCACAATTAGTAGCCAAAGGCTCTACACAAAGGGAGGGAGCCGATTATGAAGAGATATTCTCTGCTGTATCCATGCTAAAATCCATTCACGTCCTTTTGTCCATAAATGCTAGTTTGACTATGAGATATGGAAAATGGACTTCAAGACAGCTTTTTTGAATGACTATCTTGAAGAAAACATCTATATGATGCAATCAGAAGGGTTCGTACAAAAGGGACAAGATCAGAAAGTATGCAAGTTGCTTAAATCTATTTATGGATTAAAGCAAACATCTGGATCTTGGAATCTTACCTTTAATTAGATTATAAAGTCTTATGGCTTCGAGCAAAATGTTGACGAAACATCTGTTATAAATACATCAAAGATAAGATAATGGTTTTCTTAGTTCTTTATGTTAATGATATTCTACTAATTGGAAATGATGTAGAAACTTTGTCAAAGGTACATAAGTGGTTAGCTGAGAAATTTCAAATGAAATATTTGGGCGAAACGAATTATGTTCTAGGCATTCAAATCCTAAGGAATAGAAAGAACAAGTTTTTGACACTTTCTCAGGCATCTTATATTGATAAGGTGTTGGAGTTCTCTATGAAAAATTCCAAGAAAGGTCAACAATCGACCAAACATGGAATTATCATTTCCAAGGAATAATGTCCTAAGACATCTTAGGAGGAGAAGGATATGAGAAAGGTTTCCTATGCTTTAGCAGTTGGAAGTCTTATGTATGTCATGTTGTGTACGAGGCCGAACATCTATTATGTAGTGGGAATTGTCAGCCGTTATCAATTGAATTCAGGTTTGGAATATTGGATTGCAGTAAAACACATTCTCAAGTATCTTAGGAGAATGAGAAACTATATGCTTGTTTATTCAGGTGGAGACCTGAACCCCACTGAATATACTGATTCTGATTTTCAATTAGACAGTCGAAAGTCGACATCTGGATCAGTATTCACTCTAGGTGGAGGAGTTGTAGTCTAGAGAAGTATTAAGTAATCCAGCATTGCAGATTCCACTATGGAAGCCGAATATATAGCGGCTTGTGAAGCTGCGAAAGAGGCGGTATGACTTAGAAAGTTCTATTCTGATCTGCAAGTAGTTTCAGATATGGACAAGCCACTGATCCTGTACTGTGATAACAGTGGGGCAGTAGTAAATTTTAAGGAACAAAGAAGTCACAAGAGGAGCGAGCACATAGAGAGGAAATATCATCTTATACGAGAGATCGTGCATCGAGAGGATGCGACTAAAGATAGCATCAGAATAGAACCTGGTTGATCCTTTTACAAAGACACTTTCTGTGAAATCATTTGAGGGTCACATGCGTAACATGAGATTAAGAGAGATGCACATTTTGCTTTATAGCAAGTGAGAGATTGCTTGGGGGTTATGCCCTGAAAATATGTATATTGACATTTTGATATGAAATTTAAAGAGTATTGCATTTTTCTTATAATTGTTCTTCTAAATTATTATTTAATAATTTATATAAATATCTAAAAATTCTGTATTCATTAATGAGACTATGATCTTGTATTAGTACGAGAGGATTAATATCATATATAATGAATAAAATTATCAGCAATATATTAAAGTGTGTAATCTTTCATGAATGATTGCTAATACGGTTCACTAAACATTATGAATGCGTGTGATCTAGACCCGAATCATTGATGTGGATAAACATCTTAGTAAATGTACTTTATATAATAAGATTATATATGACAGAACCGATGTGCATTAATATCTTTATTAACGTGTCGTTTATCATAAAGATTTAATACACATCAATTCGATGATCATATGTAGATCAGTCTGAATCCTGAGTAGTCATGAACTCCTATGCATGTATACTGCTATTTTGATTCACTTGTTAAGGTCTATTTGTTCATCAACCTAGTGACATTTGTTTTTGAAATTCAGTGATGTGGATGGCTCGGGACATGATCTTACAAGATTTAGAATCTAAACTTTCCTAACGGATCGTATATTGGTTCCCTTAAGTGTTAATTCTGGAATTGAATGATTATTGAGCTCAAATTTATAATAAGATTATAAATTAATCATTCACTAGTGGATTAATGGTATTTAAAGATCAAAATGTAATTAGAAGGGTAAAATAATAATTTTGACCAGTTCTAATTTACAAACCAATAATTGGAGGACATAACTACATGAAATGATTATGTCAGTGGATTACATGAGAATACTCTGTAAATACATTCTATAATCTCTAAGCATGCAATTTCATATTTATAGTGGAGTAATAATAAAATTAATAAATAAAATTATTTAATTAACGAGTTTAATTAATAATCTGATTTATTGAAATTTATGATTATAGGTCCATGGTCCCCAAGTCACTTCTATACTATGATGTCTAGAGTGTGAATATTTCAAGACATGAGAACATGACTTACTTGCAAAATGAACTTTTATTTTAGGGTAAGTACATAATCATGAGATAATTATGTATGATTAATTAATTAATTGAATTATTTATATATTTAAATATAATTTTCAAAAATTATATATATAAAAATAATTTGAGACAAAATATCTAATTTGTGAAATTAGATAATTAAATTATAATTGTATAATAATTTAAATCAACTAAATCTGTTATTTGTAAAATAATAAATTAATTAGTTGATACAAATAATCAGATATGTTAATTTTGAGAAAAAGAAAAAAATTTATAGACTATCAATAGAGTATATGGAGAATAAAAACAAAGAAAATAAAAACTTTTGCTTCTTAATAATTTTCCTTTCTTTTTTTCTTTCCTCTTTCTTTCTCTTACATTTATAGTTTCTCAGATTCAAACACTGCATAAATAATCCACAGCCGTTGGATCGGAAAAAGAAAACTGATAATTTTCCTTTCTCAACATTAGAACTGAAAATAACTTCCTGTAATTATGATGGATAAAACTGATGAAAATAATGATGAAGTACGACAAGATAAGTTCGTGGTTTTCGAGTCATAGTATTATTCGATTTCCCTAAAATTATATAATTTGGCAAAAAAGAAAGACAATGATGAATGATGATGAAACACAGCAAAACAGCATAAAAATGTGAAAAATAACTATCATGGAAAATTGAATTATCAGAATATCTATAACATCTGCTTCTAGTTGTAAGCATTGAAAGAAAATTCTGAGATCCATAAAGTATTATTACATGTAGACATTTAAGACAAGAAAACAGCTCAATGAAGGTCTAGCAGTGTTGTGATCTCCTAATTACTCATCAAATGTGCTCATAAATCCACCAAGAAATCCAGCCCCATTGCAATCCCCACACAACATCTCCCTTTTACCTCTGCAAAGAAATAGACATAAACTTCTTCATAATGTTGGGTTTCTTCAAACTATTTCAAGCTTTTTAAAAGTTTTAAGTATCAGCAAAATGCTTAACATCGAGTCTCAAAACAGAAACATTGATTTTAGACTCTTAGCATTTAGGCTTGGAATAGACTACAAAGAGTATTGATGTAATGCCGGTACAAAGAGCCGAGCGACACTGCTGTTTTGACGTTGTTTTTAAAACCTAGTTTGCCTACTTACCTACAAAGCCAACATAAGCCACCGGCTTTAAACTGTCCATTGAAGTGATCTACAGAATTAACTCCACTTCCCTTGCATTGAGAACACTGGACAGCACCTGGTTTTAGATTTAAAACATTTGAACTCTGTCAATTGAAGTTTTCTCCTAGCTAGTTAGAAGACAAGTAAAAACATAAAGTTTACGTAACCACATTAACTTGCTCAGAATGACATAATGAGAGTTTTAAGCACAGACACAGAAGTTCAGTTCATACTTCTAGTACAATTAAGAGCATCAATACATTCAGCACTACTTTATAGTGCCATCATATAGTTTTACCAGTCTTCATGCCGGTGTTTGAAAAACAAATCAAGAATTAAATTAAGGACAAAAGACAAGGTAAAATCTCCTTACCATTTCCATCACAATTGGAACAGACTATGCTATTTGTTTTGGTGCTTGGAGTGCTTTCTGCAGCCTGTCAAAGCAAGATTCAAATGAAACACAAAAATAGGAACTGTATGGGAATCAATATAAGTACATAAGTGTGTGCCTTAGCTCCAAAGGGTTGGCCCAAGTGATCAATGCCTTAGACCTGAAGGTTTGCCCCTTATAGTTCTTAGGTTCGAATCATCTTAGGTGCATTCAAGGACCATACCCCCTGGTGTTGAAGAAAGCGAGTTATCCTAACTCATGCAGTAAAAATTCCGAAGGCACGGTGCACGAATCTTGTGGGATTAATTAAGACCCCGACACCCATAGATACTAAAAAAAGTGTTTGCCTTCCTATTCAGAAGAAAATGTTTGCCTTTTGTTTCAACCACTACTTACTTTTTGGTCAACAAATCTTCATCTTTAGTTTCTCGCAAAGACAATACAGTTTAGATAACCCATACTGAGTTACAACATTCTTATTCTCAAGTTAAACAATTCCTTTGATTCCATACAAATGCAGTACGAAACAGTTCAAAAAATCAGCTCGAACTCACAGACAAACTGTTCAATGTTCAATAAAGGCAATTGGAGAACCAAAAAGCTGCATTGGGTCCAACAAGGCCAAATGAGAATAATAAAACACGATGAGTGAGATGCTAAAACCTCACCTTGACTTCCAAAGACTGAAATTTTGCAGAACTAGAGCTCTGATATAATTCATTTATCCGAACAAACTTCCGGACAGCCGAATTGTCAATAACAATTCCTAAGAAACACCACAAAACATTCGCAAAACCAGTTACTCAGTCATATTAAAAGAGAACACAGAGAAAAAGGCAGAGTGAGGAGAGGGAAAATACCTGGTTTATTAGAGAATTTAAAGGAACAAATCGGCGTGTAATTTAGAGAGCTTGCCATTCAATCAAACTTCAAAATTTCAACTCTTTTTTTCTGGGTTATCTGAAAACTTTCAGAAGGAAGGGAAGGTCTTAAGCTTAAGCTCAACGTCTGTTTCTTGGTGGTGGCCAATATACAATGTAATCAGATAAGGCCCTTGGCGATGATAAGGAACCTCTGTAGCCCAGGCAAACTACCTAAATACCCTCCTTGAATATTCGACTATACCTGTGATTGGATTAGAGAAGGTAGGCAATTGTGTAAACTCACGTGTCCCTCGGGCAGCGGGACTCACTCGTTTTGCTCTTCAAATACTGTCGCCCTGTGTAAACAATATATTAATAGAATGGCTAGCGCTCTCTTGTGTGCGTCTCAGTTCGTTCCTTCGGCAAGTAGGTTTTTTATTTTCGTTTTTGGCATTCATTTTCTGTATATTTTGTGTTTCTGTTGTGTAATTTTATTGGTGTTTATTGAAGCAGTAATTTTTCTTCTCACATTTGTAAATTTCTACTTAATGGGTGCTTCATTGTGAGCTGAAGTTGTACATCGATTGTTCGATCGTAAGGTGAAACTTACGGAAGGATTGTTATATGCATAACAGAGCGGAAAGTGGATGTACGTTTGATCTACCTCAGGAGCTCATTCTATGGCAAAGTAATCTACAATCAAAATCTTCCACGAAGAAACATAACTATCAGCAATGGAAGCTCCGTTGTGGTGGCCTCATTGGTTCTTTCCTTCATCCTTTTACTTCTTTTTTCATTCTATGGTGGAGGCGTTTATTGAGTAAAAAAATACACACTGCATAATCATTCGATGTATCTCAGTCAATATTTTTTTTTCCAATCGAGAAGAATATATTGTAGTTTACTGATAGAAATCTAGTGTAGTTTGATCAAGTGCTCGAAGAACTACGAATTTTCAATAGCAATATACTTGATATGGGTATGTTTCCATACTTGATTAGTTATTTTTTATGTTAGTCTTCATTATTTGACAGCTTGGAAGGAAGGTCAAGGCCAAGAGCCTGGAGACGGTGATACCTGATCCAGATTACCGGATTCCAGTAGTCCTACTTGGTGAGTAGATTTGAATCCCTCTGACTGCGTTTGTTTTGACATCATAATTAGAAATACAAAAAGTTCTAGAGATCACTTTTAACTTTAAGAATCATTTGTGAAATAATTCAGCGCGAAACTGTCAACTAGTTTTTCTAGGAGAACCCAGCTTGACAAAAATGCATATATTCATATGCAAGCCAGTCTCTGAGTAGGATGTGTAGTTAACAATTTAACAGAAACATTAGGTTCTTGGCTTTAGCAGCTAAATCTTTGATACATAAGTTTTCGTAACCTTTTCCAACTAACTTCAATCGTTTTAGATATTTCAGAGATAGATCAATGAATATATTTGATAATTTAATAATTTAAAAGTATGTCTCTACATTTCGTCTGGAACTTCAATCTAATTATCAGATTAATTATTTCTCACTTTTCTAAAGAGAATTGCTTCCAATAGAGATACTGAAAAATAATAGAAGTTATGCTTAACAGGTATGGCTGGTGGATTAGCTTATACCAATAATCTTTTACCAGCTGCACCTGTTGGTCTCCTTGGTTTACTCCTACTGTTCCAGGTAATAATTATGACAACGTACGAGTATAAAATCAAACAGAGATTTAGGCTGTTTTTAGTTGAATTGCAACTTATCTAACCGTGTCATTTCATTGTTTCAGACTACCAGAGTGAGATTTGTCTTTGATGACGAGGCTTTGGTATGTACACTTCAATTCCCAAACTAGAATGTGGTTTATTTCTTACAAGAATATTAGATATTGGTTACCAATTCTGTAAGCTTATAATTATTTGTCATTCCATGTATTGGTTCATTGGGTTAACCATTCCTGTGATCCTTTAGAGGATTATTTGCTTACTATAATCTGAGTGGTTCTTCCAGCTTCACTGCTATAGCCTTTTTCAGTTCAGTCGTTCCTGGCCTCATAGCCATTTTCTCACCCGTAGTCAACAAATTGATAATCATCCATTTTACCGAGCGTCACCAAATTGATATCTGATTTGTCATCCGTGTGTGTGCGCGTATCACGGTGTTACACATTACTCCTATATGAAGATTACGTACTTGTTGATATCTGTGATTTTAGGAGGTAAAAGTAGGAGATCAGCTAAATGATTCTGGTGAAAACGTCTTCGTTGGAGGGAAAAACCGTTGGAAGTAGGTAAATCAAATCATGTGCATCCCTAAAAAATCATGTAAACAGTGAATTGACAAGTTTTATACATGACAGATACTCAACATTTGTGAACTGGGAACTCTGGTGGCCAGGTTTCCCAATTCTAGTGTATTTTAAAGAGAGACAAACAAAGCCTGAAGGACAAGTGCACTTCTTCCCTGTTATTTTTGTAAGTATTGAAGCAAAGCAAATGAGCATCTTCTTAATAGTGTAATCTGATAATATATCATCTTGCTTCTATACAAGAAGAATATAAAAGGTTGGCTGGAAAATTATGAGTTTTCACTTTTTGGGATGTCAACAACATATATCTGTTTTTTGAATATTAAAGTTTTGACATTTTTCTTAGCCATCCCTTTTCCTTCTCTAATATATTCATGTTTCGAGCAGAACGGGAAGCAACTTTATGATGCCATGGTGGAGAGGGCTGGTCCTTCGAAAACTAGTTCACCAAAAGAATCATAAAGGCTTGAGCTTTATGATTAGAATCATCTTGTCATGCCATGTGATGGTAGACATGTTGGCATGAGGTTACTGTTTTTCATGTTTATCTCATTAGGCCTCAATTTGTTATGCCTCACTGTACTGTAATATTCATCACTGGATTAGATTGGATAAGATTGGCCGTATTAACTAGATGCTAATATTGTGTTTGATGTTAAACTGTATTAACGTGTAATATGTTGGCAGTAGGATGATGATCAATGTACTGTATAAAGCATATTAATTTTCAGTTAATATTGATTGTATTTCAAATCAAATTTGACATCTAACTTTTGAATTTTTTATTGTACTTACTACATACACAGACAGACAAGTATATACTATAAAAGGTAAGTAATTGATATTGCACTGTACAAGACAAGTATACACGACTATACTTGCCAAAGCGTAACCAAACAACATATCGTACAAGAAATACAATATGGTGTCCTAATAAAGCAGAGTGAAAGTGAAATAAAAATCAACTTGGCTTAGACATTAGACGGTAATACTGTTTCGCATAGGCTCAACTTTGCTCTCATCTCTTACTCACCAAACATTTGTCATATATTATCCTCCCGACACCGCACTTCTCATTTTATTTTCTTGTCCTACATTTCCCCTCTGTTTTTTTCTCTGCTCGAGATGAACAAGGTCTCTCTCCCTCCCTCAGTCCACTTCAGTTATTCAGGTAGCAGATTCTCATGCTTACTTCTGTTACAGGTACCAGGATGTTCTCAGAACAGACTGAAGATAAAACCCATGAAATTAGCTGTTCTTATCGGAATGCATATATATTTTTTTACCATATAAAAGTAAAGGGATTTGTAATTAAACGTATCTTAAAAAATGATAGTTGTTCTGTAAACTCGAGCCAACTCAGTATGTAAAACTCTCCTCAACTTATATTCGAATATAAAACAAATTTAACATCCTCAATTAATGTTGATTCAGATCAATTAGAACTGCATAATGAATTTAAACAAAACTCAAAACAAAACCCATCTGGGAAACCAAGCTGAGCTCAGGAACGTGTAACAAGCCAGTCTCTTCTGCCACTTCTGGATATGTTTTTGTCCAAGTAGCTCTTTCTCATTGTCTCTCACTGTTCTCTATAAATAAGCTCATTTCTCATGGCAAGCTCAGTAGAATATACATACTCGTGTTAGTTAATTACTCTTGGTGCAATGAGCATCTGTACCGTGCTGGGTGCATTGATGATAACCAACGCTTTTTAGAAATTCTCTGATTTCTTTAGAACTGCTGTTACTAGCCTGCAACAGTCGTTCATCTTCCTCATAGATCAGATATGGAGCTTCCTTACCCTTTCTTGAGAGTAACTTTGAGGCTCCTTTTAGAACATGGTATTCCCATCCCTGAACATCTATTTTAATCACAAGTACTGGCTCTGTCTCTGGGATTACTTCATCTAAAGGTACTGATGGTACTTGGACGGCTATTTCTTCGTTTGATTTGAATGCCATCTTCGCCCCAGTGGCTGAAACCGCACTGTTGTCAAGCCGACCAACCAACTGTTAACAGAAGCACATAGAAGTTAAGGTAACGATTTACCAAAAAAAAAACTTAAAGGTAACGGCCAAAATGTACAATTCCGTTTTCTAATTTTATGTCTCAAAACATTGTGCAAGTGTTCAGATATGATCAACAATGCAGAAACAGATAGGTTCCTGCTTATAGAGAGCCTTTCTGGGAAAAATTTATAAAAGAATAACTAAAACTAAAGGACGTAGACATGCATATAACATTGAACTTCGAATACAATCACATGAGATTCTAATATATCCCAAGATTGACGACGTTCTCCATCCTAATAAAGGGAAAGTAGAAAGCGGAATCTTAATTTACGTTGAGGCTAAGCTGCTCGATTCTATTTTACCATTTTCTTTGGTCTGCCTCCTCTTCTGCTTCCTTTCATTCAGAAGCCACCACGAGATTTAGATTTGCGGAAAATCATAGTCCCAACCATTGACTATCTAACCCATATACTCTAAACATGCAGCACCTCTTTCACATGTTTCCATTTTTAATCATTTTTACATTCTTGACTTTGCCCATCTCAAGGATAAGTTAGTTTCAAAAAAAGAAAATCTCATGGATAAGTTATAATCCGCTAACATCCCTAATTTAACCTTCTTATTAGGCCTTTCTATACACAAAAAATGGGGGGGAGGATGTTAAGTATGAAGCTTAATGTACNGGGGGGCGGAGGATGTTAAGTATGAAGCTTAATGTACACTGATAATCAATATATAGATTGAATTGAATATATTGGACTGGATTTTCTTCTCCGTCATTATACTTTCCAATTCGGCACATTGAATGAGAAACTATCTAACACTAAATTAAGTTCCTATCGATTTTCTCAGACTTCCCTAAATTGGAGATACAGATCCCATAGACCATTTCAAAGGTTGATTAAATGTTCTTTAAATCAAACTCAAAATCCACCAAATCTAAATGGAACTGGATACAATTTAGGCAAGATTCAAGAATGGATACACATTCCAAAACCAACAAGAAACTACTAAATCAGATTGTACCTTGTGGATTGTAATATTGCCAAGCCGATCTGACGTAGCGGCCTCGAACACATTGACCAATTCCCCAACCCGATTGAAGTAAATCCCATCACAAATCCTCTGCAAATTCTCGAAAACGGGTTCGAATGCCAAAACCCTAAAACCCATCACGGCAGCAGCGAAGGTCGCCATTCCCACATTGGCACCTACGTCGACCACATACCCATCTCTTCCTTCTCCTTTCATCCGCTCCAACACCTCCTGGATCGTCACCGAAATATCAGGCTTTCGGAACGGCTTCCCTTTGAGCATTCTAGCTATATTCTTATGAGGCTTTTCGGGCAAAGTTCCCAAATCCGCAAGCGAGTAGAGAAATGGATGTCGAACGCCTTCGACGATGTTGGCAATCACAGGGTGAGATTGAGGGCATTTGAAGCAGTCGAAGGGAGCGATTGCGTGGAATGGAAAATGTGTTTTGACAGTGAAGGTGGGGCTGGGTTTTTCTGAAGGGCGATAGGTAAGAAACAGAAAGAAGAACATGAGGAGCAAAGTGGTACATAACAGTACGAAGAGAGTTCTGGGTGACAGTATTTTCGAGGTCTTGTCTCTTTTCCATGCATTAGCCATGGAAGGAGAAAGCTAAGCTAAAGCTCCCCCCAAGAAAAAAAACTTCCAGGAAAAATAAGCTCAGATCTATATTCTATGGTTAATATGAAGAGACGGTGAAAAAATTACACGTTAATTCTGGAGAAGCATAAGCTCATACAGTGTGGAATACAGTGGAAATGGGAATTTTCCCGGGAAAGATGGGGATTTTCCGGGAAGATTAATACTGAATCCAGTGTGGAATACAGTGGAAGTGAACCTTGGTCACAGGTATCCGTATGCAGTATAAAGAAGTATGTGAAGATGCTCGTTTCAACCAATAAAAAGATGCCACGTCATACTTACGGTGAGTTCATATGATTTTCCGTCTAATTTATTTTCTCTCAACTCTATGTTTTTCTGATTCAGATTATTTGCAGGAAATGACGTTAGACCTGATCCGTTCAATCTGATCTATCCAAATTTAACTGACCATCAAATTTAATATAACTGCACCTTCTGCTGAATAATGGTAGAAGTTCCACTTCGGCATTTTCCGAACCAACCTCAGACCAGAAAAAAACAGCATGGTTTTCACTTCATTTATATTTGCCCTTTTTCAAGAAATTCCCTTTTAATATCTGACAATTAATTTACTTGTCTAATGATAATGGAAAGTGAAGCTTATAGAAAGTTCCAATAACTAAACACAATGAATTGTGTACTTATTGCATATCTTAAATTAAAAAAAACACTAAGAAAATAGAGTGAGAATATGTTGTCATATAGAAGTGTGATTTTTATTTTTTTCATTGTTTCATAATATCCAAATCTCATAAAGATTTTAAGTCAAGAGTCCATCTTCTTGGAGCATTTTTAAAACAAACTTACAAATGATTTGGGTTAGTTCTCTCTCTCTCTTCCCTGAATTCTCTTTCCCTACAAACTCTCTGTTTTTCTATCTGCAACTGTTGCAACTTGCATTGCATGCACACATTTTTCTTTATTTTTTTTTTTGGAAAATATAGCAATCTTCTTCTTGCCTTCTAATTATTCTGTGCACTAAAGAAATATACTCATCCTTTCTACACACACAAAAGAAAAATATATCTCAAATATTCTCTTCTTCATTTTCTTTACTTATTTTTTCTTTCATTTTCTTATATTTTATCATTACTGCAATATATATATATATATATATGATTTTTGGGTATATTTCATATTGTACTTTATTTTAGTTATATCTATCTCTGTTATTTTGGTGATTTAAAGAATGTTTTATTATTAAAGAAAATTAATGAATATTGGAAGATGTAGGAACTCTTTACTTTCACTTATTTTCTTTTTGCTTTGTAATTACTTGAGAAGGAAACGTTTTATTTTCCAGTAACTGAAAATGAATTATTATCACAATGTCTGCTTCTCTTTACAAAATTAATAAATAAATAATCTTCCTTCATTTGTTTTTCTGGTAATTATGATTATGATTATCGTAGATATTAATTTATTTTCCTTTGTAGATCATCTCTGCATTTTTGGTTGAGATTGGCAGCTTCCAATGGTGAGTTAGTTATATTCAATCCTTGCAGTTAAACTTTAAGTTCTTCATGTTAATATTTAAAATATTTTCAGTTTTAATAAAATAAAAATTGCTATTAAATTGTTGAAATTACTTGATATTGCAGGGTGTCTTTACTGTTAATTCTGCACTAATTTTGGGTATTATCATATTATGGTCCTCAGACTGTGTAGAAGCCAACACTTACAATGTTTTACAGTATGGAGCTGTCAATGGCAGCACCATAGATAACTCACCAGTACTTATTATTCAAACCCTTTTATCTTTTTTTTTTTAGTTTTACTTGTGTATTAATTATATGAATTATTAATATAAATTTTATTTTTTTCTGAATTTTAGGCATTTGCAGAAGCATGGAAAGCAGCATGTGAATCAGAAACCCAGAATCCTAAAGTAGTAATTCCGAAGAGTAATTCATTTTTGGTAAATCCAATTGTCTTCAGTGGTCCATGCAAAGCCAACACCATCACATTTCTGGTACTAATAAAGTTATTTATTTATGCTATGTTTGGATCTCGAAAACTATACCATATGTTTTAACTCAAGACTTTCTATTCTGATATTATGTGAAATAGTCAATTATTTTAAAAAAATGTAAGTTTTTGGGTAAAGCTAATTTATATATTTAAATTAGAGATGTTATGTTATGATCCTTATTCCTGAAATTTGGACAGGTAGGAGGCAGCATAGTGGCACCAGCCTCACCTGATGCATGGAAGGGGCTCCAACAGAGTCAGTGGCTCGCTTTTGAAGATGTTTCAGGTCTAAATGTCGTTGGCTATGGCCTGATCGATGGTAGTGGAATGGGATGGTGGAATCAATCATGCAAATATCATCCTTATTTGGTATATAAAATTTTAACCCATTTCTCATTTCTATATTTACATGTTTCTTTCAGTATCTAATATGTTCTCCACTTTCTTGACTTGTCCCAGAAGGGTTGCACCTCATTGGCGCCTACGGTTAGTGTCCAATCCTATAGAGAGAGAGATAGGATTTGAATCACCTTTCTAAACCAACAGCCTAGATCTTCACGAAAATTAATATAAAAGTAAAAAAATTATTTTTAAAGATAGTATGGGCCGTTGAGATATGAATAACGGTCCAAATCAGACATAACTGTCTCATGTTCAGTCGAGCATGAGAAATCGAATCCGAGAGAGACTTTTACATAGTTGTACATTTCAGTGAAATTCCAAGAGCCTAATGCGGCGATGTGTGCAGGCAATGAAGCTTTTGTGGTGCAATGGGAGCAGTATAAGCAACATAAAATTCATAAACAGCTCTCAAACACATATACTAATAAGGGGAAGTGAAGGAATAATGGTTAAGAATTTGGTAATCAGTGCTCCTGGGAACAGCCCCAATACTGATGGAATTCACATTCAATCTTCTCACAATGTTGTCATCAAAGAAACCATTATAGGAACTGGTAAACCTATTGCTTCCTTCAATTTCAAATTTTCTATGCCAATGATATGAAAAAATGATTGGCGATTGTGATCAAAACACAGGTGATGATTGTATATCAATTGGAGACTATACTTCTAATGTGGACATCTCAGATGTCAGATGTGGACCTGGTCATGGAATAAGGTGACTTTCTCTTCATTGCCCACATTCATTTCCAATTATATTTGTGCAACTTTTTTCTTTGATCTTCTTGTCTCAATGAACAGAGCTTTTCTTGTTTTTAATAGATTATTAAAGGGCATGCACATTTTGCTCCCTAAAATATGGGGTTATGGCAAATCAAACATTACTTTATTTTGTAACGAATAAAGCCTTAAATTTTCATAAAACTTTAAAATACATCTTCCGTATATCAAAATGGGTAAGGTGTACTTTTAATTAGATGGAACATATTGCATTTAATAATTTCCATTTTCTTTCTTGAAACTGCAGTTAATAGACTTATTTTTCCCCGTTTTTGGCTGTTTCCTCTTTAGCATTGGAAGTTTAGGTAAGGGAAGAAACTTTGTACAAGTAGAGAACATTAACGTAAGTAAGGTTTACTTCAAAGGAACTACCAATGGGGCTCGGATTAAGACATGGCAGGTAAAATAATCAAGTCTAGTGTTCTTTTCTACTACCTTTTCCAGATAATTAACTGCAGATCCCTTTGTCTATTTTCCGAACAGGTTGGTAGAGGTTTCGTACGAAGAATCATATTCGAAGATCTTTATTTCAACTCGGTTAGAAATCCATTGATTATAGACCAAAATTATTGCAACGTTAAGGGAGCTTGCAAGGAAGAGGTGAAACCAAATCTTTGCTTTTCAACTCCTAATTCTATACAAGTTTTAATTGATCAAACGACATAAAGTTGATATTAATGGTTTAAAAAAATTTAACACGAATCCTTTAAGTTACCAACCATCCGAAGAATTCAAAGTCAGTTCAAAATTCTTTAATTACTAGACTTGAAATTTTGTGTATTATGCCAAAGCAAACAGGAGTTCAAATAGAAGAAGTGATGTTCAGCAACTTCTTTGGGACATCAAGCTCAAATGTGGCAGTTACACTCAATTGTAGCAGATCTGTCCCCTGCACCAACATACTGTTCAAGTCTATATTTCTTATATCAGCAAGAACAGGACAGAAGCTTACCTCAAGCTGTGCTAATGCCTATGGGAATGTCAAAGGGATTGTTCAACCACAATCTTGTCTTCAACTTCAATCTAAAAAATCATTAGATAATTGTGAAAAGGAATTGCAAGGGTCTGAGGGGCCAACTCCATTGCTCTTCTTTTCTTTTACATGATTAGGCACTAACATCAGTTGTCAATTCTTTTTGCGTATCATTTCCCAAGACTTACACATTATGTCACTCTAAACCACTGCCAGTGATGGAGTTTTTGGCTCTTCAAGTTTTTTTCTCTCCGAAATAAGACCACGTCACTAATTTCTGACGCTGAAGTTTGTAATGATAATAGCATTCTCTTACAAAGAAAAGTAACATTTCCATCTAGAATTTATTTAAAACTAAAAAAAAGTCTTTGATACCAGATTGTACGACACCGCAGGCACCTCAGTAAGGTAACGCAAATATGTTAACTGATGATGTAACTCAGATGTGTTGAAGGTACCTCAAAGAAAGTCTCAATACAAGATGGGAACCAAAGGACTTTCAGAGAATCAGACCTCTACATTGTATTGCAAGAATTTGGGAAGACTCCAATATTATGTTTTTGCATACTCGAAACGCTAATAATAGTTTGCATTACATTATGATCGAACTGCAGATAATAAAAGTACAAAGTACGTATAAATATACAAAACTATAAAGAATCGTGATTTACATTTACCAACTCATTCTATAATGAAACTACTGACTGCCTCAAAACGTTTTCACAAGGCCAATCTTTGAATCACCAACTCCTTAAGGGAAGTCACCAATCTCCCAAACACCTTCAAACTGTGGCCTATTTTACCCTGCCATGAAACAAGCAGCATATTAAAATAATCAATGTGATGCAATATAAAACTAAGACGCAATAAACATTGTAACAAAATTCCACAAGCACAAGAAATAAGGTAAAAATATGAAGGAGAACTAATATCTACATCCAGACTGGATCATAATTTGGCTTCTGCATCAAGTTGCTTGATTTTCTACAATCTAGCCAAGTACTCAATTACGATTACAGTGTCTTGTCTTGTGTACGAAAAACTGTAGGAATGATTAACCACCAAACACCAAACCAAGGCAATTACACCAGAAAACATTATTCCGATTACCAAACCATTTTTTTTAAAAGGTATTCATTAAATTTTCTGCTCAGATAACTGATATGCTGAGTTTTTCCAGAAATGTCAGAACCACGTAGTAGATTGCAAAGAAACAAGCAAACTGAAAAAAGTCGTTAACTCGTTTATGTTCAAAATTCACAAAACCTAACCGTGAACGACTCCCATGTCTGGGGCATATGTCCAAATATATAATGAACCCCAAAAAATGTAGTTAGTAGGATGAGAAATGCATACAAACATTTCGTTGAAAGAGGACATGATAATAGCTACAGCATAGCATGGCAAATGCTTGTTTGCACAGGCTTCTAATATTTTACCAATATTTGTATCAAAACTTTATTTTGAGAAAAATGAAGATGTCTTATTTGTAAAGGTCACTCTGTGAAGCATGTGGCATGAATAAACTAATAAACTGGTTCGTTTCCCGTCTCAATTTAAGATAAAAACATGTTGGATTTATAGCACAGTCCTTGTATCTCAGACGTCACCAAGGTAAGCAAGGCCTACAAAGCTGTAAAGGGTAATGAAGGAGAGTATTTCATAGCATACCTCACTCAACAATTCCAGACGTTCTAGGGAAGGAATTAGCTTTCCACACAATGAAGGTATGTCCGTTTCTGAGTCAGGCCTGGAATCGTATGTGATTGTTTTAATTGTTCCACTGTAATCAGGTATAACAGAGCTGCGAAGAAAAGATAACTTCAACGAAACAACATACAGATAGAACATTATAAAAGTTATTGACCAGAAACTTAAAATTCTGTCATAAAAGAGGGGAGGGGAATTATCTTCTACTAATTAAGATGCGCGGATGGTAGGTTATTTAAAGAAAATTCTCACCTATCCTGAAAATGAATGAGGATAATATTTAGCACATGTTCAGCTAATGGAAGTAACAATGTAATTAGCTGATCTTTGTTGCCAACAGCTCGACACATTTCAACCATTGCAATATACCTCCTGCAAAACACGAGACAGTAAAGAATATGTAACTGTAATACGTGCAAACTCTTCTTCATCAGAACCACTGTTGCAAAACATGAATGATTTTACGAAACCCTTTTGGACGACGGGTGGGTACTCGTCGTTTATTATCTTTAATGATGGGTTTTATCCGTTGTGAAAAAATAATATTTGTAGTAGTAATTATCCTAATATTATGTTTCTGATTCTTTATTTAGAATATTATGAAATATATTTGTTACTGTTATCATTGAATCATTGATTGGATGGAATCAAAATTATTATTATTTTTTGTATTAAGAATGATATTTATTTAATTTATGGTTGAAAATAAAAAATAACATGTTACTAAGCTTCAAATAGATTTAAGTGGAGTAAATGACTGAGTATCAGTTTTACAATCTAGTATTATCTAGTACCAAACATTTGCACAAGTAATACACTTTTTTTAACTTATGCAACAACAAACACTCTATAATAATGCCTAATCTAGTACAATATAGTCTAATCGAGTCTCATAGTTTAGCATAGTGACCATGAGACTTTAATTGGATAGAATGGTCAAAAAAGTTTTTCTCACACTCTTATCTTTAAAAGTATTAGACATAACAACGTATGTTGCACATACATAAAAGAACACATGTTATTTTTTATGACCAATAGGTTGCCTTTCTTTCATGCGATGTTGGTTGAATTATTGCTTTTGCCAAGTTGTTCTTCGGATATTTATAATTTTTTGTGACATAAAAATATATAACTCCTTATACTCATAATTCACATAAAAAATGTTGTCTAACTTGCATTCATATGCAAAAACATTGTTCTCAACACTTCGTCTAAGTAACACTATTTTTACCCCCAAAATTCTCATGAAAAAATGACAAAAGCGAGGCAAATTGATAAAGTGTATAGAAGTAAAAGTGTAGAAAGGGTTTGGTGGAGAATGAAAATTTTGGTGGTATTTATTGGTATTCTTTAAGCCTAAAAAACAATGCAAAAAATGAACACAATTGTGAGGAACATAATTGTAACAAATCATCCTTTCAGGTTAGTTCCAATTAACTTCATAAAAAATTTTGAATCTTTTATCTCTTCTTAAGCTATGGCTAAAAAAAAAGTTGTCACATAGCTATTGCGCTGTCTTCAAATACTTTTCGACTTTTTATATAAGTATTTATTTTATTTCCTTTTGTTTCACCATTTTCCAAGGATTATTAGACATTTTTCTTACAATATTAATTTATTAACATACTAACCAATCAAGTTAATCTCATTTGATCCAAAATACGACCAATTACGTTTTTTTACTCCTTATGGTATTAGAAGCATTCAAAAAGTACAACACTCTAAATTCTTACCTCAATCATGTTTTTTTGTGTCAAAACTCAATTCGAATATATACTATGCTTAATATCATTTATATTGATATTAATCACTTGCCGAGGTTTTTAAAAGGCTGTATTGTATTCGTACCAATAAATTGAGTTTACCTTAAGAATTTTTTTTAACCATAAACATATTTTGTTAATTACTTGGCCAGACGCGCTTGCCTCTTACAATCATCTTTTTGAATTCAATCAAGCTACAAACATTAAGAGATAAGAAAAAATTATCTAGCCTAATGGCTAATCTTATCCAGACCATTACTATACTTTGTTATAGCATCAATGATAGAATTACAACTCATTCTTATCCAACAAATGAAGAAATCATTAACTTGATTTAATTTCTTAATGATATTATTTACTACATTACTAAATCTTCAATTTGGATAGCTTTTGGATTGGTCCCAAGATACTACCACCTTTGAGTTTGGTTCAATGAAGCCTGAACACCAATTAGAGCCCAAAACCCATCCCGCCGAGCATTAATAGCAATGAGTTCACCATGCTCAGGCCCAATTGCGTCTACTGGAAAGCCCTCAATAAACACTGCGGGTTTGTTTGGGAACCGGTTTTTAAACTTTTTTTTTACTTTTTAAAACAAAAATTTGTTTGGAAATAATGGAAAAAACTCAAAACAAAAACTGTAAGGTTATAATTATGTTCTCTTTTTTACATCTGTAGCATTGGAGCTGGTTATGTTGGTGGGCCAAACATGGCCGTGATCGCTCTCAAGTGTCCCTCAATTGAAGTAGCTGTTGTTGACATCTCCTTGTCAAGGATCACTGCTTGGAACAGTGAACAGCTCCCGATCTTCAGCACCGATGTTTAAAAACACGTGCGTGAGGCCGATATTAATTGTCGTTGTTTCGGTTAATACTCCAACAAAAAGTAAAACCCAGGGCCTTAGAGCTAGAAAAGCGGAGATCTTACTTACTGGGAGAGCGCTGCTCGTATGATTGCTGATGTGTCAAGATCGGACAAAATCGTGGTTGCGGAATCCACCGTCCCTGTAAAAACAGCCGAGGCTATAGAAAAAATACTGACCCACAACAGCAAAGGAATTAAATTCCAAATTCTATTAAACCCAGATTTTTTTTTGGTAGGAAGAATGTTCTGAGTTATTTTTCAAATAAAAACTTTAATCTTTGATGGGATGGTTGAATGCCACATTTTATTCTTGTGACTTGAATATATAGGAGTAGTTGATGTAGATGCGGTATTAGTTATCTGAGATTAACATTGTGTAAGTGGAAATAACAAGACAACTGTAAAAATTCCATTATTACAATAGGAATACTGATGATTTTATAAGAAATCTAAGGTACAAATAAAGAGAACACAAGAGACCTATTCCAGGTATTAGAAATAGGATCTATTCATTCTGAGACCAAATTTAAAGAAGGAACTCTAAATTCATTTAGGTTTCCTTCCCTGAACCCAATCGCTATCCCACACATTAATGTCCCTGCCATTACCAACTGTCTAATAGGCATAATTTTTTTGTAGTTTCTTTCCTATGCCAAATACTCTTCCAAGTCCAAGTACAGTTCTACCATCTTTAGAATCTAGAAAATTACTATTAGGATAATCTAAACTCTTCAGAAGTCTAGCACAAAGATTGTTAGGGTTGTGTATAATAATCGAAGTTTGCTTAGCAAGAAAAGAGCTATCAAAATCCTTAAAGTCATTAAAACCTAAACCCCGCATCTTTTACTCTAGTCAACTTAGAGCTAGACATCCAATGAATTCCATAGAATCATTACCCTTTGACCACAAGAATTTCATTATGGCAGATTGAAGTTTAGAGCAAACTTTTTAAGCAAGCTTAAATGTTCCTATAACGTAATTAGGAAGAGATTAGGCTACTGATTTCAAAAGTATTTCTTTACCCACAGTAGAGAATAAGTTTGCCTTCCACATAGATGTTTCCCTCTGTATCCTTTCTTGCAATTAAGCATATAGGGAAGATTTGGAATGCATCCAATCAATAGGTAGACCTACGTAGTTTCTTTATGAACAGATAGGGAAACCTAAAACAAATATGTAAAAAAAATATATAATTTCCTTCTTTTGATTAGAGACATTTGCACTAAACCAGATGTTACTTTTATCATAATTTACCTTCTGACCAAAAACATTACAATAACTTTGCAAACACATATTTAAACTCATGCAAGAATCAATATCCGCATCAGATATAAAAAAAGATTGACATCTGTAAAAAATAAATGAGGTAGAGGAGGCACTACAAGAAAAACGGTCATTCTCCACAGTTAAACGATGACGGTGAGATATATCGTCGCAAAAGGTTGAGCAGGGAAATATATGGCGACGGTTGTAAACAATTGAAATAGAAACAGCAATGGCGACGGTTCTCCTCTAATCGTCGCTACAGGTTTACCAATAGCGACGGTTTGCTTGAACCGTAGCAACAGAACCTTCCTTATTGCGACAGTTTGGTTCAACCATCGCAATTGTGTGTTTTTTTTGTGTCTGTTGCGACTTGAACCATCGCCATATAACCCATAAACGACATCGTTTAATCTTTCCCAATTTTCCTTAATTTTTTGGTTCTCTTGCACGCAGGTCCCCCCCATTCGATCTCTCTCTCACGCATCCCTCTTCCAGCATCCTCTCTCCTACGCAAGTATTCCACTTTGATTTCTCTCTTTCTCTCTCTCTCTCTCAAGCAGGTCTTCATCTTCGAGCAGTCTCTCTCTCACGTTGTGTATCTCTCACAACTCACGGGTCTCTCTTGCGCATATTTGATTTCCTCTCACAAGTAGTCTCTTCTCACGACAAATTTGAGCCCCTCTCACCTAGGGTTTCTCTCGCATAGTTCTGATCCCCTCTTCGGTGAGAATCTCTTTTGGGTGTGTAATGGATTAAAAGAGTGAAGATGGGGATGGTTGTGGTGGTCTAGGGTTTCAAGATGTTGCATGCTCTTTGTCACCGTGTATCACTTAGGTATGATTTTTTTATTCTTCATTATTTGATTTCAAATGACAGATAGGTAGGATATTCGAGGGTGTTTCTTTTCTCTCTTTCTGCCAAATTTTTTCTATAAAGAGAAAGATGAAAAAAATGAGTGTGATCAAGGTATCATATTAGGCTATCATCAGATCAAAAGTGATCTCTTTTAGCGAACTATATATCTAATATGAAGCCTATGATACTTTAATTTTGATTTATCTTTGGATTTTTCATATCTGATAATGGTGATCTAATCTTTTCCTAGTCTACTCGTTGGTTGCTTTATATTGAACAATCATCTTCTGCAGAAAGGTAGAATGTGAAGAAGAATGTAAGAGAAATACGCAACCTGTAGAGCTGAATGCATCTTTGGACGATTGTAAAAATGCTGGTGAAGAATGTAGAGGGAAAAGTGATCAAGTTAATTTGAATGAGTCTCAAAAGACATCCGTCAAACATCTTGATGGAAAGGCAAATGGAAACATTGAGAAAGACGGAGAAAAATATGCTTCGCAAAAAACTAAGAAGAAACAAACAAATGGTTCATCTGAGGTATTATTATTCTCACCTTCTTCATACACCCAAATCTATAATCTGTAAGTAATTAAAATGAGGCACTGTAAAATATCTTCAGATTGGTAGTTTGTTAAACAGAATGCTTATTTTTAGAGAATTTCCCAAGACTTGCCTTGTCAATGGTACTTTTAAGAAATAAGTGTGTCTATTGGTCATACATGGATAATTCCAACACACTTGTTGGTCTCCAAACAAGTTTGTTGGTTTTTTTTAAGGCCTGGATCTTTGGCTTAAATTTGGCAGGTTGGCTGTCTTGATTAAATACCTTAGACATTTGTCACTTACTAATGTACTACTGTACGTTGATTTAGGAAATGCTAATATATGTACTTAACATAGTTAACTTTGACATACCACATTAAAAATATTTCTGGTTATTTATCTATTTATGTCTGAATGGGATAGTTGTTAAATCAAGGCATATGTTTTTTAAAAGCTTATAGTTTATAGTCTTATAAAAACGATAGAGAACTGGATGAAATTCTTGTCATGGATTCTGTTGTTGTGGCCAAAGCTGTGATTTCAGATGACAGACAGTTTGATTTTTTGTTTTCCTTCAGCTGTATCTTCTCCATGTCAGAACTTGACAAATTTTGTATTTTGGTTGATTTTGTATTTGTTTTAAGATGAAAATTAGAATTTAAAGTTTGATGCTTAACCTGTAGGAGATAGGAACTTCTTTTTCTTAATACAATTCAATTTTAGATACAGCTACAACTTTTAGCTTTCACTTTATCCTTTTGAGAACATACGTAAATGTGAGCTAGATTTAATTGGTTATCAGATGAGGTTGGGTTGGATTTTAACATGTCTTTGTGAAATATTTATGTTCAATTTGTATAGCTATGATTCGGGTTTGAAAATAAGTAAATTTTCAGCATTACTGGTCCCCAAATGGGTGCTTTCTAGCATGTGGTTGATCCAAAATGTGTTTATTTTGATTGCAAAGGCATAGGTGCAATATGTTTTAAAAGTTTTATTCTAATTGTATGTTTACTTGTAGTTTGTGTTATTTTCTTATAAGCATAGTCAGTACTTTGAATGTCTTGCAAGTGCTTCTTAATCCTTCAAAAAAAATATGCAGAATTTCTTTCATATTACCTTCTGCAGGTGGAGAAGGTTTGGTATTTTATTCTCTATGGTTTTGTGGGGGACTTATAGTTTCTCCTTTCTGTTATGATTTGTAACTTCTATATTTTATTTTTAAGATTTTGTTTCTTATGAGGAAAGAAAATGTAAAACATAGTGTTGTTGTGAGAGGCATAAAGCTTGCTTTATCTTATTTTTGTAACTCCGGATGTTTGTTGTCTTTGAATATTATATTATTTTAGTTGGATGAAGAGATAACATTAAAAATCTCAAAATCTTTGTTAGTTACATAAAAACAATTGAAAAGAAGTTCGTGGCAGCCAAATACTCAACCCAGCAGAGTATGAAGTTGTTGGTGGAAGCCCAGATAAGATAAACCTCTGAGATTTTTTTAAACATTAGGTAGTCTATTACGACATTTACTAACCGTTGTGATAGGTGGCCTACGACGTTTCCTAACCGTCATGATAGGTAGCCTACGATGTTTC
This sequence comes from Datisca glomerata, assembly GCA_003255025.1. Classification (NCBI taxonomy): domain Eukaryota; kingdom Viridiplantae; phylum Streptophyta; class Magnoliopsida; order Cucurbitales; family Datiscaceae; genus Datisca; species Datisca glomerata. Next base: position 2,962,953 of record QANY01002976.1, read on the forward strand.
CTAACCGTCGCCCTAGGTTGTCTATGATGACGGTACTCCGACGGTTGTAAAAACCATCGCAAGAGTTTTCCCGACGATGAAAATCCCGACGATTTGGAAACCTTCATAATAGCTATCTTGACGGTTCAAAACTATCACGACAGACCGAAAAAACGTCATCGTAGAGTTGTTTCTTGTAGTGAGAGTTGCTCCTTTTAAAGCAAACTTGATTAATTTTACTTTCATTTGCATCCCATTAAATACATTTAGATACTCTCAACTATCATAATAAATAAATAGGGAGACGGTGAGTCCCCTGCTAGGCTTATTGTTAGTTTTAGGGTCATCATTATAATAAAATTGTAATTCTTGGTAGTAACACATTAAAATACATCTAATCCCATAAACTTAGCATCAAATCCCATTTTAACTAAGTTTTTTTTTTCAAGAAAACCTAACTTATCATATCATACGCTTTTGTCATATCAATTTTCAAGACCATCACCCATTTCCTACCTTTCTTCCTTTTCTTCATTTGGTAAAATATTTCTTGGGCAATGAAGATGTTTTCTTGAATATGCTTACCTCCAATCTTGATTTTCGGAAATTATATTAGGGATGGGCTTAATTTTATTAGCTAAAATCTTAGAGAATATTTAATAGAAAAAGTTACGAAGGGCAATAGATATAAATGGGGCTGAAGATTCAAGTTGCTTAGGATGGTAACAATTCATAAAGAAATCATGAACACCCTTCCAACACCATTTTCTACTAAATCCCAATATTTCTAATAGAAAAGGCTAGGAATACTATATGATCCGGGGGCTTTATCAACACCTAAACTAAAAACAACACCCTCAACTTCCTCAATAGACACTTGAGAAGTTAGGATGTTATTATCCTCAATAGTCACTGCTTTTTCCATGACTAACAACCCAATCCTCATTAGAAGTAGGGGAAAACTTTACCATGCCGGGAAAAAACTCTCGGCATTGATGCTGGGCCATTATGACCCTTAGATTACATTTGAAGTAATCTGGGGCAAACAAAACCTAGCGGGTAATAAGTTTTTTTTTGTTCACCAAATACATACTGAGGGTCACCAAATATGTACTGAGGTTCACCAAGTACGTATTGAGGTTCACCAAATACGTACTAGGGTTCACTGAATATGTACTTGGGTTCACCAAATACATACAAATTAATAATTTTTGGAAGGGTCCATCAAATACATACTGGGGTTCACCAAATACGTAGTTAGGTTCACCAATTACGTAGTGGTGTTCACCAAATACATACAAATTAATAATTCTTGGAGGGGTTCACCAAATACGTACTGGGGTTCACCAATTACGTAGTGTGGTTCACCAATTATGTAGTGGGGTTCACCAATTACGTAGTGGAGTTCACCAAATACGTACTTTGGTTCATCAATTATGTATTGGGGTTCACCAATTACGTAGTGGGGTTCACCAATTACGTAGTGGGGTTCATCAAATACATACAAATTAATAATTTTTAGAGGGGTTCACCAAATACGTAGTGGAGTTCACCAATTATGTAGTGGGGTTCACCAAATACGTATAAATATATAATTTTTAGAGGGGTTCACCAAATACATAGTGGGGTTCACCAATAGTGGGGTTCACTAAATACGTATAAAATAATAATTCGTGTAGGAGTTCACCAAATACGTACTAGATTTGACCAGTTACGTATTGAGGTTCAACAATTATATAGTGGGGTTCACCGATTACATACAAATTTATAATTTTTAAAGGGGTTCACCAATTACGTAGTGAGGTTCACCAAATACGTACAAATTAATCATTCTTAAAGGGGTTCACCAAATACGTACTGAGGTTCATGAATTATATAATATGGTTCACCATCTACGTAGGGAGGTTCATCAAATACGTACAAAATGATAATTTTGGGAGGGGTTCACCAAATACGTACTGGAATTCACCAATTACTTATTGAGGTTCACCAAATATGTAAAACCTAATACTTATTGAGGTTCACTTAGTGATTTTCTCCATTTTACCATTTTCATGTATTTGTTTTGATTAAACTTAGCTATTTTCATGGACTTAGTCATTTTCACAACGTAACCATTTTCACACAAGTGTTTTGATATACTTAGTCATTTTTACACTCTTAGCTATTTTCACACACTTGGTCATTTTCATTCCCTTAGTCATTTTCACACACTTGGTCATTTGCATTCCCTTAGCCATTTTTATACACTTAATCATTTTTTTATTATTTTCACATGCACTAAGAAATTTTCACTCAGTTAGTAATTTTCTCACACTTTGTCATTTTCATGTACTTGTTTGATACACTTAGCTATTTTCATGCACTTAGTCATATTTTCATATACTTAGGCATTTTCATACATTTAGTCATTTTAATGTAATCTGTCATTTCCATACCTTAGTTTTTTCATATACTTAGGTATTTTCACATACATTTAGTCATTTTTACAATTTAGCCACATGCACATAGCAATGTTCATTCCTTTAGTAATCTTCTCACACACTTAGTCATTTTCAAACACTTAGCTATTTTCTTGTACTTAGTCATATTTTCATGCATTTAAGTATTTTTACACACTTAACTATATTCACACACTTAGTCATTTTCATGTACTTGTCCATTTTCACACATTTAGCATTTTTATTTACACACATTTAGTTATTTTTAATTACACACACTTAGCATATATAATTGTGTCTTACATTTATCATTTTCACACCTGAGCATTTTAAATTTACTTAGTTTCATTTTTTCACTTATATATATACTCTTTGTAGAGGTCCTTCCATTTCAGCAATTCAAATAAGGCCTTGGTGAAGGTCATATGCACGATTTCTCTATGGAGTAATATAATGCTTTCTCTCTCAAAAGTCTTGATTTCTGAATACAAACATTAAAAATTTTCACTTACATTTGAAATTGAATTAAGTACCACTACAAATGAATATTTCTTCATATACAAATCCCTTCTAAACACACTTCTATTACACCAGAAAGTAGCAGACAACATGCAAATCCTGGTACTTTTTCATCACTACTTCAATTGCGCCATTTTACTCTCGAGATCAAGTTGTAATATGTGTCTCATCTCTGATCTACACTCTTCATATAGAGATCCTTCCATTTCTTCAAGCTCTCTTCAGGGACTTCATCGTCAAAATCAAAATATATTATAATGTTTGGTGACGATATCAAAATCTAGAAAAAAGAAAAAACAAGAATTACATGGGATTAATGGTAATCCCAATATAATGAGGTTGGTGTCACTATTCCAAAGTCCGGTTTTTACAGGATAAACTTTTTAAACAAAGACATACACTATTATTTTATAGAAGTTTACAAACTAAAGTCATTTGGATGCCAAATTTGAATATCAACCGAAAAAAACCAAAAAAGACATAAAACAAATTATCATACCAACATGGCACACCAAATACATATTAAATGTTGATCACAGTAGTGCATAATATAATTGAAACTCAAAGAACAGAAGCATTTGATACAAGTAAAAAAATATGAAGTTGTCAGGTAGGGATAAACCTTGGACTCTTGAGGCTTTTTGCGAATTGCTTTCTGTAGAAAAAAATATGATGAACCAGTTGCACACACTGATAGTGCTAGCTATTTACCGAAATTTGTGAAAACTAAGATGTTGTCACACCATTGAGATTTGTTTACTATGAAAAATAGAATTGATATGTGAAAGAAGCTAACATCATATAATAAACAAAAAATCTTACCTTAATCACAAAATCCTTCACCAAAATCCATATGTGTGCCTCCAAGACCGAACTCACTTCATCAGGCTCTTCTTATCCTTCTTAAGCTTAAAACCAACCAAATCATCTTCTTAACAGTAATATTTTACTTGCTTGGCATGAGATAGTAGAATAAATATATGAGAGAGGCTAAAAAAAACCAAAACAAAACACATTTCTTGAAAATAATAGATAATAGCAAAGTATAAGAAGAGAAAGAAATCACCTCAATGCTTTTCCACACGGGGCTTGTTTCAACGGTTAAAATGCTTCTGAACATCAAACTTCTACCTAGAAGTGCTTAATCTTGCAGTAAATGACAAAGAAATCAGATCCCATAAGTAAAAAATTACAGCCAAACGCAAAGGGGAGAGAAAGATGAGCAAAATGTGAGGGAGAGATTGTCGGCGCTAATTTAGGGTAATATTGAGCCACTGAGCCAGAGATCGTCGGCGCAAATCTAGGGTTAAAATGAGCCACTAAGCTAGAGGGAAGTCGAGATGAGGGAGGTGAAGAGAGGCTGATCTTAGACGAGAGAGGCAAGGGAGATGAAGAAAAATAGAGACGGAGAAAAACAAATCTGGGATGAGAGAGGCGAGGGAGACAAAGAAAACTAAATCTGAGACGAGAGAGGCTAAATTTGGGAAGCCTGAAAACATAGAAAATTTATTCAATTTATACCAAAAGAAGATATCAAAATGTATATTTATACCAACTACTGTCCAACCAAATCAGTAATCACATTATAAAATAAATGACCAAAGAAAGATAGGTACATACCACAACAGTGATAATGACAAGATCATCCTAGTCCTTCTTATCAGTAAGTTGAACAACAAGACTATCACTTCCATCCTCTTCCTAGTAACAAGACACAAAAAATGTAACTAAATGCTCATACCAATATGCTATGATACACAAGGCACTATCAGTTATCTACTCTTGCAAAATGTGAAAATAACAAAATCGAGTGCCAAATAGTCATGTCAAAAGCATTAAGCTTGGTTTTCTTTAATATGTTTACTATAACAGTCACGAGCTCCGAAACCCAAGATATTTATACAAATTACCACCTAAAAGTTTAAAAGAACTATCCTTATTAACCATAAGTACTTTAAGCAAACAAAACCATAAGCATAAAACTGAAGCAGGACAAGAAATTGTGACTTGTCAAAATAAAATAGAAAAATAAAGACAGAAATCCAAACAGACTTTAAAAGATCAAATATAAATATATGCCTACAATTTAATGTTATGAACTAAGGGGCAAAAAACGAAAATTCAAACCAACTTTAAATTTGAAATCAATGAGAAAAAAACAATCTGGAGAGCAAAATACGAAAAGACTGACGAACCGAAAACTAAATGATAGTAAGATGAAAATCACCTTCAATATCTAAAGCCAAATGAGAAATTAGAGCAGCAAATTGGTTTTCCTCCGAATCCTCTTGAACTTCAACGCCTTTAGGATCCTTCCATGGAGATAGTGAGGGGATTTCAAGGTTACAAAGAAGAACTACAAACAAACATAATAGAATAAAGTATAATCCCAAAATCTTACCTGGATTGCAAAACCCTTCACCAAGAATCCATATATATGCCTACAAGACTGAACCCCCTTCATCGAACTCTTCTTATTCTTCTTCTTAAGCTTAAAACCCACCAAATAATATTGTTAAAAGTAATATTTTACTCACTTGGCATGAAATATCAGACGAAATGTATAAATTTTTAAAGGAATATCAGCCATGTTCTTTTGTCTCAGATTCACCATTTTCTCCTGGGTTTCTCACTCGCGAACATGGAACCTTGAAATAAGAGAGTAAATTTTTCTTGTACGGAGAATAAAAGTCTGAGAGAGCGAGAGAGAACGAGACCAGACCAGATTTTTTTGAGGAAAATGAGACCAGACCAGAAATTATGGTCCTCCTATATGGAGGACCGAACTGACCAAAACACTATAAAAAATCTGAACTGACTAGACTGAACTTCAACGGTCGATTCAGACGGATTTTACGGTCTAAGTACGCGTGATAAATACGCGTAATTTTCAGATTAAAAGTTTAATACACTAAACGTATTATACGCGTGATAAATACGCATTATTTCAAGGCATGCTTTAATAGCATACACATGTGGGTGCTTACTTCATCATGAGGAGGTACATGTATTACTTTTATAACTCATTCTCACCTTAGCTCTCTATTTTCTTTTCGATGTGGGAATGGAGAAAAATCACTTTTTACTTGAAAAATCACTTTATATATATATATATATATATTATACGGTCGGTCTGGTTGNTCGGTCCGATCCAGAATTTGTTGAAATTCTGGACCGAACCGACCAAATATGAGAAAAACCGTCTAGACCAATCAACTTTGGTCCGGTCTGGATCGGATTACACTGTCTGGATGACTTTTGAACACCCCTAAGAGAGAGCATCTGAGAGAGGGCGGAAGATACTTATAGTGGCGGAGGGGAAGAGAGAGAGGAGAGCTCAGGCCACAAAGAGATGAGTACAAAGACCAAGTATGGTATGAGTCGAATGAAAATGGAGGAGGAACCGGATCTAGGATGGGATACGCTTCTGATTTCAAAGATTATATAGGAATGGCGAGATCGAATGATGCTTACCTTCTCTGTCTTCCCATCCCCAAAAGTATCTGATACTTCGATCTTCTTGCTAGATGGTGGTGGTTGTCCAGGTGAAGCAGTTTTTTCTGGAGCCCGAGTCCTCAATGGAGGAGATGCGATTGGAGTCGATGAAGTACAACAAAAGGAGGAATCGCTGGTAGTAGAGTGACCGGTGGAGGATTGACTGAAGGGTAGGAAAATTGCGGGCTGTGGTCGCATGCCCTAGATTTGAAGTTGAATGAGAGAAATGAGGAAATGAGAAGGGAAAAGTAGAAGAAGCAAATGGAGCGAAGACCTATTCAGCCGGTTACAAATGAAATAAAATGGCAAAATTATCTAATGGTTGTAATTGTCCTGGTAAGATATTTGTCCTGAATAACATTCTTCTTGTTTTCAATTTTTTCCTATTTTGGGCTTAATATCAGTTCTGAGGATTCTATCATCATCATTCACATATGGTAATTTTGATTTTAGGACTTCCAATTCTTTTATAGGGTCTCTCTAAGATTCTCACTCCACTTATTAATGTCACGTTTACAGCCCTTAAGCTTGCTAATTAAGATACCCATGTTCCTAGATGAACCATGTTTTTTCCAACTCTCAAAAAATAACCCATTAAACTCTTCTTCTTCTAATCATTTATACTCAAACTTGAAGAGTTTCCTAGGTTTAGGAATCCTGTTTTAAGGAAAATAACTAACATGTTATGATCAACAATCTGTATTTTTTAGAGTTTAAGTTGTATTTTTTAGTTTTGATTTTTTTTGTGGTATTCTTGTTTTTAGGTCTGTTTAGAATTTGTTTGTTTATTTTATATATAGACCTGTTTAGAATTATCTTTGATTACAAATGTTTAGTTTTCATCTCTTTATTTATTTATTTATTTGTTTTGTGTTTGGGGGGATTTTTATTATTTTATTTATTGTAACCTCCTAGATGCTTCATTTGTAACCACAGATTTCCTCCGCCTTAAGTGAGGGTCGTTCAATAAAATTGAGACGGCCACTACCGTGTGGTTACTGGCTCTTCATAAAAAAAAAATTTCATTTATACGTAGTTTTATCTGTGTTCGTCAACGACATATCGGCTTTGAGAGCATCGACTGTGCTTAGTGAAGACGCAAAATAAAAAGCGAAATTTTGTATTTATCATCGTCTTTCTTTTTCTTGTACAATAAAATAGAAGTCCTTTCCCGGTGACAGAAAAACCAAAATTTTCAACGGAGGGGAGTTGAGTTACAGAGATAGATCAAATCGAGAATTAGGGCTTCTCAGAAATGGATGACTGGGATCCGAATACCAAGTCCACACTGACCCAAATCCCTCTGCTCACGACGAAAGCCGGGCCTAGAGACGGAGCTGGATGGACGCTGCGGCTGAAGGAGGAGTACAAATCCTTAATTGCTTACACTCAGATGAACAAATCCAACGATAACGATTGGTTCCGCATCTCTGCTGCTAATCCCGAAGGGACTCGTTGGACTGGCAAGTGCTGGTACGTCCATAATCTTCTTAAGTACGAATTCGACCTCCAATTTGATATTCCCGTCACTTACCCCTCCACCGCACCTGAGCTCGAGCTCCCTCAGCTTGATGGCAAGACCCAGAAGGTTGGGTTTTTTTTCATTTGTTATCTAATTATTCATTCTCCGTTTTAGTGAATTTCATTAATTATGTTTATTTGATTGGATTATGCTGCTTTTCCGGTGTTTCAGATGTACAGAGGAGGGAAGATCTGCTTGACCGTGCATTTCAAGCCACTTTGGGCTAAAAACTGGTACGTTTTTGTATTTGAGGAATGCGAGTCGAACACATTTGTTGGATTATTGGTTTTACAAATTCTGGTAATTGGTTGGGCTTTTTAGAATTACCCGAATTTAGACTTTCTGATTTGTATTTGTCTTAGGAAAATGTTAATTGTGTTCTTTGCATAGGCTTTTTCCTCCACTTTGTTGGAAACATCAATATGTTCAGTTTCTTCGTGATCACGGAATAACCTCCTTGATTACTTTCTACAGAAATTTCAAGGAACTATGTAAAGGATTCATCTCTGATGGAAAGAAATTGAGGAATTGAAGTTTATATGCTCTAAATTATGTTCCATGTAATAACCCCAACATTGATGTTGAGGTTTATCACGCAACAGCAAAAAATCTGCTAAAATTGAGTTTCTGAAAATATAAGCATTATGAAATAAATGATACCCTTTGACCTTTCCTCCCTTGCATGTGGCGGGATTAGCATCATAATCGTCTACATGACTTTGCTCTCTTATTTACATGAAACTCAACCGTTATGAGATTGAAGGTCTATAAGACCAGAATGAGACCCTCCCTCAAAACGACGAAAATAAATTATTCATGGACTGCTTTATATGTTCAGTCATGGACAATTGGAAAGTGATGATGGTCTGAATTTCACTTAAACTTAGCTTACAAACTATTGGTTTTGGACTAATGGTTCTTTTGATTGTTGATTTGTTTGACAGTCCTAGATTTGGAATAGCACATGCACTGTGTTTGGGTCTTGCACCTTGGCTAGCAGCAGAGGTTCCTATTCTTGTGGATTCTGGTATGATTAAGCACAAAGACGATTCGGCCTTATCTAGTGAATCATAGTATTTTTACGTAATCTCGGGCCTATAATGTTAAATTGGAGTTGAACATTCACAGTTTTAAACATCATCAATGAAAATAACTATCCATTTTATCTGGAAGATGAAATGCTTTCCTTTCATAATCTGATATATAATATGCAATGGGGTTGATCCTCTTTATTTTTCTCTTTCTCATACATCTTCAGGTAAGTATTGATCTATTGCTTGTTAGTCTGCAGACTAAGATATTAACTTAAGCTGGATCTCAAACCTGAAATTTCCACTAGGAATACGAGAATTGTGAAATTTGTCACTTTGCTGAGAATTCTCTGAAAATTATTGAAATGCCGTTAATGTTGATTGGAGTGAATTTCACCCTCAAACATTGGTAATTTGGGTTGTTAATGTCTCTTACTATTATTATCAACTACAAAGAGCAAAGACAGAGTCGTCTTCCAGATAAACTCTTCTGAGATAGTTCAGAATGTTATTCATAATCTTAGAATCGACTGGGCGATTGAATCCAATTACGACTGTAGGTTGAATCAAATGATGCCGGCCTCGGGGCATGGAAGTGAAATAGTAACGGTTGATTTAGATATGTTATGGAATATGTTGAATAGACTAGTAACCAATTAGTTTAGAGCAAAGTTGTTTATCTAGCTCTATCTAATTGTTACATCTCAAAGGGTATTTCTTGCAATTACATTAATTTTGAGGTGAATATGAAACTTGATTTAGTTACTTGTGATTTTTGATACGTCGATGGAGTGAGTTCGAATTGCCGGATAATGTCTCGGTTGTTGGGACCGTGATTCAACTATGTTGGACTTGCGTGATTCACAGATATAGAATTCGCGGTAAGATTGTAAAATCATTTATATCACCTTATGTTTTATTGATGAATGTGTGAATAAATAAATCGGGTCTGGTACTCGATGACATGAGCCATTGAACAAAACATGATGATCTGTATAAGACATTTCACTGATATGTCTTTATTATTCACAGTCAATAAAAGGGTTAAGGAAATAATAATTATAGGAGTAAAATGATAATTTTACATCTCACTCTTGTTATTGATATTCACGAGAGGTAATACCGTTAAATATTTTGTGGATCGTGAAATATAAATATTTTTTTACACCAACAAAAAATGTAGCGCACATGAATCGAGAGTTTATTCGGTATCAGACCTATAGTGGAGTCATACGACATTGGGAGTAAATAAGTCAGGAATTTATGGAGATAAATTAGCGGGGTATTTAAATCACATAGTTTTATTCATGTGGAGCTATTCGGTTTCGGGAGTAGCTCATAATGATAGAAATGAGAAACAATAACAGTTGGACAACGTGTTTTGGATTAAAATACACTTCCCAGGCTCAATATGAGATGGTGTCATCACTAAATTAGTGAAGAGTAAAATTAATGTTGAAAATAATTACTTTATTATTTTTTAATTATTAGATAATTAATAAATAAAAGAAATTAATTAGTTAATTTATAAGGATCAATTTAGACTGATGAATTCGGACACAATTTTGACTCTATGGAAGATGTTAAAATCGCACATCACAGTACAAGAAAAATGTGATTTTCGGTTTCTATCATATAAGGGTATATGGATAAATTTCGTAACTAATATATAAATGATTGCATTATGGTTGCATTTCGAATCTAACCCTATCCCTAAGTGTGTTAATTAGAGCAAAAATAATTCTCTCTGTCTCCCTTGCAGTTGTCCCTGATTTCACAATAGGGGAACATAAAAATTTTGTTTTTTCTTTCAACAGTTGTTTTGAGAGCTTACATTCAATTCCTACCGATATCCTTAAGAGTTATACTTCTAATTCTAATAGATGGTTGTCGGTGCGAAAATCAATTACTAGATATGCGAAGAACGAAGAACGCGAGATAGAAATTGGATCCCGCCAAATAAGAAATTCACCATTAATAGAAAAATGTGTAATTGTTTGTATCTCTTCTTGATGCGTTTATATGATTATGCATGTTCATTGATTGATTTGTGTTTAATTAGATTAAACGTTTGTATAAGATTTTTTTAATTTCCGCTCATGAACTAATTAGTCATGGTTCATTAATTTTTCTTCAAAATCTAAAACCTGATCAAACAAATATATTGCAAATTATTTTTCACAACATATCTACAAAATTTTGTTTAGATGAAGAAATATACATATCTATATCTATTATAACTATTTACGAATATATAATAATTATTTTATTAAATTAATAAAAAAAATTCGTCATTACTATGATAATAATTATTTACACAAATTACATTAAAAATAATAAAAAGATTATAAACAATAATAATTAGTAGTGCATGTTAATACATATTGATTGTATTATGAGAATAATAAAAATATACATTAATATTCAAAAATATATAAGATTATATATATAATCTTATACATTAATATTCAGAAAGTTTATTATTTATAATTAAATATAATAATTCAATTTTTTTAACTTTTAAGTAACTTAAAATGGATAACTATTTCCGATAATTCAAAATAGTTTATAATTTTGTTGACTTTTTCTAAAACGACTATTATTCTACTTACTATAATTACCGGCTATTTAAAAAATAAAGTTTCTAAATAATATATTTACCTAAAAACCCATATCGTTTGTCTATTTCATATGTAAGCCCATAATTGTCCTTCGGCTTCTTCATCTATCTATAATCTATCTATTAACATATATAAAAACATCAAAATAGGAGAAACATTTTTAGACTATAAGTCCATCATAAATATTAAATATTACGGATTTGTCCTTCTGCTTCATTCTGGAGTTAATATTTTGATGGGATGGTGAGTCCCACTCCCACCCATGCATTCAGAAGCTAATATTGAGAAGTTAAAAAACCCGTATGATATTGTTACAGATGATTTTGTTTTGGTCAATGGAAAGAAAATCATTAAACCAAAATATATGTTACAATGTCATAATTGAAATTCGGAAAGCTAGAATTAGACGAACAACTTGCAATATTATCCAGAATGAGAGAAAAATAAACGTTATAGAGGAGTTTTGAAGAACTCATTCTTGTTTTCCTTAAATTTGAGAGGAAAGACAAGAGTGACATTGTCTTACAGGATGATGGAATAGTCAGCCCAACCAATTTGATAAGTTGGACAGGAAATAATATTGGAGGCGCCTTTAGATTGACATGTTTATTATTATTATACTTTTCTTTTTTTGGTAGGGAGTAGGCATTGATCAACTCTCAATGAGAGACTTTGATGGTTGAGATGGGACACAAGACTTCATAGTCCTAACAAGTAATTAGCAAATTTTGTTCTTTCATGTCATTTTGGTAAATAATTAATATAAAATATCTTCTCTTTTCTGGATAATGCTATGGAACTAATTTGTCATTTTATATTGAATCAAATATATTTATATTTGATAACTATTTCAATTATTAATTGAAGGAAAAAACTAAAACGATAAGCCATAAATACATTCCAACACCACCAATACTAGATCGCTCATATTTCGTTAGAGTATTCAAGTTTACAAATTGCATAACATTTCCATCTCCTCATCATTAAAAATGAAATCAATTCTCTATTTAATGTCTATAAACTGAAATTCATTATTTAATAACCATTTTAGGTGGACATTTGCTCTTCTAAGTTTGTGTCATGTATAGCATTAATGTGTGGTGGGAGCTTATCAAAATGTTCCATGATGATGGGTCTAGAAGGAGCATTGTTGAATCTGCTTCTATTAGTGGCTGTTCCTTTGTCGAGTGGAGTCAATAAACTAAGTTACTCAGAAGAAAATGATTCTGGTACAAGCAAAGGTTTGAAACGAAATGTCATGACCTTCAAAAGGCTGAAGCTGAGGTATTAAGGTTAATAGATTATAGTTCAAACAAATATATATCTATCAATTTGACCGTCAAGTTAAAAATTACATATCACGTATTATTCATTGTTCTTGTCCATATTCCTTTAAATAGCAATATACGATTCTTGGTCAAGAGATTGAATTGAATGTATAAAAATATGCCATAACATTAATTAGGCCAATGTTGAGGTACTAATTTGCATATTTTTTTTCCAATGTACTTCAGCTGATTACTTTGATATACTTGTAGGAATCCGAAAAATTATTGGATAAGGATGATGGATAAGTAGTGGACATTGGATAATTCACCATTCAAATATGTCTGTAAAAAATGTTTGAACTATCATCTAGATTCTAATACATTGGATAATTATAGCATGCACATGTTTAACTTTAAAATTTTAATCTTACTATATTAAAACAAACTTAAAGGGGAGAGATTTTTATTCACATTTTTACCCTTGAAGCATCTTTAAAACATAGTGCGATTTGAGATTTTCGTATCTTTTCTCATTTAATATAATTCATATAATAGAATATATTTTTTCAATAAATAATTTATTTATATATAGTTTGTAAAATTTAATATTTTTATAGTATTATCCAAATAGAAACTTAAATATCTATAAAGATGATTTTTGATTAATTTTAAGGTTGTTTTTAAGTCAACAGTAATTATTCATTAATTTTTTTTAAATTAAATGTTATATAATATTTTTGATATTATATGAACTTGAAAGTTCATATAAATAAATTGAGATACATATTTTTGAAAAAGATACATTATCTCTTCATATGATAGAATGTAATACATTGATGAATAGTCATTTTATATATTATTCAAGTAGCAATTCTATATAGTAAAATTTAAACATTATTATTAACAAAACTAATGTATTTATTATTACTATTATTTTACTTTAAATTTAGATTTATAATCATTTTTAGGATAATGTATTTATTTCAACATTATAATCAATTTTAAATTCTATAAATAGTTTAAATTACTTAACACGTGCAAAACATATAATTTTCGACTAGTTATTTCTAGAAACACGTTGCAGAAGGCTAAAGAACATTGTGTACAAGGGTTGCTTCTCCAGCAAAGGTAAAGTATGTTGCAACCAATCATAACTAATGACTCTATATGCACAAATAATAAATTTGTTAACTTTCATTTTCTTTTTCTTAAAATTGAAGTAGTGGAGATATCTATTGATAGTTTAACGTGTCCAGAATATTGACATCAAAGATTCTAAATTGTTAAAAGATATTTCAAAAATTTAGGTGAAAATATTTCTTACAATAATAAAAGAATATAGTTTATTGTTGCTATTAATATACATTAAGAATATAGTATAAAAAATTTATTTTCTAGTATGGTAGGTCAACCATTAATAATATTGGTAACAAGAAAAGTTAAGTTTTCAACTCAAACTATAAAAATAGTCATACAACTTTTTTTTTGTAAAAATAACAAAAAATGATTGAAATAAATAATTTATTTACAAAAGTTACACAGACATTAATAAATTATTTATATTATTCTAGCCATTTTTGTAAAAAAAAAATTTCCAATCATTTTTACAGTTTGGGCATGAAAGTTGACCATTTTTATAATTCTTCCGTAGTTTTATTTAAGTGAGGTTGTTGCGCGCTCAACACACCCTTAAAGTTTGTCAAGCTAGTCCGATTTTAGATATGGAGTCTAAGAAACAACTACCACATTAAAGGAAGACGAGAGATGTGAAAATTATCATATCCTGACACGGGGTGACAGTGACAATAAATTACAATATATATCAAGTTCTTCACATTGAGTATGTATGAAAAATTAATAGTAGAACAAAAAGTTCTCTGGAATATTAGGTATAAAAAGTACTTGTAATGTCAACTAACAAACAGGGAAATAAAACTAGAACCTTATGTGAGATAAACTGCTCGACTCGTTCAAACAAAACCTTCACCACCCGAACTTGCTCCTCCACTAAGGTAGACAACTAATAGTAGATTTTTAATTAGCATACAACTTGACTTGCAATCTTAGTGTTCAATCCAAAGACATCATTATCTAGACCAAAATTAATACCTGTCCTGGTTATCGAACAGGCTGCACTGCGCGCAATCCAAACAGGAGTTTCCTTTGCCACAAACATTGTTTGAAACAACCTACGAAACTGTTGGCTGCAAGTTGTGCAGTTTATCTTGGAATGCACCTTAATCATGTTATAAAATTAAAACAATATTAATTTTTCAAGTTAACGTGATGCTGTTTTAAGAAAGTACATCTTCTTAATAACTATTCTCTTTTGTTCTAATTCACATTAATGTAGTTGCTAAATTCTTCAGCATTAAGGCAAGACTGTCGGATTTTGATTCCTTATGTAGTTCTAGGGTTTTGAAACAAATAATTAACCTCTGGTTTTACAATGATTTAATTTCTCCATGTACCGCTCCTCTCAATGAGTCTTTTTGAAGAAAATTAAAATTGTTTCTGTTGATTTATCTGCCTGTAACAAAATCATATTTTTGTTCCTTAAATAACCTAAAATCAAATTAAACGTAATTGCGTATGATAATCGCATTTAGTACGATTCAATTTATTCCGTCTCGTAGCAAATTTATAAATCTTAATTTATTTTTATGATGATATCAATTTATCTATTTTGTATTTTCTCTATGCATGTTTTTTCATAATTGAGATTATATGTTGTTGAGCTTTCAACCACCGCAGGATGGTTAGGCCTGTGCGGATTGTTTGATCATATCTAAAAAGTCAGATTGAGTCAATTGAATAAATAAAAAATAGATTTTTTTTCATTTTCCTTAATTTTTCTAGTTACATGTGAGCCGTCTAATCTAATCCGACGGTCAAGAAACCAACTTTTTCTGCCATTTTGGTTCCAATGGTAGAGGATCATAATCTATTTTTAGTACTAAATGGAAATATTGATACTTAGCAGTGGAGTAACATTTTCTTTTCTTTTCTTTTTTTCTTAATCTATTTAATTAGTGTGTATATCATTTACTAATTGTGTATAATATATATAGTATATGTGGGTATTTCGAAGCTAACCTATTATTAAGAAAGTCGAGATATTTCAAAATGTTTATCATGACACTGACGAAGATATAATTTGAATGAAATTTGTTTTAAAATAAAGAAGATTTTTTGTTTATCTTACGAGAACGTAGTTTTCACGTATAAATCTAAGTTTTTGTGTATGTAAATTATGTACGTGTTCTTATGAAATTAAACAAGAAGAACAAAAGATTTTATAGATTGTGGTGAGAATGAACCATAGGGTGGCCGTAGCATATATCCAAAAATGAAAGTGTATGGTAATGAGCCACGACTTTCTCAACAAAGTAGTGGCAAAGAAAGGGCATGAAATCCTAGAAATCAATCCCTATCACATAAACCTCACGTCCCACCCCTTCACACCTTATCACTTTCATCCTTTCCTTTTTTTTTAATACAAATTTTACATACAACTATTGTATGTAAGCTAATAAGTAAAACAGATGGATCTGACTATCTGTCATTATCATGACAGTAAAAATTTAATATCAACTATTCTTTTTTAAAATAATAACATTACGTTAAGATTATTATGATGTATGGGTATACGTTACATGGTACTAAACATTCATTTCATAATTAAAATATATTTTTTCTTATTAATTCATATTTTATAAATAATATGAGATTAAATACATTATCAAATCATATTAGTTTTGAAAACTACCATATTACATAGCATTTTTTTCCTAAAGCACTGTCATGTTTCTTGTCTTGGTATTCTGGTGGACGAGACAGTGCCATGTCATAACTACTAGTTAATTGATCTTGATGGAGACTGCAATTAGATTAATTAGTTTCTAATTCTGATTATTTAAGAAAAGAACATTTAGAAAGGTTGGTTAGTAGAATCAAAATGAGCATGAATGGTTTGATACTTTCTTTGTTTTTAGAATATCCATGTCCTTGTCTTGCTTCTCCAACATTGGAAAATACAATTTTTTAATTGCTTAATTATTCACATATATTGGGGGTTAACAAAATTAAATGCATTTATATTCTTTATTTTTTTTACATTCTAATAATTTAATTTGTAGTTAACGAATATAGATCATCATATTGGGATCCCTCAATAGGAGGGATATGTTCCTTAAAACGTGGTCGTTTGTACTGAGAATGGACTTGCGCGATCACCTCAACACAAACACTAAGGTGAAAAGCGCTGACATTTTTTTATTGACTTTTTTGCTAAAATAAGATCGGTTCATTCGTTTTTAGATCAAACGAATCAAAGCTTAACACAAATTCTGTATATGTTTTTTTTTTCAAATCAACTAATTTAATTGTATAAGATTATTTGTTCGTGCTTCATACTTAATTATTATATAACTAAAAATAGTTAATACTACGAAAATAGTGTTAGCACAAGTTAAGACAGATAGAAATGCTCCAGAATTAAAATCTCTTAAAGACAGCAATATACTAAGTTTTAATCAATTACTAAATTATGTGTCAAATCATTCATATGTTAGTTAACCTATAAATGCCTTATTGTTTAATGAGTGAACAAAACATCAAGAGTAAATCTAGACTGAGCGAGTTATAGACTGAATTTTAATTGACCAAGTGACGTGTTCATTGGTTGATATTTATTACGCATTAAAATGATTTACCAAATGAACCTATAAATGATTGACATATCATTAGGTCAATTAATAATTGGTCTATAACTTAGGTCTAACTACATGAAACAGATTCCATAAATCAGTAAAAAAATATTGCAAATTGACTTAAATGAGAAGCAAAAATATTCTGATAAAGACCACATCAGAGCGCTTCTAAATGTGGTGATCTACCAACTGAGCTACACTCCTTGTGCTTGTAGTATCTATCTTATCATGCATATAATTTCTTGTCAAGATGAATAGTAAGAGTGTGTGAAAATGAACCGACTAAACCACCTAAACCAACCCAAACCATAATGTATTGGGCGGTTCAAATAATAAAAATGATTTGGTTTGGTTTCATTTTTTTTTAAAACTATGTAATTCAGTTTGATCCGGGTTTCCTCTTAAAATCACACAGCCCAAAATCAAATCGACTACTTAGACATAATGATAAGTCAAATTTCATCCGAACCTAGCCTACTCCTATGCAGAATACGTCATCAGCTTAATGAAATAAGATTCATTTTATTATTTATTAATTATATAAAAATTATTTTATTAACTAAGTCATTTAATGAAACAAGAGACATTTTATTAAAATGAGATTTTTTCATATATTAACTTTGTTAACTTTAAATACAGAGGAGACGAAACCACCAAACGAACCCAAATCAAAGCAATAGTTATTGGTTTGGTTTGATTTGCTTATTTATCAAACTTATTAAATTGGTTTATTTTATAGAAATAAAATCGCCCAAATAAAATAAAATCGCCCAAATGAACACTCTTAATAAATAGTACATGATCCAACATCATGTACCTCGTAGGGCTAAAAAAATAAACTATTTTGGTGTCACCTACGAGTATGAAGAACATTTTTCATAAAATCTCATCTACTAATAAAATTCTATTTCAAGACATAATGAACTCTTTGCAATTACCGACCCTCATTCAATAAAAAAGGGAGAATGAGAGTAGCTGACTACCGCTAAAAGTCATTATATAATCATTTTAATAATTATTATAAATAATTTACATATCACTTAACTAAAGATCCAAGTGTTAGTTGGTTTAGAATTACTCCTTTTTATTGTCCAAGGAAGGCACAGTCTTGGTTAAACCAGATGAACGTAGTCTTGTCTATCAAGGATCACTCCCTTGAAAATCCAGAAAATCTGGAGTGGGGACCAAAGGAGGGATGAAAGTGGGGAGAGGGGCAATGGGTGACAATAGGAAAGAGATAGAGAGGATGAGAAGTGAGTGTGGATAAAACGTGTTTTCAACCCACCAATCAGAATTCAAAGAAATCAACACAAACCCCTTCTTATTTCTTCACTCCCAAATTCTCAAAAGCCGAAGTCCAACGTTAATTCTGGTTTGCCCTTACCAACTTCGCTTTTTTACAATTTAACCAATCATTTAGGATTCGTTCAACTGCCCCTTCATTCTTCACCTTCTCTTCCACACCCGTTCTCTCTGACTTCAACCTCTCACTCTCTCTTTCTCTCTCCTTCTCTGTGGTGTTCTGGATTAGGGTTTCGGAGCAGTCTGTTAGGAGGCGATGTCTGTCTCGACTAGTTTCGCTGGCGCGAAATTGGAAGCTCTTTTGTTGAAATCGGCGTCTACGTCGTCATCGTCGAGGGCCTCTCCTCCTGCTCAGTTTCCTGTGATCTGCAATCCCATTCGAAGAATAAGAGCTTCAGTTCAGAGAGGAGGTTTGTCTCCGCTGAATTCAGTTAGGTGTGAGGTTGCTGCTTCAGATTTTTTGGTTCAGAATGATGGGGTTGATCAGGGCGCCATTGGTTCCAATATTTCTGCTCTTGAACAGCTCAAGACCTCTGCAGCTGATAGTATGTTCTTCTTCTATCTCTTCTTAGAGTTTTTGTTGCATTGCTCATTGCTTGGATTCTGAATTTGATCCTGACGGCCATTTTGATTTTCGACTTCTCGGTTCTATTTTCATTTGTTCAATGTCATCTCCGTTTTTTAGAATGTTCTTATTCCATGGTTTGCCAAATTCTCAACTTGTGATTCGCCCCCCGTATTCTCAAGCTTATTATTGTGCTTGGAATCTAGATTACTATCTCTTGACGAAGAATCTCTAGTTTTTTTAAAATTGTTTAAATTGTGTAGTTCATTATTCTAATTATTTCGTTTGTTTAAAATTTCTCTTTGAGAAAGTATCGTATAGAGGGAAGAGGCAATCAGAGTTAAACGGTTAAGAGTCTTATAACAATTGTATGGAGAACGTGACTAAATGCACGTAGAGCTATCAGTTGTTCTCTACCAAAACATGCTTCTAAATTTTCAAGTTTCAAATTCTGTTTTTTTAGTTTCTTGAATCTGGTTTTATTTTGCAGGGCTCTCAATTCATTTTAAATTTCTCTGACCTTTACATGTCTTGGTTGGGAAAATGATTTATGCACTCTGTTCATTAAACTTGTATTTTCAATCTTTCAGATAACAAGTCTCACTACTATTATTTTTGGAGTTTTGTTTACAAGAAAGATGATATTTTCGATTCCTTAATCATTTCAGAGTTCCTGAAAAACTTAATCAAATATTTAATGCTTTTACCATAAGTTAGAACAAATCTATGGAGCTTTGTAACATTAGCAGGTGGACCATCTTAAGGATCGCAGTTAAGTTTCAAGTGGTCAATGAATTGCTCTGAAGTCGAAGCGTTGAACGTACTGTTAACTCCTATTCTAGTTGGTGAATCTTTGATTATCTCTTTTTTTTTTACTTCATGAACCAGAAATATACGTGAAAGTTTGTTTTTACAAAAATCCACATTCCTCCTGATATATGTCCTGCCACAGTATTGGTTTTTTTGGTTTTTAACTAAGTCCTCTGACTCGAAAAGTTCAAAAGGAGTAATTTATAAAAGATTGGTTAGTTAGCTTTTCATATACTCCTTTGTAGTTTAACGGAGTTTTTGGCTATGTGCAATGCAAAGCTCTCAATACATGATTTACTGACTTTTAAATCCAATTCTATTAGGATATACTAAGGAAAGGAGCAGCATTGTTGTTATTGGCCTAAGTATCCATACTGCACCTGTTGAAATGCGTGAAAAACTTGCCATCCCAGAAGCAGAATGGCCTAGAGCAATAGGAGAGCTATGTGGCTTAAATCATATAGAAGAAGCAGCTGTTCTTAGCACCTGTAACAGAATGGAGATATATGTAGTAGCTTTATCTCAGCATCGTGGTGTCAAGGAAGTAACTGAATGGATGTCAAAGGTGCCCACCTTCTCTTTTTAATTCCTTGCTTTTGTCAACACATCAAGCACTTTTCTTTTCCAACATTTATTCATCTGAGCTAAAATAATACCCATTTTCTAATAAAAGATTAAAGATTTTTTAATAATTTTCATTTTTCTTATGCAATATTGAGTAATTTTTCGCTTATCAATCTTATAAACAGTTTATTTCCAGCTGCTGTTATATTAACTGGTCTTTACCTGTGCTCTAAGTTCAACCTTAGATTTTATATTTGGAAACTCCACCTGCTCCCTGATAGAGTATGAGCTTACTTTAGTATAATGTGAAGGATGAGAGTGCAAGATGGTTAATACAATGCTCTTTGCTCTAATGCAGACAAGTGGCATCCCAGTTTCAGAGATTTGCCTGCACAGGTTCTTACTGTATAACAAGGATGCCACACAGCATATCTTTGAAGTATCAGCAGGACTTGACTCTCTTGTCCTCGGAGAAGGTCAGATCCTTGCTCAAGTTAAGCAAGTTGTCAAAGTTGGGCAAGGTGTAGTCGGTTTTGGGAGGAACATAAGTGGGCTGTTCAAGCACGCAATCACAGTAGGAAAAAGGGTTAGGACTGAGACTAACATTGCTGCTGGGGCAGTTTCTGTCAGCTCAGCTGCTGTTGAACTGGCCTTAATGAAGCTTCCTGAAGCATCACATGCCACTGCTAGAATGCTTGTTATTGGAGCAGGGAAAATGGGGAAGCTCGTGATCAAACACTTGGTAGCAAAAGGTTGCACAAAGATGGTGGTTGTGAATAGAAGTGAGGAGAGAGTCACTGCCATACGTGAGGATATTAAGAACGTCGAGATCATCTATAAACCCCTCACTGAAATGCTAGCCTGTGCAGCAGAAGCAGATGCGGTTTTTACAAGCACAGCTTCAGAAAGCCTTCTATTTTCAAGTGAGGAAGTTAAGACTCTTCCCCCCGTTGGTCATGAAGTTGGGGGCCGAAGGCTCTTCCTTGACATATCCGTCCCTCGAAATGTTGGATCGTGTGTGAATGATCTAGAAAATGCACGAGTATATAACGTTGATGACCTTAAAGAAGTTGTTGCTGCTAATAAAGAGGATCGGCTTCGAAAAGCAATGGAAGCTCAAGCTATCATTTTGGAGGAATCAAAACAATTCGAAGCATGGAGAGATTCATTGGAGACTGTTCCAACCATCAAGAAATTAAGAGCCTATGCTGAAAGAATCAGAGTAGCAGAGCTAGAGAAATGTTTATCAAAGATGGGAGATGATATCTCAAAGAAAACAAGAAGAGCTGTTGATGATCTAAGTCGAGGCATAGTCAACAAGCTTCTCCATGGGCCAATGCAGCACTTAAGATGTGATGGGAGTGATAGCCGGACTCTTAGCGAGACACTCGAGAATATGCATGCTCTTAATAGAATGTTCAGCCTTGAAACGGAGATATCTGTTTTGGAACAGAAGATTAGAGCTAAAGTGGAACAAACCCAGAAGTAAGCTTCTCCTTGTAAAATCCATTCATCCTACTCTCTTTTTACTTCCTCAAATTTGAATAAGGGGAGAACTTCCTCACCTTGGCATTAGTGTTATTACGATTGTCATCAATTAATAGGCAAAATATGATATCGGTTTCCCTCTCTGGGGATCTTTAAATTCATTAATTTGTGTATTGACATTTGCCCTCATTTTTGTAATTATATTTACTAATTACTACTCTATGGAGATGAACTTTATTGAACTACTCTACGGATTCTGTTAGTTTTCCTGCACATTTGTTTCCCATGTCATAGAATAGGACACTAGCTCGAGTAATTCTCAGAGTGGCTACCCAAAAGGTGGACCAAAGGGTCCACAACCCTAATGAAGTGCAATTGGCCTTTTAGAGAGCTACTACTTTGTGCTTAGTAAGTATTACGACATGCACCATGTCTCACCTCTCTCTCTCTCTCTCTCTCTCTCTCTCTCTCTCTCTCACATACAGGCCTCCTATGGATACATGAAGTATCCGTGAGAGTTTTGGCTCTCCCAATTATTGAAAATGGGCTTCTGTTATAATTATGACAACGTTCGTCCTTCTGTACGTCAACATGTTTATCATACAAATGTCCAAATTCTGATAAATGATGAATGGGTCAGGCTCTGACATGGACCGTACAAGCAGCCACTGTTCCATTTATAGTACAGATGAATAGTCATATTCTGAGAGCTGATTTAGGTTATCACATACCAAGGAGGTGATTGGGCATGATGAAGCTTTCCTTTTAACCGGATCCCAGATTACCTTTCTTCTGATTTAGGTAATTGATGAACTACTACTCTATGCTCTCACAAGAGTCAACTTAGGGGACTAATACTAGTTTTCGTAACTATTAATGATAAGTAGCTAAATTAGATAGGTATGAGTTACTTTTAAAGAAGAATAGGGTGGTCAAATTATTAAAGCAATTTTATTTTTCCAATAGTTTTTTATCAAGTGCATTATCATTCATGTATGCATTAATCCGTCTAGCTCGTTCTTCAATATTTTGTAACAGAGTGAAATATGATGCATCACTTGTTTTCTTTACATGTCAAACTTTACAATTTTCAAAATAATTTGCATAACTCAACAAATTGGAATTCATTTATCAACAAATTTTTTTCTTCCATTTGAACTCATTTCGATAATTCTTTTAGCTGCTTTGATAGGCGCAATTGCTGTGGCTCGCCAGTAAAAAATCTTTAGAACTAGCAACTACAATCTCAATTTCACTTTATTCTATGTTATCACAGTTTTATGTTATCACAATCATTCTCAATAGATTCAATTTATTAGAAAAAGTACGGAATAAAATGTTGTTCCTTTTATTAGTTATGTGTTACACATCAATGATGTGATTACAATAGTAGACTAGAGCAATCATAAAATTCCCCTAGAGATTTTGATAAATTCAAAAGCATCTATCTCTCTCATAGCTAGGATGGGTTGGTTTTAATAACTTGGAAATCATTTATTCATCATTGCTTTTAGACCCTACTCCACCATACATATTACTTACAATACCCTATTCCTTAATGATAAAAATAGCCCACTACTTTTATCGTTAATTAATCATAATCAACGGAAAAACAGGCAAAAACAAAATCCTCCAATATCATTGAAACAGAAGTCCATTTACAGACACCTACCATTTCCCAAAGATAAAGATTGAATTTTATATAAAGATAAGAAACAGTAAATATTAAATTTAAAATTTCAATCCCCTCTGTCTGGGTTGGGACCCATTGTGCGGCGTCGTATTGTCCTTTTTTTTACTGCGCAGAGAATGGACCACGCCGTCTGGTACTAACCAACTCGTTCTTATCAGCGTCGTATCGTCCATAATTAATTTTATATATTTAATTATATTACATATTAATTTCTTTTTATTTTCCAAAATTAAAGAAAAAAACTGACATTAAAAAAATTTAATTAAAACCTAGCGTTTTCGAAGCCGTGCAAATCGCTCACTCTACTGGTTAATGATTTCTTCATTATGGCTACCTTGGCTAGCATCTCAGCCGCTCTCCAAGCCGATGTCGGCGTAAGTGGCTCCCCATTCTCATCCACCATTGACGCCACCTCTCTCTCGTTGCCTCTCCTCCGTTGGATCACAATCGTCTGCTGCTGCTGCTGATTATGCTGATCCTGTCTACGCCAATGAAGCTGAGCCAACTCGACCTCCAATCCGCGAATGTATTCTTCGACCGACGAGGAGGAGCTGGATTGCAAGAGAAGAGCTCGAGCCGATGAAAGCAAGTGATGGGCGCTCGTTGAGTCGTTGATTTGGATTAATCTTCTGGATTCAGCTATAGCTCGCGTGGTAATGAACAACTTTCTCAGTCGTTCGATCGAAGGTGCTGATGATCGGACGGACTGTAGACGAGGGAGCAGTAGGCCCTGTATTTTCCCGTGGACAATCTCTTGAGTGGATGGGTCTTTGTAATGGCATTGTACGGACATCACGTGGTGGGCACCCACAGCCGTGGTAGTAGAAACCTTCAGCTCCACGAGGAATTCCCTCTCTTCCTCGGCGTACAAATCTCCAACCCGGATCGAACCCGAATTGCAAACCGTGGGCCTTCCGTTGCACGAATAAGCGGCTGTGATCTCGACCGGATGTGAGCCGGAGGAGGAGAAGCTGAGCTGAACACTAAGATCCTGTACCACCACACTCAATAACCCACCAACGCATTTGGCAAAAGCGTCCTCAGCCGGCTCATGGTTGTATCCTCCGGTTTCCCCGAACCCAAAAGCATGAACCGGGATCTCGATGTGAGAGAACCGGGTGGAAGAGTCGCTCCTCATTACCAGCCGTTGATTTGTCCCAGCCTTGTTCACCCGCTCATCCTGACCGTCCGACAGAAGCATTATGCTGGCGACCGGATTTCTATCCCTACGATCTTCCAGAACTTTCCGAGCTTTTCGCAAAGCCTCGCCAACGCTGGTCCCTTGGCCGCAAACAAGTCGGTCAATGATGTGGCGAGCCGTACGCTGACCCTGATTGGTCATTCTCTTGAGCGGCAAAAGTCGCTTGGGAGTGGCCGAGAAGGCGACTATGGAGAGACGGTCGGCGGAGCTGAGAGATGATATCACTAACCGCATTGCTCGCTTTAGCATGTGTAGCTTAGCGCCTGTCATGCTCCCACTAACGTCAAGAACAGTAACCAAATCGATAGGCGCACGGTGAGAAGGATGTAGAAGTGGAGCGCTGCTGCTACTGCGAGACGGTAGTGAAAGCGGAGGCGGCGGCGACGCCTTCACTTTCAGTACAACAGCGTAAGTCTCGTGGCTTTGAGATGATGATATTACTGCTGACTCAGGAAGGAGCCGAACCTCCACATTGTTCCTTAAATCTCTAGCGTCGATTTCTGCTTCACCGTAGGATTTGATTGAAGACGAAGGGTTGGGATTAACGAAGAAACCCTGAAACTCTTCAACATCGTCACCGTCCTCGTCGGCCTCTGGAATTGGAATAATACGGCCACCAGCAGTAGGAGACAAAAGCGGCTCGTCGTCATCGTAACTCCTGGACTCTATTAATGGCTTACTCTGTTTATGTAGCTGTACAGAAACTTGATCGCGCTTGCTTTTCAAGGCTCTGGGAGAAGACTCTATCATGTTTTTGTCTTCGATTTTGGGTTTCATGCTGTTGCTGTAATCCGGGAGAACGACGTCATTTGTATTGTTCTTGTGAAGAGCAAGAAGAGGAACGTCTTTCCAGGCGACGCTGCAAACAGGGCAAACGAGAGTGTTGTGATTTTTGACATGAGCGGCTACGCAAGGAAAGTGAAAGGCATGTCCACACTCCGCCGTGTAAATGGCAGTTCCCTGACCTGTCTTCACGCTGTTTAAACAGATTCCGCAGCTACTCTGCCATTCACAAAATTCACAAATTACATTATACTTATAAAATACTTTATTTGTAATGTCAAATTTGAAATTGGTTTTACTTACTCTGAATTTGAAGCTGTTTTTGAAGAGGGAGAGTTTGAGAGGAGATCGAGGGGAAGACGGATTCGATATCGATCCCACTAATGGTTTTTGAGTCTTCACTGATTTTGGAGTTTTCTGAAGGGATTCCTCCGTTGTTGTTTTGCTGCAGCGCAAGCTTGAGGAGGAGATAGGCTGAGAAGACGACGGAAAGCGTGGCGTGGAAGGGTTGCTACCACCACCGGAGAGAAATCCCAATCTGACGCAGCTTCTAGGACTAGGACTAGAACTTGGGCTTCTTCCATTTTGCTTATCTGAAACACTATTGGAATCTGAATCTCGAGGAATGGTAGTGCAAAAAGCTCTTCTCCAACCAGTACCCATTTTCAGAAAGACCAAAACGATAAGAACTAAAGAAGAGAGATTTGCCTTTTCACGACAACCGAATCTTTCTTATCTTGAGTTATCTGCAACTTTTCTAAGAAGAAGAAGAAGAACATAAAAGGAGAAAAAAAAAGAGGGTTTGTTCTGATCGATCTGAAGATTTTTTTCACAGAAGACAAAAGTGCAGAATCCAATTCAGTGAGAAGAATATAAGAACATTGGGATCAAATGAACCCCAAAACAAAAAGATTGAATAAGACAGAGCTAGTAGGATTAATAGGATTATACAGAGTCTTTCGCTCTCACTTCTCTCTCTTCAAAACGGTGTTGCGATCTGTTGATTCCCTCTCTTCTTTCTTTCTCTCTCCAGGCTACACTGGGCTGAGGTTGGCCTTTTCTCGGTTCTTATAAATATTCATTGGGAAAGGTAATTGAGGATTTACTACCCCATGTTAACCGGCACGTGCGGGTTAAATTTTGTGTTTCCGGTCAACGATTTCCTACTTCTGCAACAGCACGTTATCGTCACCAACCTGTAACGAGGTTAGCCATACCTTATATGCTCCATGCTCTTTGTTACCTTTTCTTCACCTTCCCCCATTGGAGCGTGGGCTCTATTTCCTCCATCTTTTCATTAATAATTTAATTTCTAGGACAATAAAATTTATTCTGATTATCAATTTATCTTTTTAATTAAACTAAGTCAACATTATCTCTATTATACAGTATAATTTTTAATTATTATCAATGTTATTCATAAATAAAAATTTATTCTTTATAATAATTATAATCAATAATAAAAAAAAAATTGATAAAAAATATTATATTATATGAAAAAATTATATACAATATTTTTTATCTATTTTTTTCAATCATCTATAATATACAGAAAACAATCAGAAAAGTTAAACTACGATAAATGTAAGAACTCAAGGTAAATACATAAATATAAGTGTTATTACGTGAATGAATATATAATTTTAAAAATCACTTCTCATAACATTATCACATTCAAAAAATTACATTTCAAAAATTATTTTCTAATCATATGTATTTGAACACATCTGATGGATAAATAAAAATCACTTCTGTCCACGTTCATAAAAGGACTCCTAATCAGACTCTATATGTCATACTTTTTAAAATGTTTTCTTCTTAAAACAAAAAATCAAAATGCTTTGACAAAAAAGCCCAATTTCTGTCCACGCGCGGTAAAAGCCCGATTGGGAATTGCACCGGTCTCATGCATGAATCACGTAGGTAGAGTATCAGCGGAAGGTATCATTTGTGTTAGAATGTCCTCCCAATAGAAAATATAGACCGTACGATTGATTTGATGAAGTTCAGATTAAGATCATAGAGTGGTCATGAAAGAAGCAGCTAGAGGAATAGGATAGAGCGGATCAGTGGGACCACTGAAGCAGCAGTTATACTACTACATGTAGGTCGTTAGTATTAGAAAAGCCATGCACACTCTCTGCAAACCTAGGAATAGAGAGGGGGTAAAATATTTGGGGTAAAAAGTAAAAACAAAAAACAAAAAAAACTATGTCAGATACAAAGGGTCCAAACCAGCTTTTTGCATGTCTTGGAGTTTACTGATAATTTTCACTTTTTTACTGTTGACAAGTTAATTCCGTTCATTAATGGTAACTAGAATCACATCTCTAAATAGTCAATGCCTTCGCACCCACGTGACCAGCAAATTTAATTTTCTTTACCACATATTCTTTTGTGTTTAAAAATAAAAATGTGTATTTTATGTGTTTTAAACTAAATGTTAAATATCAAGAACCATTCTCGTCAAAGAATGTCTCATTGAAAGCATGTGTTCTTACTTAGGTGTCGTCAAAGATCAGTTGGTGGAAATTCAGCATGAATTTTACATAAGCCAAAATTGATACTGACAACTATTATGACTAAAAATTCAAACTCTGAATGAATATAACAAAAATAAACAACAACGATTAAAAAGAAATCAACGACAATCGATTATATCTAAAATTAAATTATGAATGATGAAGAAAATAGATTGAGGATTGCACAAGTATAATGTTCTAAAGATAATATTTGTCCTCTACAAGATCCTTGGAGACTGCTACGATTGTCTCTGTAAGATACAACAATATCAGATCAAGAACAACAACCAGTCACTCAATCTCTAGCAGAACTCACAATATTTTCTCTCTCTCAGACTCAAAAATGAAAATGGCAGTGTGATAGCAGTGTGTTGATGTTATGTTTTAGAACTATGTCCAACACCTCTATTTATAGAGGGGGACTGCTTGAACTGCAAGCAACGCAGTTCAAGAACGTGCAGATAAAAGGTTGCACGAGCGAGGAGATTATGATCGTTGAGCTTACTACTTTAACAGATTCAAAGCACATGAAAGTTAGAGCTAAACTGCCTTTGACAGATTCAAAGTCCTGCTTTCCAAGGAAAATAAGATAAATTTTCGATAAAAAAAATAATCTTTCATCAGGACCGAACCATATGCCATTTAATTCATCCATTCCCCACAAAATATATGATGCCCCTTGGCGCTTACCCCAAGCAAGTTGTGTTGGATTTATAAACCACACAACTTTCTTTTATCTTTTTTCCATGTGGGACAATTTCTCACACTAACTTTCACACTTTCATTCACACACCACTTTTCCTTTTTATTTTCCTCTTTAATTTCTCAATCTTTCCCAATAATCCCCCACATGAATGAAATGTGTCCTAACTAGGCAACAACTGTAGGAGAGAGAAACATATGAGATATGCATCAGGAGTGGTGTCTTTTGGACTTGAACCTTCTGCAGTGAGAATTCATCGGATTTATTTCGAAAAACAGTGAACTACATTCTTGAACTGAACTTCCTCTGAGATAAACTGGGACAATGAATTCCACATATATCTTCTCTTAATACATCAGAGTTCTTACATTTTTGTTCATTTTGGTCCTGAATAAATCTCGCGTTCGTGAGAGCTTTTGAGAGGTTAGGCCATTGAGAGCTCTCATAGAAGCGACCCCACTTCTACTCTTATATAGGTGACAAAGATTAAGAGTATTCTATCATTACTCCTCTTACAAGTAAGACATCAATGTCATTAAATACTTACATATACCCTTTTACGTCGACATATAACACACTCTCTTTACATCATAGGAACAGGAAGAAACCATAGATTTCTCAATGTGTCAACATGAATCATTCATGCCAGTTTGCTTATTGAACCTAGATATTGGGACCTCCAGTCAACTAGATTAGGTCACCACCTAAATGATTCATTGAATAGGCATTAGTCTCATTCCCCTTTATATTTATTTTATTAGCTCCCTTGACAAACCTTGTGTTAAAGGATCAGCAAGATTCTTCTTTCACCTTATAAATTCTAAGGAAATCACCTTATTAGAGAGCAACTGCTTAATGGTACTATGTCTCCATCTAATGTGTCTAGACTTATCATCATACACATTATTTTTCGCTCTAAATGTCACAGCCAAACTATCACAATGAACACATATTGCTGACACAGGTTTTGGCCATACTAAAATATCTTCCAAGAATTTTTTGAGTCATTCTACTTCTTCGCAAGCCTTGTCCAAAGCTGTGAATTATGATTCTATAGTTGAATGAGCTATACAGGTGTGCTTAGCAAACCACCATGAGATAGCTTAACCACCTAGGGTAAAAATGTATTCACTAGTAGATTTAGTCTATAAACTGTCATAAATCCAGTTAACATCACTAAATCCTTCCATCACAGGTGGATAGTTTAAGTAGTGCAATCTATAGTTCATAGTGAACTTTAAGTCCCTTAGTATTCTAACCAATACACTCTAGTGATCACGCCAAGGATTACCTGTATCTTTTGCAATCATTCCTACTGAATAGGCTATATCAGGCCTAGTGCAATTCATTATATACATTAAACTATCAATTATTTGTGAGTACTCCAATTGAGATACTCAAACTCCATCATTTTTCCTCAAATTACAGTTTGGGTCGAAATGAGTTACTGCTGGTTTACTTTCAAATTTCCCAAACCTCTTTAGAATCTTTTCTACATAATGAGATTGTGTAAAGATATAATCATTTTTAGTTCGCTTTACTTGAATTTCAAGAATGACATATGCTAGAATTAAGTCTTTCATGTAAAAGATTATATTCTTATGCGCTCCCAATATGAACATGTCATCTACATATAAGCATACTATGACAAATTGGTCATTAGTACCATTAACATATAGACATTTATTACACTCATTTACCTTAAAGTCATTAAATAACAGAGTGTGATCAAACTTCTCATGCCATTGCTTTGGTACTTGTTTTAACGCATAAATGGATTTAACAAGTTTACAGACATTTGTTCTTGGCCTTTAACAATGAACCCTTCAGCCTGTTCCATATAGATTTCTTCATCTAATTCTCCATTTAAGAAAGTAATCTTTACATCAATTTGATGAATTTTCAAATTATGTAAAGCAGCAAGCGTAATCAACATTATGATGGATATGATTCTCATCACTGGAGAATAGGTATCGAAAAAGTCTATACCTTCCTTCTGTCAGTATCCCTTAACTACCTACCGAGTTTTGTACTTTTTCAATAGTATAGCTCTTAACTTTCTTTTAAAGATCCATTTACAGCCTATTGGTTTATTCCCAAGAGGGAGATCGACCAACATCCATGTGTTGTTTTACATAATAGAATTTATCTCATTATCAACTGCTTCCTTTCAAAAGGGAGCCTCAGGGTTGGACATCACCTCCTTATTAGTTTGAGGTTCGGCTTCCATCAAGTATGATAGAAACTTTGGAACAAACGAGGTACTCGTTTTAGCTCGTTTACTCTTTTTAGGCTCAGGTACAAATTCCTCATCAATCTAAGCTCTAGAAGAAGTTTTTTAAACCTCATTTGGCAGTTTGACTGTGTCTTCCTTTCTTAAATGGAAACACATTCTCAAAAATTCAGCATTAACAAACTTCATTATTGTATTGGTACTTATGTTAGAAATTTCTGACTTAATCACCAAAAATCTATATGCAGAATTGTTACATGGATATTCAGCGAAAACATAGTCTACAGTCTTAGGTCTAACCTTGACACTCTTTTGCAATGGTACTTGTACATTTACGAGACACCCCCATACTTTTAGGATTTTATAGGAAGACAACTTTCATTTTCACACTTCATAAGGAAATTTGTTAGTCTTCTTATGTCGAATCCTATTCAGTATCATGTAAACCATAAGTAAGGCCTCCTCCCACAAATTATGGGTAGTCCATAACTGTTTAACATACAGTTCACTAGATCTTTCAGAATTCTATTTTTTCTTTCAGCCACCCCATTCTGTTGAGGCGTGTATGGTGTAGTAGTTTGATGCACTATTCCATGTTGAGCACGTAACTCAATAGCATCGTGTAGTCTTATTCTCCACCCCGGTCAGATCTAAGCACCTTGATCTTCTTATTAAGTTGATTTTCAACTTTAGACTTGTATGTCTTAAACATATCCAAAGTCTCGCCTTTTGAATGAAGCAAATATATATATAACAATATTTACTGAAATCATTAATAAACGTAACAAAATATTTTCTACCTCCCCATACTAGGTGTTAATTTCAGATCACATAAATCACTATGTATCAAATCAAATAATTCATTTGTTCTTTTGGTAGATTTAAACGATTTGCTTACAAATTTAGATTCTACCCAAATTTTACATTTATTTCCTTTTTCTAAGTTAAATCTAGGTTGAAGTTCTAAATTAATCATACGTTGCCTAGATAAAAAATTAACATTTCCCAGTCTAGCATGCCAAATATTAGATAACTCAACGATATAAATGGAAGATGAAAAATTTTCATTAATAGCAGCATAAATTACAACAGACACATTAAGCTTAAAGAGACCATCAGAATTAGAACCATTCCCAACAAACATCCCTCACTTAGTCAGAATAATCTTGACAGCATCAAACACAAGTTTAAATGCACTATTAGATAAAAAGAGATCCCGAAACCAAACTCCTACAAATTTCAGGCTCGTGGAGAACGTCGAGGAGAGCGAGTTGTTTCCTGGAGGTAAACTTTAAGCACAATCCTTTCCTTTTCCCTTTACAGCAGCTTATGAGGCATTCCCCATATAGAGAACTTCACCATTTTCAGCATTTTGATAGGTTGAAAATACAAATTTATCACTGCATACGTGCTTCGTAGCACTAGTGTCAACTCACCAATCATTGGTGTCAACTCACCAATCATTGGTGTCAGTTACCATACATCTCAAAAACTATAGCACATAGATCGTCAATCTCCATCATATTTGTATGGTTCCCTTTGTTTCTATTCTCGGGGTGGTTACCATTGTTCTGGTCCTTTTTGTCACGACAATCCTTCTCTTTGTGTCTGGCTTTATCGCACACCCAACAACCACCCTTAATGTGTTTTTCAGGATTACCTTTCTCAGCACTGCTCGGTGGTGTCTTCCTTTTCTTGCTCGGCTGGTTGGATTTGTCACTTTCCACGACATTTGTTTTCATCCCATAGGTCACCCAAGATGGCTTCTTATCATTCGTACAGTTATCTTCCTCGATCTTCAGCCTCACGATCAGATCCTACATACTCAACTCCTTACGCTTATGTTTAAGGTAGCTTTTGAATTCCTTCCATGACGGTGACAGCTTCTCGATAATTGCAGCGACTTGAAACGGCTCGTTAATGTTCATTCCTTCGATCTTCAAAAGTTGATGATAATTTGCAACTCCTCCACTTGGTTTATAATAGTATTTTTGTCGCCCATTTCATACTTCAGAAACTTCCCAACGATGAATTTCTTCATCTCGGCATCCTCGATTTTATATTTCTTCTCAAGGGCTTGCAGTAATTCCTTCGATGTCCTTAATGGTGAACATATGTTATGCAGACTGTCTACTAGACCATTAATGATATAATTTTGGGAGAGGAAATTCAAAGTGAATCCATGTTTCCTTCGCAGACTCGGTCTCTTTGGTTTGTTTCTCCTTTGGTGTGACATGGCAATCCTTCTTCAGCAAATGCGTAAGGTTCAGGGTGGTGAGATAAAATACCATCTTTTGTTGCCAGCGCTTAAAATCTTCGCCTTTGAATTTTTCTGGCTTCTCAGCATGCACAGTTTCATTGTAACAGTTAGCTCCATCGATATTGTCTTTAGATTATTGGTGGAAATGGAGCACGAATTTTGCATAAACCAAAATTGATACTGAGAACTATTACAACTAAAAAATTCGAACAACGAACGAATACAACAAAAATAAATGACTACGATTACAAATAAATGAACGATGAATGATTATAACGAAAATAATGATAACGAAAACAACTAAAATTAAATGATGAACGATGAAGAAACAAATTGAGGATTGCACGAATGCAATATCCTAAAGACAATATTCGTTTTCCATACGATGCTTGGAGACTACGACGTTTGTCTCTGTAGGATACAACAATCTCATATCAAGAACGGTAACCCGTCTCTCAATCTCTAGCAAAAATCACAGTATTTTCTCTCTCTCAGACTCAAAATAAAAATGGTAGTGTGATAGCAACGAAAGCAGTGTGTTGATGTTGTGTTTTAGATTTGTGTCCATCACCTCTATTTATAGAGGGGAGCTGCTTAAACTGCAAGCAATGCGGTTTAAGAACGTGTAGATAAGAGGTTATGAATGTGGAGATTGTGATCGTTGAGGCTGAAAAATTATCTTATTTTCCTTGGAGAGCAAGATTTTGAATCTGTCAAATCAGACCGAATCGTACCGTGTCGGCGGCGGCGTCACGCGCGCGTTTGGTGGATCATGTGCCATTTAAGTCCTCATTTCCCCCACAAATGTGATGTACCCCTTGGGGTTTTAAGGGAGTTGTGTTGAGTTTATAAACTCCACAACTTTCTTTCATCTTTTTCATGTAATATAACTTCCCACACTAACTTTCACACTTTCATTTACACACCACTTTTCTTTTTTATTTTCCTTTTTAATAAGCTAGCATCTCACAAGAATTTTAAAATAGCAACTATTTTTTTATTAAGTAGAGAGAGAAATTTATATCAGAGATGGAATTATAATAAGACATAAAATGCATTATTAAAAAAATATCAAAGAGATATCTAACTTTTAATTTTAACATTATATTTGGTCCGTAGGAATCCTTGTTGAAAATAGTATCATAATCAGTTGCTTAGCATTACTAACACTGAATATTTTCAAACCCACAAAAATTATTAGCAAATCCCATTAAGAACAATGCGATCAACTACTTTACTTATGTCTATTCAAACCTTAAAATCACACTTGAGTGTTGTTTAAAGTTAACATTTAGACATGGTCTATACATTATTTAGGTTATAAATGACATAAACAATTAGTTTTTATAATGAAAAAACACCATATATCTTTTAATAACTAGAAGTGATGACAACAAAACATCAACATCAAGGAGGTTTTTCCTTCTCTCTTTTTTTTAAGTGCAAGAGGCTTCTTCCTTTCCACTACAACTTTCATATCATTTTCAAAACAACAAAAAAAATGAAAAAGATTCAATCATTAAGTAATTACAGCTCTAAATTATACCAACTTAACTATTAGCAACAACATCAACAATTGAGTTAAAATTTCTTTTAATCCAACTAATTCAGAACAAATGAAAAAACCACATAGTTTATAAAAGTTCTACAATTAAAATTCTTCAAAACTATTTCTCAATGGTAATAATATTTATATTATTTCCTAATGGTAATATTGATACTATATTTCCTAAGGGTAATATTTCAAATATTTCCTATTGGTAATATTTAATATATATTCTATTGATAATATTTATATTATACTTCCTAGTAAAGTTCTTCAATAAAATTTAAAGTTTTAAATCACTAGAATTACCTAATGGTAATTATAACTTAGATAATTGGTTACTTACAATCCCTAAATGAGAAATCAAAGTAAATTTGAATAACCAAAATTTCAATTAGCTCAAATAAATAAAAAGCAAAACCTCTCAATTAAAATCTTGGAATGATCTATTGGATTATAAATAACAAAACTAGTTTACAATTAATATCGGTGTAATTCAGTTGTTCAAAAAAGACATCAACCACATAGAATTTTCAAAATTTAAGATTATAAACTAGAATATAATTATAATATTATAATAATTAAACTAGGAGATCGAATTGTTTGAACTGGGAAAATCAAGGCAAAGAGCTGTTACACGGCAATGTTACCTTCCCAAAAAGAGCATCACAGAGACTGACGTTTTTTGAAAGGAAAAGTCATTTCTACCCAGCAACTGAAGGAGTGTGTCATATCAACAGCCAATAATTCCGCAGTCACGTGTGGGACCCTATTTCTTTGGCTTTATCTGTCCATTGCTGACGTGTGTTTTTGTTTCAAAAAGGGAACAACTTCTGCACAACTGCGTTTTATCAAATGTCAACTCCTTCCGCGAATAAAGTATGACTCTCGGTCCTCTAATCTTTACCTAAACATTTTTTTTATTTTACTAATATTTTCCCTTCTAATTTTTTAAACAATTTCTTAATTTATGCGTTAGGCAAAGTAGGTTTAGCTTTTTAGACTTTAATTTTTTTCTTAATTAATCTAAAAGCTTTGGTTTCGTGTAGAAGTAGAAAGTGAATTAGGCCAGTTTCATTTTAATTCCATTTTTAATCTAATTTAATAAGACGGGCTAGTCTAGATGTTGGTTTTTGAGACACTACTGCCATCTTATCTAATGTTCAGGTTATAACCTAAACAATTACAACTGACATCCATCTATGCTTTTGTTTGGTACATCATAAACAAGTTTAAAATAACAGAGTTTGATATTAATAGAAGAACTTGATTATAATATTTTAAGTCATTCAAGGACCTAAACGTGAAAGTTAGACTAATAAAGGGATTAAATTGAGTGTCAAAGTAAGTGTGTTTCGAGAACCAAGCTACACTTATATTATAAGTGTTCTGTTGACAGTTATGATAGTATTAAATAGTATTGTATTAAAATTATTGGATTTGACTGTATTGTATTATACATAATAGTATCGAATTATAAAACTGTCATTCATCATTTATTCTTTTACATTTCAGATCACAAAAATATTTCTTATTTACAAGTAGACATTACATTCAACAATATTAATAGATATATTTAATTATTAATAAAATATTAATATTAAATAAATATGTGAAAAATGAGCATATCAAAAGAAAATTCAAACCCTAAAATCCTAGCATGACATCATCACATTAAAATTTAAAAATTAAATATTATTTCAATTTTATTAACAAGCGGATTTGAAATATTTTTTTTACTCATAGTCTCGTCAAGTCTCAGTGATCAGGACTGTATTAGTTAATACGATGATAGGAGTACTAGTCGTATTAGCTATCTAGACAGACCAAACACGAGACGATATTAAAATAGTATTGTCCAGTTTTTTAGTACTGTCCAATATTGACAGTCAAACTGTTAGCCTTATATGTCTATAAGATAACTTTGGATGATAACAAAATATTAACGTTGCTAATAAATTTAATGAAGTTTACAGTGACTATTGGAAAAATTACGACAAGACATTCTGATTAAAGATATGAAAATATTTATTTTCATAGGAGCTCATAAAGCATGAAGATTGAAGATCATGAATACTTTTATGTAATTTTTATTAGGAGTTTTCTCATTTTATTTGTCTTTATTAAAGTTCAATTTATTTACGGATGGCCTTATATTAATTCTCCATCTATAAAAAGCTTAAAAGCCAAAAATCATATCTCTCTTGCACAATAGATAAAATACATGAGATGCAGATATTGACAAAGCACAAACAAAGTAAGTTTTAATTTCAAGTAGATAAAGAGAGATGAAACTTACACAAATAATTTTTGATCATATTGTGTCATTGCGGGTATGAGAATTCATTGCATTTTAGGTCAATAATTTTTTGTCCTCCTTATTAAAGATAGAGTGTCATTTCATTTGTCTATATTCAAAATTTAAAATTTTCCCTCCAAAATCCTAACATTTATCTCCTCTATAAATACACTCCATTTTTATTCACAAAATATAATTCATAGTCAAGAGACTTACTCCTAAAACTCTCTCAATACTCTCATAAATCTCTCTTAATATTTTGAGCTTTACAGTTGCGAATTTCTTGAGTGAGCAAGAATATTTTTTTGTGAGCTTAGATTGAAGATTCTTCTCTTTTGAGAGAATTATTGTAAGATGTCATCTAATCTCGAAACATATAGCCTTGTGTTTGTAAGGTTTGGTCTTCACCCTTAAGAATATCGTAAGGTTAACAATCTTCAAGAGGGGCCTTGGAGCGTGAACGGGGATTTCGCGAACCACGAAAAATATCGTGTGCCTATCTTCTTCTCTTTCTTTTCTTTTTATTTTATGCTATTTATTTTTTACACTTTAACTTTCCGCACTTAAAGTTTTCATAATTTTTTTTACTTATTTTATATTTCCACATTTATATTATCGCAAGCATTATTTACTTTAACGCTTTTATCTATTACTTATTTATATTTTCAAGAGTTAAACTCGTGCTACATTGAAGTTCATTCTTGAACATTCATTTTTCAATTGAGTGTGAAAGGTTTTATTTTAATTTGAACACGATCACCCAATTCACCCCCTATCTTGGGTTATCATATCGATCCTACAATTGGTATCAAAGCTTAGTACTCTATACATAAGCCTTAATCGTCTTGAGTTATGGCATCCATGAGTGATTCTTTCATTGAAGGTGAATCTACTACTAGACCTTCACTTTTCAATGGTAATGATTGTACTTATTGGAAAGTGAGAATGAGGATTTATATTCAATCGATTGACTAAGACTTATGGTATGTTATTGAAAATGGTGTTCACATTCCATTCAAAATCGTGGATGGTAAAAATATTGTCAAATCAAGTAGTAAATGAAATGATGATGATAAATTTTTTTTAAATGCTAAACCTATGAATGTTTTGTTTTGTGTTCTTGATAAAAATGAATTTAATTTTATACATGTGAATCTGCTAAATTTATATGGCACATGTTACAAGTCACACATGATAGCACAAATCAAGTTTAAGAATCTAAAATTAGCATGCTTGTTCATGGTTATGAATTATTTAAAATGAAGCATGACGAATCCGTATGTGATATGTTTACTCGTTTCACCGATATTATCAATGGCTTGAAATCTCTTGGTAAGACTTATTCTAATGTTGAAATGGTGAGAAAAATTCTTTCGTCTCTACCAAAGAATTAGGAGGTTAGGGTGACCGTCATCCAAGAAATCAGAGATCTCAACACACTTCCTCTTGAAGAACTTATTGGCTCATTGATGATACGAGAAATGAGGTTAAATTAAAATGGAGAAGAAGATACATAAAAGAAGAAGAGCATTGCACTAAAATAAACACTTGAACAATCCGATAGTGAGAATAATA
This sequence comes from Datisca glomerata, assembly GCA_003255025.1. Taxonomy (NCBI): domain Eukaryota; kingdom Viridiplantae; phylum Streptophyta; class Magnoliopsida; order Cucurbitales; family Datiscaceae; genus Datisca; species Datisca glomerata. Next base: position 3,002,085 of record QANY01002976.1, read on the forward strand.
ACTATGATGAGGGAGATGACATAGCACTTCTCACTAGACGATTCAAGAAATTCTTAAATAGAAGGAAAAATGCTCCAAGAAAAGATGATAAGAAGATACCTCGTGACACACTCATGTGCTATGAATGCAAGCAACCGGGACACATAAAAGCCGATTGTCCAAATCTAAGTAGCCCGAAACAATTTCAAAAGAAGAGCATTTAAGACAACTTGTGATGAGACCAGTGATAACGACTCTGATGGCGAAGAAGAAGAAGTTGCAAACATGTGTTTCATGGTACTAGAAGATGAGGTAAGTTCTTCTAAGCTAACTTTAAATGATAAACCTAGTTATAAAGAACTTGAAAATGCTTTTGAAGAGCTTTATAGTGAATTTGAAAAACTTCGCTTAAAGAATAAAATTATGAAAAATGATTTTTCAAAACTTCAAGAAGAAAATGAGTCTTTGAAAAATGAGAATTTGAATTTCAAAGCAACCTTACATGTTTTGCATCGAGACATTGTTCAAAGTCAAAATAAAATGATTTAAATTTGACTATTTTTAAATTTACAAATAGAAGAAACAATCTTAACAAACTTCTTGGCAATCAAATGAATGTTTCCGATAAAAAGGGATTATGATATCAACATTTTCAAAAATAATTTTTTTTATAAAACCAACACAATATCCTCCTATTATTTGTCACTATTATGGGGTTAAATGTCACAAAATTTATTCATGCTTTCGTAAAAAGAAAGCTATTTTTCATGAAAGAAATGAATGGATTCTCCATAACACTAACCCTCAAAGACCCAAAAATATTTGGCTACCAAAAGTCAACTTTTAAATTTTTATGTTACAGGTACCAAAGATTAATGGTATCTCGATAGTGGATGCTCGAGACGTATGACAGGTAATGAATCAAGACTCACTCAAATTTGTCAAAAGAAAGGACATGTCACCTTTAGAGATGATGAGAAAGGCAAAATCATTGATATTGGCTCCGTAAGTAATGACTATTCTCATCTATAGATAAAATTCTTTAATGACTCTTCTCATCTATAGATAAAATTCTACTTATAGATGGTCTAAAGTATATTTTACTTAGCGTAAGTCAACTTTGTGATAAAAACTATGGAGTAATTTTTGAAAAAGATTTTGTCTAATTATAGATAAAGTGACAAACAAAAATTTTTTTTTGGACAAATGGACCAAAATGTCTATACTATTAATCTAAGTGATTTCCTAAATCATAATGAAAAATATTTTCTTGTTTTTGACAATAATAGTTGTCTATGGCATAGAAGACTTTGACATGCTAACATAGATTTATTTTTAAAACTATCAAAAAGTTATTTAGTAAAAGGTCTTCCAAAAATAAATTTTGTCAAAAATAAAATTTGTGATGCATGCCAAATGGATAAAAAAGTTAAGAGCTCTTTCCAATCAAAATATATAGTGTTAACCACTAGACCATTGTAATTATTACACATAGACCTATTTGGCCCTTCAAAAATTACAAGTCTTGGGGTTAAGCACTATGCATTTGTCATAGTTGATGATTTTCAAGATATATTTAGGTTGTATTTTCTAAAAAACAAGGATGAAACTTTTAAAACATTTATAAAGTTTTGCAAAATAGTTCAAAATGAAAAAGATTTTATAATTTTAAAAATTAGAAGTGATCATGGTGGAGAATTTGAAAATAGAAACATTGAAATTTTTTCGATGAAAATGATTTTTCACATGAGTTTTCTACTCATAGAACTCCACAATAAAATGATATTGTTGAGAAGAAAAGTCGGTTGTTACAAGAAATGATAAGAACAATGATAAATGAGAATGACTTACATAAGTATTTTTAGGCCGAGACCGTTAATACCTCTTGCAATATTATTATGTCTCTTGTTTTACTTACACCTATTTTAAACAAAACCCCTTATGAACTTTAGAAAAATAAAATTTCTAATATTAGTTATTTCAAAGTTTTTGGGTATAAATATTATATTTTAAACAATAAAGACAACCTTAGTAAGTTTGATTCTAAAACCAACTTAGGAATTTTTCTAGGATATTCCACATCTAGTAAAGCATATAGAATTTATAATAGAAGAACATTAGTTGTGGAAGAATCCATGCATGTTGTCTTTGATGAATCCATTCCCTCTAACATCTTTTATGATCAAGATGATGAAATTATAAGAAAGGTAGAAGGAGTTAATATCAATACTAATGAAGGATCAAGTCACTCTCCTCAAGAAAATGTCAAAGTACAAGATCGCAAATAAATTAAAAAAGAATGAAAGTTTATAAAAGATCATCCAAATGAGCTCTTAGTGAGAGACATATCAAAAGTGGTAACGTTGCTTTTGTTTCTCAACTTGAGTCTAAATCTTTTACAGAGGTCGAAAAGGATAAATATTGGATAGTTGCTATGCAAGAATAACTTAATAAATTTGAAAGAAGTAATGTATGAGAATTTGTGTCTAGACCCTCTAATCACTCGATAATTGGTACTAAGTGGGTGCTTAAAAATAAAGTAGATGAAAATAGTATTGTTATTAGAAATAAAGCTAGATTAGTGGCACAAAGATATAATCAAGAAGAAGGTATAGATTATGATGAAACTTTCTCTCCCGTTACTAGACTTGAGTCAATAAGAATGTTATTAGCCTTTGCATGTTTCAAAATTTTTGTTTTATATCAAATGGATGTCAAGAGATGCATTTTTAAATGAATACATTATGGAGGAAGTTTATGCAGAACAACATCCCGGTTTTCAAAGTTGAATTTTACAAATCACGTGTTTAAACTTAAAATGCTCTCTATGGACTAAAACAAGCTCTTGGAGCTTGGTACGAATTGTTAAGTAAATTTTTTATTGATGATGGATTTAGCATGGACAAAATAGATAACACCATCTTCATAAAATTAAATGATAATGATATCTTAACTGTCCAAATATGTAGATGATATAATTTTTGGTGCAACTAACGAATCTTTGTGTAAGAATTTTACAAGTTCTATGTGCGAGGAGTTTGAAATGAGCATGATGAGAATTGAACTTCTTCCTTGGACTACAAATCAAACATATGGAGGATGAAATCCTCATAAATCCAGAAAAATATACTAAGGATTTGCTCAAGAAGTTTGGCATGAAAAATTTGAAGGCTAACAATACTCTTATAAGTACCACAACAAAGCTAGACAAAGATGAGAAAAGTAAAGACGTTGATATAAAGAAATATCAAAGTATCGTTGGATCTCTATTTTACTTAACTACTAGTAGTCCCCAATATCATATTTAGTGTATGTTTACATGCTCATTTTCAAACTTGTCCCAAAGAATCACATTTAGAAGCTATAAAAGAATTTTTAAATATTTACTTTGAACAACTAAATTTGACATTTGGTATCTAAAATGTGATAATCTTGATTTAACTAGATAGATTTTGCTGGGAGCTTAACCGATAGAAAAAATACAAGTGGTATATGTCAAATTTTAGGACACTCACTTATTTCTTGGTTTAGTAAAAAGTAAAATTCAATAGCATTATCAACCGCTGAAGCAGAATATATTTCTTCCGGTAGTTGTTGTGCTTCAAATTTGTGGATGAAGCAAACTCTAAAAGATTTTGATTTAGTTTTTGAAAATGTTCCTATTAGATGTGATAATACTTGAGCAATTAATGTTCCCCAAAACCCTATTTTGCATTCTCTTACTAAGATGGAGATAATGACAAAGTACAAATAAAGTAAATTTCAATTTCAAATAAATAAAGAGAGATGAAACTTATCCAAATAGCTTTTGATCATATTGTGTTGTTTTGGGTATGAGTATTCCTTGCCTTTTAGGTCAAGGTTTTTTGTCCTCCTTATTAAGAATGAAGAGTACTTTCCTTTGTCTATATTCAAAATTTGAAATTTTCCATCCTAAACCCTAACATTTATCTCCTCTATAAATACACATCATTTCTCTTCACAAAATATAATTCATAGCCAAGAGACTTACCCCTAAAACTCTCACAAAACTCTCCGAAATCTCTCTTAATATTTTGAGTTTTATACTTGTAAATTTCTTGAGTGAGCAAGACTATTTTTTTGTGAGCTTAGATTGGAGATTCTACTATTTTGAGAGAGTTATTGTATGAGATCACTTAATCTCAAAACACATAAACTTGTGAGGTTTAGTTGGCACCCATAAGCCAATTGGGCTTGTAAGGTTTGGTCTTCACCCTTTAGAAGATTATGAGATTAAAAATCTGCAAGGGGGAGCCTTGAAGCGTGGACGTAGAGATAAGATTTCTCGAACCACGTAAAAATATCATGTTCATATCTTCTTCTCCTTCTTCTCTTTTTATTTTGTGCACTATAATTTTCCTCAGTTCAATTTCTCGCACTTAATTTTTTCAATTTAATTTCCACAATTTAAGTTTCTGTAATTATTTTATTTGCTTACTTTATATTTCTGCATTTATATTATAGCAAACATTATTTACTTTAACGTTTTTATTTATTACTTATTTATTTTTTTCAAGAGTTAAACTCGTGGAACATTGAAGTTCATTATTGAACATTCATTTTTCACTTGAGTGTGAATTTTTTTTAATTTAAACATGATCACCCAATTCACCCGGGTTGCTATATCGATCCTACACAAACAAGGCCCAACTAATATATTTAGTCAAAGAACTGATTGACCTGAAACTACAAGAAAAACCTAATATTCCGACGGTTATACGACGACAGTTTGTTTCACCATCATTAATTGTTTAAAAGGAGAAGTAATTACGACAGTTTATTTAATCGTAGCAAATGTGTGATATGTTCTGACGGTTTTATGTAAACCGTCGTTGGGAATAAACCTTTTTTTACAGACAAATTGCAATGATTTAGCTGAACCGTCAGCAAAAATGGTCGAGTTTCTCACCAAATGCAACAGTTGGCCAAACCATCGCATTTGGATGAGAAACTCGACCATTTTTTGCCGACGGTTCAGCTGAACCGTCGGGATAAGAGTAACCTTTTTTTATGACGGTTCGGCCAAACCGTCAAATTTGGTGAAAAACTCGGGCTGTTTTACCAACGGTTCAACTGACCCGTCAGGATGAGGTGCTTATTGGGCCATTTTTTATGATGGTTCGCCCAAATCGTCGCATTTGTATGAGACTCGGCTGTTTTTTCCAATGGTTCAGATGAACCATCGGGATGGGATCTATTGCTACGGTTTTAAAAACTGTAGCAATAGAAAAACCCTAAATGAATTTTAAAAACCCGCATTTTTATTTCTTCCTCATTTCCCCTGCCTTCTTCTTCCCCGTTTTCCTCTGCGACAGGCTCGTGCTCCTCCTGCCTTCCCCTTCTTCCCGCAGCAGCAACCCAGCGCGCTTCTTCACACTCATGGTCGCGAGCACTCTATTGTAGGTTCTCACACTCTGCCATCTCCCTCTTCTTTTATAAACAAATCAATTTCTCTCTCTATTTCCCGAAACCCGAGTGTAAGTGGTCTTCCCTACCCCTTGACGATCTTGATTAATCTTCAAATCATCCATACCTAAGCTCTCCAACTAGTGGGAATCAGTAACAGAAATTAGAAATTAGTCGTAGTCGAGCTCATTTAAAGGAGCCCTAGATCCCCTGCGTTGCTCCCTCTACCAAGGTATTCATCGCTAATTACTAGAAAAACTTTATGTTTATCTATAGAAATTGTAGCTTTATTTGAAAAGAACAGAAAAGTATGCTCTACTATTTGATAGAATCGAAAAGAAAACTGCTTGTTGGAGGTCATATCTGCCTTTAGGAGGTAAAGAAATAGTATTTAAATTAGTGGTCAGCCCCTTCCTACCTATTCTATGAGAGTGCTTAAACTTCCTGAAAAATATACAAGAAATTACACTCTACAATTAAGTCTTTTCGGTGGCCTAGGGTGAGGACCAACAAGGTATTAGTTGGTGTTCCACTAAGAAAGCACAATGTAGAAGGGGTTTCAGATTTAGGGACCTAGAAAACTACCATCTAGCTCTCCTGGCTAAACAATCTTGGAGCATTTTTATGCTAGGTCACTGAAAAGTATTTATTTGAAGGATGTTGATTTTCTTGATGCCCTAGCCTCTAAAAGCTGCTCTCGAGCTTCGAAAAGCTTATAGCTTGGTAAGGAAAAGAATAGCTTAGAATATATGTGATGACAAATCTGTTAAAATATGTGAAGATAAATGGCTTCAGTTTCTATCAAAGTATATAATTTTGTTTCATGTTCGGATTGCAAATGACGTTCTATCAATTCATCTTCCTAGGATAGCTGTCAGAGATTCTATTGTTTGGCCCTTATTTTTAGTTAAATCTTACTATCATTCTATTCATGAAGATAAATATCTAATGATTCAAATTTTCCATTATCATCTCATATCGTGAATGCATATTCCATCCAGACAAGTTGCCATATGCAGGAAAATCATTGATAGTCCACAATAATGACGCATGCATTTTAAAATATTTTCTAAGTCAAATATAGTCATAATGATTAACATGGGCAGGATTACACCCTGACCTCCTCGAGATGTCAATTGTCATGTTAAGATACTTGATTGGATATTGACTCTCCTACCGAATCTGGAAGATCAAATCCACATCATGATATGAATATAGAAACAGAAGGTTTGTTTGCTCTTATTCAAGTTAATTGAGATGATAAAATAGTGTTTCATTTAATTATCATAATGTTATTCAATATTTTGTTAAATAGAACCATCTAAGCGGCGTATGCGAGGACCAACGTAGTTGACATCTATATGGGCCAGATCAGGCGAGGATAGAATATATGTGGCTTTCAATGCCCAACGTCAAGTCATCGGTGCTAATAAAGAAAAGTTTGCAAGCTTTTATGGTACTGTTGCTAGAAGACATAATATTTTACCCATACAATATGATTGGAGGCAAGTGTCGCGGTATCATATAGCTCAAGCGTGGAAAGTAGTGGAGTTTTGGTTGCTTGTATGTTCATATACATACATATATATAAAATTGCGTATTAATCTTTTGTAGTCAAAATATGCCGTAGAAGAATGTCATAAAGCATATGTTTTGACATCCTTAAATGCAAGATGGAAGGATGAGAAGAGCAGAATAAAAAATGAATATATGGCGACATAGAAACGGAGGAAGAGGCATTAGAACATTGGAATGATGTTATTTCGAAAGAGAGTTTTGTTGCGATAATTCATAAATGGTACTCAGAAGAAGGGAATGTATGAGTTTTTACTATACGTCTATGATATTGTATATGAAAAAAATTAACTTTTATTTATCTTTCATAAATGTAGATGCAAGCTGCAACTAACAGAATATCACAGAGCAAACTAAAACACCCTCACACGTTGGGATGTACCAGTATACCAACGAAAAGAGTAGAAATGGTAAATTCTAAACTTTATTATTAAGTATATTTAATCATATGTTCTCATTTTATAAACAGAAGAGCTTCAAAGAGAGCCCTCAAGAACGGAGCCATTTATAGCCTCACATGAATAGAAAGATGGAACTTATGTAAATGAAGAGACTGCAAACATTACTGTAAGTATAAGTCATAATATTAATACCAAGTTTTTAAATAGTTATTACATGTTTACTGATACTATGCCTTAATTTTGTATTATAGATGAAACTTAAAGAGCGCATGAGTCAACTTACGGATGATGATTATGATCCAATTTTACCAAACGACGCACGTATTGGGTCTAGAGCATCCTGGACGAGTGCGTTCATTAGGACTCGGGGTAACTCCATCTCAAGTGTTCTCGCATTATCATGGAGAATTGTCCACGCAAGATTCTACTCGTTTATCAATTGAGCTAGAATCCCAACGTGCACGAGTAGCTGAATGTTCAGAGATGCGTGAGAAATACGACCACGTGCAGGCTGAATGTTTAGGGATACGCTCCCAATTAAGCTTAATTATGAAGTTTATACAAGACTCTCGTAAAGACTAGGGTAGCCTTCTGTTGTTTAACGTTATTTAATAATATTTCTGAAATATTTTGTTATTTCAATTTTTCATATGTTGAACTCATTAAATAATTTGTATTGATAATCTATTATGGTTTGGATATCTAATTAATGATTTAATGCTTTATAGTTATACACTCTGTAAATATATATAATGATATTTCTCTGACTATTGTGGAAATATATACCCTATTAAAATTGTGTTAATATGTAGGGAATTTTCGGAATAGGCAGAAATAGGAAGGAGTATGTGAAAACAGTATTTTTTGTGACGGCTTAAGAACCATCGTAAAAAATTGGACTAGGACAAATTAGCGACGGTTTTATAACCGTCACAATAAGACTCCCTCTTTAGTGACGGTTTTAAAACCATCGTTATATATACATTTATGACTGCTTTAAAAAACGTCGCGGTATATTAAACTGTCGCAAATTATCATAGTAACTGTCACTTTAGAGTCTTTGTCGTGATATTTCTCTGACGATTATCAAAATCATCAGTGATTCAATCCCGACGACTGTGATCCCAACAGTTCTTCAACCATCGCCGTATCGATTTCGACGGTTTTAAACTGTCGTCGTAGATTCGAATGACCGTCGCTATAGACCTATTTTCTTGTTGTGTGTTGAAATAAACTTCTTGTTCCGCCTTGAGAAGGGTAGCAATGCATATGGCATGTTATGATATTATGTTCGACATATGAAAGCATTTATACTATGCATTATTGGGAGCTCTAACGGTAGTTACACGTTCTTCAGTGTATAATACTAGCATCTTGGATCCTGTGATTTTGCCAACGTGGACAAGCAACCCATGTGGGATGCCAAAGTCATCATCATTGTACTGTCCAACTTCCACGTGGCATGACATATCTTGCTTTAGTCAAACATGTTGACTGATCTTTTAGAAAAGAAAAATTTATGATGATTATAATTACAAATGAAGACAGTATTCCTTGTCTAGAACGAAAATTCTATCACCCTATTGTCATACTCTACTAAGAATCCTTGTCCCAATCTCCTCAGTCCCTACCCTTAATTATATTATATTCTCAGCCATGATAAGTAAAGATGATAATGATTTTTCTTTTTCTTTTTTGGAAATTAGCATGCAAGTAAGCTACAATATAGAAATGGGGTTAGCAACCATTTAGCATGAGGATGTTGTAGAAGGACCTCTTACATCTAAGTTAGACATTGAAATAAGAGGCTGCTAGCGAATCACAAAGAGAAAAGTGTAAATTCGGCTTTCTATTGTGATTTCATATGTGTTACACCTCAGTCTTTTCCAGCGTATATGTCCCGGCCAAATGTGATTTTTCTTGAAATACGTACACACATGTCGATGAATGTGGGAGTGATATTAAGAGATCCTTCATATATTGTCGAGTAAACGATAATACACGTATAAACCGCAAATATTCACGCATTAATGATGCATTTGTGAGGAAACGCGTTATACGTTTGGGTTTTTGTCCTGACTTTCAATCCTTTTTATTTGGAATAGTTTGGCACGGATAATGCAAAACACAGTGAATCATTCAATCTAACTAAAACTCAATAATGCATTAGCTTCTCTCAATCTAGTCTCCGTTTAGATGGAAACAATTGATGCTAACACATTCATGATGTTATGAACTTCATACCAAATCATACCTACATAATGATATTCATTTTCAGATTTTAAATTATTGGTTACGCTGACTTTTTGTTGTCGATACTAGTTCGGGAATAAATTTGAATATAAGACCATTGTTTTTACGCATAGACATGATTATCATTTACATAACATCTGTATATTAACTATTACAGATTATTGGAGATACTTGGAAGCTCATCCGGGATATCCTAGATAAAATTTTCGGCCATTGTGATCGATTTAGGTCAAATATATGTTTGGTAGAGACATATCATATGCTTGTGGCACCCTTCGTGAATATAAATACTTATATGTGTGTGTATTAGCTTATCTTCATTAGATTGTTACAAAAAAGAATAATAAAGAGCCAAATGAAGAAATAAGACCAAAACCCCACATACCCTTTCAACTATCAGCATCACAAACAATTTTGGTCATTATTTGTGTGTTAGGATCAGCCACACCTGATATTGTCTACTACTAATTACCATCTCACAATCAACCAAATTGAACGGCATTCCCTGGATTTGTAAGAATTTGCAAAGGAATAAACTTCATGACTCTGGTTTTGACATGTGACAGTGGTTTTGACATGTGACATTGTGGGTCTAATTTGCTTGTCAGCAAGAAGGTTCATCAATCGTAATCTTTGAAAATGGAACCCTGATCTGACATAGGGTGGTATTGTGACAATGATCGATATATTTAGTCTTATTTTCTTTTTTTTGTCAAATCTACTAATTCTATTAGAGTGGAAAATTATAACTTGAATCTCAAGATATTTTGTATATAAGTGTGGAGTTAAAGTATTTGTGTCATTGTACGTCTCATCTTACTAAACTTAGTTCATATTGAATAGTTAAACATATAATATAAGAGAATCAAATAAATTTTAATTTTAAAGTATAAGGTGTTTTATGATCTCATATCACGTGATTATCATATCATGGTAACGTTGAATTGGGATGACATTTGTGATGCATGAAAATATTTAATTTTTTTTTATTTGCATACATGGTTGTTGAACACCTGATCCAGATAATAAGATATTATGATTTTACGATTTTGTCTAACCTCCGCGATCTGATTCCTAGGTAGACTCTTAAATCAGGTGGATTTTATGATTCTATTATATTTTTTTGTCTAGCATTAGTTGGTTCTTACAATCCTACTATGATCTCATTAACAATAATTTTGTAAGATATTCCTAAGAAAATAATATAGTGTTAATTTAATCTATTCAATTTTTGAATTATTTTTTATTCATGTAAATTACACTTAGCAAAATAATAAAACTTATCATTTATTCTTTAACTATATTCATGATATTACTAATATAGATCTCGATTCTATCAACTTGTTTGCACATATTTACGGCAATATACATAAAACGTGGGGTATTGTAATAAAAAGGCATGATTTTGGGGGTTAAGGAAATGGCCCATCTAGCACATGAAATGATTGGGCATCCCCATAATGGGAGATATCTTCATCACTCAATTAAAAAACTCCAACTTGGGATACCTTATTTTTTTAATGTTCATGAAATTTGTTCATTAGGAAAATCGCATCAAATTGAATCAATAACATCTAATTAAGATAATAGAATAATTTGTGTATTCTAATTATTAACCATGTGGGCAGGTGTCTTCATATGGTATTGACAGCCCTTCTTATCTTATTCTAACACTTGAATTATTTAAAGAATTAATTGTGGTTAATTAAGAGTCAGATAGTTCTTATGGGATTCTTAAAATCATATAATTGAGCTATAATCAATTGAACAAAGGCTATATTCTGTGTAATAGTTGATTATGGGGATGGTCATACACTACAAGAAAATCGGTCTATTATAGTGGTTGGACTAACCGCCAGGAACAAAAGAAAGAAGTCTATATTGGAGCGGTTGGTGCAATTGTCACAAGAGTTTTTTTTTCCTTAAACCACCGCCAGGACCTATCCCGGCGGTTTGGCTAAACCGCACAATTGAGTAGCACGTTGATCATTATTATAAATTATACTAATAGATAAATATATCTTATCTACATAATGGCTCATTCCGATACAATCCATTTCATTTATGTAGTGAGTGTATGTAAAATGAAATGGTTTACTGATGTTGGATTTGATCAATGTTTGAATCAAGCCTTATCATAATGAAATTCATTTGATTGATACATGTATCTATCAACTCAGACAAAGATTCAGTTCGTGCTTTGGAAAACAAACGTACACAAATTGCGGTGGTTATAGGAATGCCCGTAATAGTCTGAGGTCGTTTGTTCGTGCCTTGAAAAAACTAACTTAGTTTCGATCGTGCCATGAAAAAGGATAACTTACACCTATTGTGCGCAGTCTTAAAGACGTCAAAATAGAATCTAAGAAACAATGGTGTTTTATTTGTTCCCTGGAAAAGAAATTTACATCTATATTGCGATGATTCTAAAGACCACCACATAATAGAGGCTAAGGGCACGGACGAAACAGCACTGTTTCGTTCCTGGCATATTGTTAACAAAATCTCCCTTCTTCCTTTTTCCTCTCGACTCTCTCAGCTCACTCTGTTAGATTCAAAATCTCTTTCGATATATATCGTATCTCAATAAAATTTCAAGATCTCATGTTGAACATACCAAGAATCAAATCAGTATAGAGCGGAAGCGTACCTGAATTCATGACGATAGATTGTTGTTTAGAGTCGAGCGGTTGGCCTTCTAGATCTACACGATTCTCTATCTGAGAGTCCCTTTTGATTAAGTCTCTCAGTTTTCTCTCTAACAATGAGATATTATGGAGAATAAAATGGTTTTTTCGTTATCGTGTGACCTGGAGACCATAGCCACTTATAGATAATACATCTATTGGTATTTTTATTTTAGTCCATCATAAAAATAGAATTATCCTAAAGTCTCTATACATTAAACGGTTCACAACCTGTCAGATACATTAAAACCCAAATTATCCAAACCTTAATAGATCACTTTTAATTGAGTTTAACTTTATTTGACAGTCTGCAACACATAATTATGTTACACATAAGTCCACTGTTAGATTAAGGATGCAAGAATCTCCCACTTGGACTATGTGTTAAACCTTATAATTATGTTTTGCCAAAAATAACTGGACACGTTCAACTTTGCTGTCATTACCGAAATGTATCAATAACCAATATGATCCATCAATCATACCGACATAGGATCAAAGTGACCTCTGTTACATCAATCGTAACTCAACACATCAATGGTCATGTATATCAATGTAACTGAATGACATAGATTATGATGTGGATGTGTAGCATAGAAATTTCATGTAATGTGATTTTAACATGCCTATTTCCAACTGGTCCTCCTTAAACCTTAGTGAGATCAAACCATACTAGAATCAGAGTGTGAATTAGCCAAAACATTATTTCTGCAGAAATTACCTTAAAATATCCATAAATCGAAATAACTGAAAATATGTCTGTAAAGAAGAGCATCCAAAATCACAAACTCCCACTAAAAATGAATATCATCAACCGATATGACACTCATAAGAGCAATGTGCTCATGAATCTGTTTGGGTACCAACCCCATAATCAGTGGATCCGCAAATGGAGTTTGTTCCGACGTGCTCTATAGACAATTGTTCACTCTGAACTCTTTCCTTAACAACCAAGAACTTGAAGTCTATGTACCTTAACTTTGTCGAGCTCCTGTTGTTATTAAAATAGAGGGTTGCTGACTTATTATCATAAAATAACTTGAGTGGTCTCTGAATACTGTCCACTATGCGCAGCCCCCATGATAAAATTCTGTAACCATATTCCGTGATTGGACGCCTCATAACACGCTATGAACTCTGTTGCCATGGTAAAAGAGGTTATACGAGACTGTTTAACACTCTTCTAGGAGACAGCACCTCGAGCAAGCAGAAAAAATATAGCCCGACGTAGATTTCATATTATCTTGGCATCCAGCAAAATCGGAGTCAGTATATCCAACGATCTCAATCTGATCCAACCTCTGAAACGTGAACATGTAATCTTTTATTCTCTGTAAGTACCGCAAGACCCGTTTAGCTACTTTCCAATGGTCTATGCCTGGATTGCTTAAATATCTTCCCAACATCCCAGCACGTACGCAGTATCAGGACATGTACAAACTCGGGCATACATTAGACTCCCTACTACCGAGGCATAGGGAATCTTCTGCATTTTCTTATCACTGATTGAGACCAAACTTGTCTACCTTAGCTATCGGGGTATCACATGGTTTATAGTCTTGCATGCCATATCTTTTAAAGACCTTTTCGATATAGATCTATTGTGAGAATGTAAGAATATCCTGAGAATTATCTTGGTGTATTTGGATCCCTAATACAAATGAGGCTTCACCAAGATCTTTCATCTCAAAATTCTTAGCAAGAAATCTCTTAGTGTCATGCAATAAGCCTATATCATTACTGGCAAGTAAAATATCATCCACATATAAAACCAGAAAAAATATGCTTGCTCCCACAGAACTTATGGTACATACAATCATCAACTAAATTCATCTCAAAACCGAACGAGATGGTCACTTGATGAAACTTAAAATACTATTGTCTAGATGTCTGCCTGAGTCCATAGATTGATTTCTTAAGTTTTCAAATCATATTCTTTGGATCTCCCGACACAAAGTTTTCTGGTTGCATCATATAGATCATCTCTTCAATGTCACCATTGCGAAACGCTATCTTTACATCCATCTTATGTAACTCAATATTGAAATGCGCCACCAATGCCATTATAATCTTGAAAGAGTCTTTCATAGAAATCAGAGAGAAAGTCTCTTTATAGTCAATGTCTTCTTTCTATGTAAAACCTTTTGCTACAAGATGAGCCTTATATCTTTCCACATTACCTTTTGAATCCCTCTTGGGCTTAAAAATTCATTTACAATCAATGGGTTTTGCACCTTTTGATAATGGAACAAGATCCCACACATCATTGTCCTTCATGGACTTAATTTTCTCATTGACATCGATCAACTTTTGAGAGTTAGAGCTTTCCATGGCTAGACGGAAGTTGATCGAATCATCTTCCATCACACTAATGTCAACCTCATGCTCTTGGAGAAATACAATGTAATCATTTGGAACTGCACTTCTCCTCTCTCTAGTGGATCTCCTTAATGGAATAGGTTCTTGAGGTGCTAGAGTTTGTTCTTCTGGAACAATCTCTTGAATGAGAGGTTCTCTGATATTGTCTTGTATTGTGTCATGAACAAGGTCTGGAACACAGTCCTGATCAAGGCTAATAACACATGTGGGAATATCAACATATTTCTCCTGAAGGACAAAATCCCTAATCGTATCTCCCCCCGCAAACTCAGCGTCCTCAAAGAACTGAGCATTTCCCGTCTAAAAAATTGACCTAGTTGTTGGATAAAAAATCTTGTACCCCGTGGATCTTCCAGAGTATCCAATAAAATAGCAACTCACAGCCCGTAAGCCCAATTTATTTTCATTAGGCCTATATGGCCTTACTTTAGTTGGACATCCCCAAATGTGCAAATGCCTTAGACAAGGTTTCTTGCTGATCCAAAGCTCATGTCGGGTTTTGGCAGTCGTTTTAGTTGGAACTCTGTTAAGAATATATGCTGCAGCCTTAAGTGCTTCACCCTAGAATGATTCTGGTAAGGTTGAATGACTAATCATACTCCTGTCCATGTCCTTAAGCGTTCTGTTTCATCTTTCAGCAACACTATTCATAGTGAGTGAACCCGACATAGTGTACTGTAGAACGATACAACATTCCTCTAGGAATTTAGCAAACGGTTCTATACGTTGTTCACCTGAACCATCATATCTTCCATAGTACTCACCACCACGGTCAGATCTAACGCTTTTAATCATTTTGTGGAGTTGATTATCAACTTCAGCCTTAAAATTTTTAAACACGTCTAATGACTGTGACTTTTCATTAATGAGATATATGTAGTCATATCTAGAATAATCATCTATGAACATTATTAAGTATTGTTGACCATTTCAAGCGACCGAAGGGAATTGCCCACAAATATATGTATGAATAAGTTCTAAGACATCCTGAGTCTTGTTGGCTTCAAATCTTCTTTTATCAGTTTGTTTACCCTTTATGCAATCAACACAAATGTCAAAATTTGTGATCTAAGGGATCGATAATTTTTTCTGACACAAGTCTCTCTATTCTCCATCTAGAGATATGACCCAATCTATTATGCCATAACATAGCCGAATTCTCACTGGTTAATTTTCTTTTAGTACCTCGTGTACTTACTTGCAGAGATTCCTTAATTGAAACAATTGTATCATGTAAATAAAGATTATCGTAACCTGACAGATAACTGGAACCAACCGAATTTGAATCACGAAACAAACCATAATTTTCATCTCCAAATGAACAAACATAACCAACTTTGTTCAAAACAGAGATAAAAATCAAATTTCGTCCAAAAGACAGTACAATAAATGTTTAATTATTATTCAAATAAAATCCAGTTTTTAACAATAATCTAAATTTTTTTATTGCCACAATTTCAACAGTCTTGTCATTGCCCACATAGATATATCTTTTAATATCACTTGGCCTTCTACAAGTGAAGCAACCCTATATAGACACGCTGATGTGAGTTATTGCATCAGAATCTATCCACTACATGTGTCTAGCAACCAAACTTAAATTAACCTTAGAACAAATCAAATTAAGAAGCACACATTTCTTAGCGCGCCAACCGTGATAATTTGTGTATTGCTTCTTCTGCCCTTCAGCTCCACAGAAGTAACAACTATTTCCTTCCAAATCAACTGGTTTCTTTTGTTGTTTCTTATGTAGTGTTGTATCTGCAGCAACCTTATCATTTTCCCTTCTGTTTCCCTTGCCCTTATCCTTAGCGGTAGAGGCCAAGTAAGCACTCTTTGTCTTTTCATGTTTCACTATTTCCTCTTCTTGAACATAGTATGAGATGAGCATATTCAGATACCAAGTCTCTTTTTAACAATTAAAGCCCACTTTAATCTGACTGAACTGTGCTGGAAAGGATATCAGAACCAGATGCACAAGCAAGTCCTCTGAGAGTTCGAGCCTAAGTACTTTCAACCTTGAAATAAGATGAGACATCTTCATGATGTACTCCCTGATGTTGACTTTTACCCTTAAACCTCATCGAAATTAGATCCGCCAAGAGCATACCGTTTTCTGCCTTTTCATTCTTGACAAACCTATTTTCAATATCCGCAAGGAAATTCTTAACCGTGGTATTTTTTTTTTCAGATGCAGTGCCCCTTAATGTTATGAAATGACATTCTTCATGATCGACATACACGTGTGATTTGATTTCTCTCACCCTTCCATATCCCTCTTTTCATATGAGGTACTCTTTTCGTAAGAGGTAAAGGAAAATTAATCATTAATGCAATATCAAGATTCATAACTCCAAGAACTATCAAGAGATTATCTTTTTAGAACTTGAAGTTTAAGCAATTTAATACTTTATTTACATAATGTTGGCATTAGCTTGAGTAATAACATAATAGAGAACAATTAACCAACTTACAAGCTTACATAAATCTCAAGTAACAATCATATATTCAAACAAAAGTAAATCTTATCTCAAGATACTAGACACTCTATTAATATTACGACTTTGGAAAAAAAAATATTAACTTGTAAGTGATGTCTTGTTGTAGTATTCAAACACTGATGATAAATAACATGTTAAACAAGAAACCTTCATTCGGGCTGATTTATTGTTCACATATAAAACTGAATAATTAACACGTATTTATTACCACAGAGACACGTGTAATTCTATCAAATAATTATCTTCTTTTGGGCCGATAAATATTCACATAAGTTACACACACATATAAACTTTTATATTTCAAGACAATTAATTTTCACAAGAGATATCACTTTGGCGACATATTGCTTCAACTAATTCATCTTAAAACATATAATATACTAATGTTTAAATTTAAAATTGTACCGAATTTAAACCTTAAATTAACCGATAAACAATTAATTTTACTATCTTTAGAAATTGTTTTGAAATTATTTTAACCAAAAACAGTAAAAATTCAAAATAATTTATTTGATAATCTTTAAAAGTTGTTTTGAAATTATTTTAACAAAATTGAAAATAATCAAATAATTTATTTCAAAATCCTTAAATTAAAAATAAATTTTACGATCCCTAAAAATTAATTTAAAAAATTAATCCGTAAAATTAATTCCAAATTAATTTAATAAAATAATTAAAAAAAATAATTGAAAAAGAATTAAACGTCACAGCTGGGTTTCCCCAGCCCTCCCAAAACATTGGCAGTGGGCAGAGCCCACAGCCTTTCTCATTGATGATTGTGGGCTAGCCCATAGTCTCTCCTTAATGTTCACGGGTCAGATCAACCCAACCCGTGTCCAAACATAGGGTTTTCACCTTAAGTGACTGGCGTCCATGGCAACCACCAGTCCTTGCCGCCACGGCCTTTTTTGAACCTGAAGTCGCAGCTTTCTCCAAATTGTCGTGGCCAAGCCGTGGCCAGGGCCGCAGCTTTCTCCTTCAAACAGTTGCAGCCAAGGCCGCGGCTTTCTCCTTAAGAGAGTTGCGGCCAAGGTCGCGGCTTCTTCTTGCCGATGCGACCAATCCGCCAGCTGGTCACCTTCCACCGGCGACAGTGAGACCGTCGGCCGGTAGTTCCAAAACCAAATAAAAATTACTAAAAAATATTGTAAAACAAATTGCTCTCAAATCTAATAAATCGTCAAACATTTATTAAATTCAAGAATTATGAAACATAAACACAAAAAAACACCTATAATCATCAATCTAGAACATAATATATTGATTCTCAAAGATTCAACATGATTTGCTTTGATACCACTTGTTAGATTCAAAATCTCTTTCGATATAAACCATATCTCAATAAAACCCCAAGATATCGTGTTGAACACACCGATAATCAAATCAATATATAACAGAAGTATGTCTGAATCCATGATGATAGATCACTGTTTAGAGTCGAGTGGTTGGCCTTCCTGATCTACACGATTCTCTATTTGAGAGTCTCTTTTGATCAAGCCTCTCAGTTTTCTCTCTAACGATGATATATTAGGGAGAATAGAATGATTTTTCCGTTATCATGTGACCTGGAGACCATAATCACTTATAGAGTATACATCTTTTGGTATTTCTATTTTAACTCATCATATAAATAAAAATTATCCTAAAGTCTCTACACATTAAAGGGTCCACAACCTATCAGATAGATTAAAACCCCAATTATCCAAACTTTAATAGATCACTTTTATTTGGGATTAACTTTATTTGACAGTCTGAAATACATAATTATTTTACATATAAGTCCAACGTCAGATTAAAGATCCAACACACTCAACTTTCACATCTCTCTAACTCGTCGCATTATCACCCTCTTTGCTGCAATATCATCTCTCGCACATGCAATCTCAAGTTACCTTTCTCAGCTTTCTCACTCACTATGTTATCAGCCCCCTTTGTAGAGAACTCAATTCATTCACCTCTCGCAGCTCTCTCAATCACGATCTTAGGTAACCCTCCTTCCTTGGAATTGTTTTCTCATGCTATTTTCTAATTTTAGATTTCTAACTTTATTTGCATTAGACAATTTATGGTAGGGATTCTAGGATTTTGAAAATCGATAGTTTTGCTTGACTCTAAATTTTTATATATTACAAATGCATACTAGTAAACTTGGGAATTCAGAAAGCAAGATAGCTTTCACAGAGAACCTGACAGAACCATTTACGAAAACTTTAGCCATAAATGTAAGGCCACATGTAGATAATATGAAGGTTAAACTGGTTGTAGACATACTTTAGAGCAAGTGTTAGAGTAAATGAGAGATTGTTAAAATTGTGCCCTTTTGAAAGCACTTTCTTGTTTTTATCGAGACATTTAATTTTGTTTAATAATAAATAATTTATTCATTTATTATGTGTAATACATTCTGATAAGAGGCCCACAAGTATAATAGTACTTGTAACTAGGTCCCATGAAGTTTAGTTCATTGAAATAATGTATTTAACTAAGAGTTTCTTACGATTTGAAAATTTTATTATTCACAATCTCATATAGCCAGGCGCTTTACTAAGATAGTGTTGGTCGTCGCGCCGCATGGCCATTTTTAAAAATTAATTTTTTAATAAAAAATTGAACCTTTAGTAAAACAAAATCGTGCACCGCTACGATAACCAAAATTTTTTTATTGAAAAATATTTTTTAATCAGTGAGGATCCATTATATATTTATATATTAAATTAACAACATACAAGGTTAGCAATCATATACCTCTTATAATCTAAATAAAGCATCCTCGCAAAATCGATCGATTCTTCATTTCCACGAAATCGTTCCAACGATCAGCAAACTTTGAGAACCACACCAAGATCTTTCAAGTCAATCCTCAACGCAGTAGGATGTGTGTGAGCACATAGAATATAACGAATTCACTTTTTTGTCTCTAGATGTACTCAACACATGAGATCTAGAGATTTTACTGAGAATGATTTTTGTGAGACGATTCTCTAACAGAACATCATGATGATTCTTTTAGAGATTTTGATTAACTCTTAATTGTAGAAAAATCACTTTTTGGGAAATTGTGTTCTACTCTTAACTCTTGATTGATGAACTGATTCTCTGATTGATTTCATGAACTGATTCAACTGAACTCATTTTGATTGATGCCATCAGAATAATATTCGTATATCTTTCTCGATAATGGTGTATCAGATATTTAGAAATCATTAAAATTAAAAATAATATTTAATTTTGAATTGCCCAATACAATGGGACCCATTGTATAATGGTGCACAAATGCAGTAGCAGATGGCACTACAATGTTGCAACCCCACTAATGTAGTGCCATGTGGCACTACAGTGGTCCATGTCAATCTCTAATACCCAATCAGTGATTGAAATGTGACCATTACTACAGACTAAATATTTATTTAACCACATAAATATCTAGATATCAGTTAATTTAAAATTAACATATCCAATTACCCTCATCAATTAAATTATCTACTTTCACAAATAATAGATTCAGTTAATCCAAAATATTATTTAATAATAATTTAATTATCGAATTTCATAAATTAGATATTCTATCTCACTTATTGATAACTAAAAAATAATTGATAATTATTTATATATATTAATTCCGAAAATTACATTTATATATATAAATAAGTCAATTAATTAATTAATCACAAATAATTATCTCATAATTTTGTACTTGGCCTAGAATAAAAATTTCTATGCAAGTCAATCCTTTTCTCATGTCCTGAAATATTCACACCCTAAATTACGTGGTATAGAGGTGACTTGGAGACCATGAACCTATAATCATAATCTCCAATTAACCAGATTATTAATTAAACTCTTTAAATAATCTTGTTTATTAATTCCATTATTATTTCACTATAAATATGAAATTACACTCTTAAAGATTACATATTGTATTTATAGAGTATTCTTGTATAGTCCACTGATATAATCCATTCATGTAATTATGTCCTCCAATTATTGGTTCGTAGATTAGAACTAGTCAAAATTACAGTTTTAGCCTTCTAATTATCTCCTGATCCTTAAGTACCATTAATCAACTAGGGAATGGCTAATTTATAATCTTATTATAAATTTGAGCTCAATAATCATTCACTTCGAGAATTAACACTTAGGAACCAATATACGATTCGTTAGAAATTGTAACGCCCCAAATCTTTCATAAGAGTTTGTTCTTTCTATCTCTTAGGATTTGGATGCCTAGAACATAGCTCGCATCTCCCAAATCTTTCATTTGGAATTTCTCAACTAACTGCATCATTACCTTTGACAAAGTTTCTACATCATTCCCAATTAGTAGAATATCGTCGACCTAAAGAACTAAGAAAACCACTATCTTATCTTTAATGTATTTATAAACACATGCTTCGTCAACATTTTGCTCGAAACCATAAGATTTTATAATCTCATCAAATGTAAGATTCTAATATCTAGAGCCTTGTTTTAATCCATAAATGGATTTAAGCAACTTACATAGTTTCTGATCTTGCCTCTTTTGTATGAACCTTTCTGGTTGTATCATATAAATGCTTTCTTCAAGAAAGTCATTCATAAAAATTGTCTTGACGTCCATTTTCCATATCGCATAGTCAAAACTAGCGGCTATGGACAAAAGGATGCAAATGGATTTTATCATGACCACAAGGGATAATGTCTCTTCATAATCGATTACCTCCCTTTGTGTATAGCCATTGGCTACTAAACGTGCTTTGAAAGTCTCTATTTTTCCATCTGTACCTCTTTTCTTCTTGAAAATCTATTTACATCAAATGGACCTGACATTTTCAGGTGGATCTACAAGTTCCCAGACAGAATTAGAATACATAGATTTCATTTTCTGGTTCATGGCATCTTTCCATTTCTCATTTTCAGGATAATCCATGACTTCTTCATAAGATAATAAATCATCTTTATTAGTGTCTGAAACTAGGACATGTGCTTCTAGTTCGTAGCGAAATGGTTATTTCACAACTCTCCCACTACGACATTGCACTGGAGTTTTCTTTGCAGGAACTGTGGTTTCACTGGTTTATCGTTTATCAGTAGAAATTGAAGGTGGTCTGATCTAATTAGCCACTAATTTCTCGAGAACTACTTTGCTACAAGGTTTGTAGTTTTGCATGCTGACATGCTCAAGGAAGGTTGCATTTGTCGATACAAACACCTTTTGATCCTTGTAACTATAAAAGTACCCACCTCTAGTCGATGTAGCATAGCCTACAAATAACCTCAGACCTCGAGTCTAATTTTTTGATTTTGGGTCTAAGAATGTGAGGTGGACACCCCCGAATACAAAAATGAAGCAAATTAGGTTTGAAGCTATTCCATAACTCTAAAAGCATCTTGCTTATAGACTTAGAAGGCACTTCATTCAAAATGTAAGTTGTCGTGTGTAGTGCATATCCTCAAAATGTAAGTGACATTAATGAGTAGCTTAACATCGGCCTAACCATATCCAATAAGATTCGGTTTATCCTCTTTGCAATACCATTTTGCTGTGGTAT
Source organism: Datisca glomerata (assembly GCA_003255025.1). Classification (NCBI taxonomy): domain Eukaryota; kingdom Viridiplantae; phylum Streptophyta; class Magnoliopsida; order Cucurbitales; family Datiscaceae; genus Datisca; species Datisca glomerata. Next base: position 3,024,815 of record QANY01002976.1, read on the forward strand.
TCCAAGTGCTGTGAGATGGGATGAGATTCCACACTCCAATAAATAATTCTTGAATTCTAAATCTAAGTATTCACCACATCGATCGGATTGAAGGGTCTTTAATGATTTACCTAATTGCTTTTCAGCTTCATCTTTGAAGTCTTTGAACTTTCCAAAAGTTTCAGACTCTCTTTAAATTTGGTAAGTACAATCATAACTTGAGTAATCGTTAATAGAAGTGATGAAATACTCATAACTACCTATAGCTTGTACATTGATCAGTCCACAGACATAACTATATACTAGTTCAAGTGGTTCCTTCTCTCTTTGGCCTTTTCCTGCGAAAATTATCTTGATCATTTTACCCTCTAGATAGGATTCACAAATAGGAAGAGTTACAGCTTTTAGTTCTCTCAAAACATAATATTTTGTTAACCTATTTAAGCTATCTAGATTAATTTGTCCCAACCAAAGATGCCAAAGGTATGTGTTATCATCATCATGAGAAACTCAATGTCGTTTGTTACTTTTATGTTTTGCTACTTTAAATAATTCAAAATTATTTAATGCACGTTCAGTCGGTTTAAGTATATACAGTTCATTTATAACTTTAGCATGACAGATATCGAATCCATTCTTATAAATAATAAACTCTTTATTAATTAAAAACTTCGAATAACTGATCTTGCAAAAAAATTAAAGAAATCAAATTTCTCAAAAAATTTAGGATTATAATAAACATCATTCAAAGCCAAATAATTATATTCAAAAAGTAAATGGACTGTCCCTAATGTTTTAGCTGACACCACAACTGTCAACTCTGGAAATGACCTCGTCATGAGCCAGCTCCCTTTATGAATCAAGCATACGCAAAGAAGAATATGCATGGTTAGTGGCTCCTGAATCCAATATCCAGGATGACAAATCATATTCCACTAAGCAAGCTTCAAGAACAAGTATATCATATTTACCTTTCTTTTTCAGCTCGGAGAGATACTTGTAACAGTTTCTTATCTTTTGACCTTCAACCTTACCATTGAACCAGTTTCCTGCGAGTTCGTTGTCAATATTATTCTTCTCACTTTCGGCTGACTTTTTGGTCTTATTTACATTATTATTCTTGCTTTTGTCCTTACCATTTTTCTTTTTCTTTTCGTTACTACTAACAACAGAAGGAGAAGGGTTTTGCTCGGTAACATTTACCTCGCCCCCAAGGGTAGACCATGTGTCAATAATCCAAATATTGACTGTAGGTCTATCATGACTTTCATTATACTGATAAACTAGCAACATGTTCAAATTGGATTTCCATCTTATGGAATTATCTCCATTCAATTTTTGAAGCTCGAGTAAACAGAAATAAGGTTGCCCATGGTAGATATAATAATGATAACTAAAATTTAAAACATAAAGATTCAATATAATTGATAAATATTTAGAATTTGAAAAGTAAACGCGATGCATGAATGTAACATAATAAACACACAAAATTTAACATTTATAAATCACGATAAAATAACCCGATGATTAATGTGCTGCCTTAGGTTCAGTCAGATTAACCTCAGACTGTCTATGAGACATTCTCATCATTATTAATTAAAACTTAAAATATCTCATATTTCTCTTTTAACAATAAAATATCGATTGTTTGGTCAACACAATTATCCACATGAAAACTTAATTGTGATTTTATGCGTGTAACCCATTATTTCAGATTTAATGATTTGATTTAGAAAATGCCGTCTTAGGGTCGGTCAAAACTAAACTACAACTTCCTCTTATCTTCTTAAGAAGTCCAACATTGGTATTGGTATAGCTCGAAACCTTCTTTAGGGGGATGAAAACAAAGTTATCTTGAGGCCCTCACTGTACCTCACGGTGTTGTACTGATAATGAAGATAGTAGGTTACATTGGACATGTCAACCTTCTCTCACTCACTATTTTAGGTTTATGTGTTTCCATTTTTAACTAATTAATTAATTTCAAATTTTAAAATATTAACCCTATGAATATTTAGTAATCAGTTATGCCAATCTTATTGGTCTAAGTTCATTTAACCTTCTAAAGCGCCTAAGTAATAATTAAGTGAACTTAGATTAACTAATTAATTATATTCATCAAACTTTAATATAACTATTTTACTAAAGTCGGTTATCCTAAACTTTACTATAGCCCTTATTGTGGTGTGATTACCAAATTTTAACTAATTAAAACCTAGTAGTTTATATGCAATTGATTTCATAAGACAATACATATAACATATTAGGAGAGTTCTAAGAAATCATGTTTCTACTGATGAGATGCATGATTAAATAAAACTGTGTGAGATTTTCATGTATGGCATGTAATTGACTAATACATGGACATGTTATCAAACATAATAATTAAAAAAAATTATTTAAAAATTAAATATAATAATAATTGACCGAGTGACTATTCGGTATTTCTAAATTACAACCATTGAAATATAGAAATAAAATTACAAAGTAGACTTCAATAATACATATTTCTCAAATATTGCATTTTCCTCCTGATTTCCATCTTCATAATCTTCAAGTTTTGAACAAATTTCTATTTAATTAAGAAAAACTATTTTTCTTAATTAAAACTAATTTCTAAAGTTATCCCTTTAAAAATAGTTGATTTTGATTTAGTCAAATAAATATTTTATTTAATTTGGTCAAACTTCAGTCAAACTCAATCAACCTAGTCAAACTCAATCAACCTATTAATTTCTAATTTTCATAAAATTTAAATTTAATTATTTAATTTAAAAATTAATTTAAAAATTTAAAAGGATAATAGATAGATTTAGGGTTATCAAAAAAATATAGTGTGGTAGAGTTGGTTGGTATCAGGGTTTGTGCGAAACTTCTCTAAATATGACTACAGTTGCCACTAACGATAAGATTCTCCTACCGCCTGCTGCCAATGACCACCACCGCCGGAACAATAAATTTCGGTGACTTTGTCGAAAATACAGAATCGGCGGTGCCGGCGTCGCAAATCCAAAAGAATTCATATTTCTTTTTTTCTTCCTCTGTCGTTCATCTTGTTCGTGCCTACGATCGAAATAATCACAATAAATATTCAAAATAAAATTATAAAAATTCCAACGCCCCAAAACGGCTTACACAAGATATATGAAAAAATTAAGATCAAACTTAACCCAATAATCACCATACAATTAACGATCAATTATTTTTCATGCATTCAAAAAACATAATCATATATTTATTCATACATATCTCATGTTATATGAACAATTTAAGAAAATTCTCACAATATTTAACATTTAAATATATAAAGACCGCTCTGATACCACTTGTTATTCGTCGTGACGCGCGTATCGAAAGCGTGTGACGCGTGACCATTTAAAAAAATTAATTTTTTAATAAAAAATTGAATATTTTAGTAAAAACATATTGCGCAACGCTACGATAACTAAATTATTTTTGTTATTAAAAAAAATTTCAATTAATTAAGATCAATTATATATTTATATATTAAATTAACAACATACAAAGTTATGAATCATATACGTCTTGTAGTCTAAATCAAGCGTCTTCGTGAAACTGGTCGATTTTCCGTTCCCACAAAATTATTCCAACGATTAACAGACTTCGAGATCCACACCAAAATCGTCCAAGTCAATTCTCAATGCACTAGGACGTCTGTGGGCACATAGAATATAACGAAGACACTTTTTCGTCTCTAGATATACTCAATACATGAGATCTAGAGATTTTACTGAGAATGACTTTTGTGAAACGATTCTCTAAAAGAACGTGATGATGATTCTTTTAGAGATTTTGATTAACTTGTAATCGTAGAAAAAATCAGGTTTTGAGAAATTGTGTTCTTCTCTCAAGTCTTGATTGATGAACTGATTCAACCGAACTCATTTGATTGATGTCATCGGAATAATATTTGTATATCTTTTTTATAATGGCGTATCAGATATTTAGGGATAATTAAAATTAAAACTATTACTTACTTTCAAATTGCTCGATATAATGGGACCCACTTTATAATGGTGCACAACTGCAGTGCCACATGGCACTGCAGTGTCCCGTAAGGCAGCACAGTGTCACACGACACGTGCATCACGACACCACTATAGTGTTATGTGACACTACAGTGTTGCACCCCCACTACTGTAGTGCCACGTGGCACTACAGTAGTCCATGTCAATCTCTACTCAATCAATGATTAGCACATGGCAATTACTACAAGTTAAATATTTATTTTAATCAGATTAAATCACCTAATTCAAAAGTAACATATCTGATTACCCCTATCAACTAAATTATCTGTTCAAATAACAGATTTAGTTGATCCAAAATATTATCTAATAACAATTTAATTGTCTAATTTCACAAATTAAGTTTTTTGTCTCACTTATTGATAATTGAAATATAATCGATATATATATATATTAATTCTGAAAATTATACTTATAATAAATAATTTTATTAATTAATTAATCACACATAATTATCTTATAAATATGTACTTGCCCTAGAATAAAAATTTATTTGCAACTTAGTCCTTTTTTCATGTCCTGAAATATGCACTCCCTAGATTGCGTAGTATAGAGGTGGCTTGGGGACCATGGACTTATAATCCTAAGCACCAATAAATTAAATTATTAATTAAAATCTTCAATTAAATAATCTTATTTATAAATTTCATTATTACTCCATCATAAATATGGAATTGCATTCTTAAAGATTATTGATTGTATTTACAGAATTCTCGTATAGTCCACTGATATAATCAATTCATGTAGTTATGTCCTCCAATTATTGGTTCATAAATTAAAATTGGTCAAAATTATCATTTTACCCTTCTAATTATTTTTTTATCTTTAAATATCATTAATCCACTGGTGAATGGCTAATTTATAATCTTATTATAAATTTGAGCTCAATAACCATTCAGTTCCAGAATTAACACTTAATGAAACCAATATACGATTCGTTAGGAAGACTTGGATTCTAAATCTTGTAAGATCATGTTTCCAGCCATGCATATCACTGAATCTCCAAAATAAAAGTCACTAGCCTGTTTTATAAACAAACATTAACAAGTGAATCAAAAGATCCAGTAGAGATATATATGAGTTCATGACTACTCAGGATTTAGACTGATCTACATATGATCATTGAATTGATGTGTATTAAATCTTTATAATAAACTACACATTGATAAAGATATTAATTCACATCGGTCCAGTAATATATAATCTCATTATTTAAAGTGCATTCACTAAGATGTCTATCCACATCAATGATCCAAATCTAAATCACACGTATTCATAATACTCAATGAACCATACTAGCAACTATTCATTGAAGATTTCATACTTTAATATGTTGCTGACAATTTTATTCATTATCTGTAATCTTAATCCTCTCGTACTAATACAAGATCATAATCTCATTAATGAATATGAAATTTTTAGATATTTATATAAATTATTCAACAATAATTTAAAAGAACAATTATAAGAAAAATGTTATACTCATTAAATTTCATATCAAAATACCAATACACATGCTTTGAGGGCATAACCCATAACAGATAGACCGTAGTATATTAAATTTATTATATAGAGTGACTTGCATTAGTCACTACGTGGAATAACTGGTTAATATGCTAGTGAATTCAGAATACATTGGATGTACTAACGAGTTAGATTTTTTTAGTAAAAGTATTATCTATAAAAAATTATAATCATTGTTATTATATTATAAGTGCTCTTAATCTTGAGAGAGTTATAAACTTATATTAGTGGTTCAATTATTTTCATCTACTATGGTTGAGATTCTTTGAGCCAGTGTATATGTAGGTTGGATGATTGAGTTGTTAGATAGTGAGGATGTATAGATCCTCAAAAGTAGAGTTCATAGACAGTGAGTGAGATAGTAGCTCTTAGCAAAATCTGTTTATGTGATCATAGTAAATTAACCGCTTAGTATCTCTAATGGATTACTAGATATTTGATAATTTTACTCGAGACATCAAGTATGAAAATTATCATGATTAGTAAGTAGAACATGATTTGAAACATAAGGAACAAGATGTGTATATGTTAGATAGAAAGCACTTTATCTAATTATGCACGATGCTATCTTATGGAGGAGAAACATATAATGAATAATAGGTCGAGAATGCTTACATCGAGTAATATAAAATATAATTAAATGAGGTTCAATACAATTTTATCGTAGAATAAATTAATAATAATAAATCTGATCACGGGTTTAGTGGATAGATTTTATTAATCATTTTACCATGAGTGTTTTATCTTTATGACCCCGGAGCTACTCTATGGGTTATAGGAATTGTCGTAATGGTAGTAAATAGGTACAACATAGATACTTAGTAGTCATCTAAGTCGGTCCTAATTTTAGTGATAAGAATTATTAATTTAATTAGTTTTAATTAAGAGATAAATTTTAGCCAATCTTGATTGTTGGATTTCACTATGAATATGACGCTTTTCTTAAAGATAAGATCTAATGCATTTGACACTAGTAATGAGAGAAGAGAAAATTCTATGGGGTCTAATTACTCTCCCTAGCCAAAAATTAGAGTGAGAAGGAAAAATAAGTTTTTCTCCAGGTGCCTACACATTGGTATCAATGGACAACCCGAGAAAAAGTGAGCAAGAGTGTGAGGTATTGATTCACGGTGGCCTTTTGCTATTCATGATAGTTCGCAGTTCACTGCTTACAGTGGTTTGTGGCGGTGGATGACGACGTAGAAAGTGGAGGCTCCTCACGCTATTCACTATTTGGCGGGTACATAGATCGAGGAAATGGTTCGTTCGAAGATCGAAGATCGTATCTTGGCGCAAAAATGCCAATTTTTTAGTTCACACATCAAAAATTTGATTTTAATAACATAAATTAGATCGCTTGATAAAAAAGAATTCAAGACACGAACAATTTTTCACTCCGCCAACACTTTAGGACGACGACGTAAATGGCGGCAAGGAGGCGTGGCTTCACGGTGTTCGTGCGTGAATTGAGATGGTGATTGGTGCAAAGTTTGAGGTCATATCTTGACGTATATTGAAGAATGTTTTAGATTCACACGTCAAATTAATAATTTTAGATTCATTTTATAGCATATAATAGGTTGTTTAAAAAATGCATTTAAGATCGGGACTCCATTGCGGTAATTCCTTCAATACATTATTTGATTTGTCATCTGATTTTCCTAACCAATAATCCAAAAAATAGTTGTTGGTTGGTTTATTAATTATCTACTTTTTTAATGTTTACCTTAATCATTTAATTATTTTTTACTTTTTCATTAAAAATGAATTGACGATTGACACTTGAGGTTAGATTGGGTTTGACATTTTGACACTAATTTTTAGTGTCTATACCAACCTCATATATATTTATATATTTATATATAAATATATTACATATCACATATTATTATTATTATTGATAGTATTATTATTGATGAAAATTATAATACTAAAATGGGTCATGTTGGTCATGCAGCGATTAAAAAATGGGGGAGAAAACATGGCTGTTACGGGGGATTTTAGCAGTTAATCAGTTTCTAACATGTGCTCCAATAATGGCAACATCTTAACAACCAAACCAACCATTCGAACTTTTTCTTTAAATAATATTATATCTTTCTCTTAAATGCTTAAACATTCAAACCATGTTCTCTTTCTACCCCAATTCTTTTTTGTTTCCCCTCAATTTGTTTTCTTATTTAATACTATCTTCCATGTGAATTCCTTTCCTTACTAAACAATATATATAGTCTCAGTTATAGTCAGTTATTTCATTCTTTACTAACTGACAATGGTTCTTTTCATCATTTTATTTAATTAAAAAATAACCTCCTGATAACTACATGCATAGCATCTTTGATGATTATAGCCATCATACTATTTTTATGATGACGAATTGTACTTTTAAACCCTTCAAGTAGAATTGATATCCTCACTTGTTCAAAACAAAAAGGATAGGGGCATAATCTAGCTAGACTATTGATATTATTTTCACAAGTCCATGTTTCTTATTAATTTTTTTTAATTTTAATAAAGAAAGACGTGTCTAATTGATCTAGACCATTACAAATAAAATTAATACTTCAACTAAAGACAATCTATCATACTCATACGAAGATGAAAGTGTCAATATATCTATTAGTAGTGTTACACCGTAGTTTGTCAACCCCTACGTGGTAGTGAGTTAGGAGTTCTTGCGTCGCAAGAGAACAAATCCAAAAAAGTATGCCTAATCGTATACCATCTAAATCTTTAGGTCCTACATTACTTAGTGGTAAACATAGAATCCAAATGAGGTATGAGAATGTCATGCCAGCTTCGATTATAATATACACCCACCAAAATTACATTTTTGTAATTTTTTAATAATGAATATTCTTATAATTGCATTATTTATTATTTTCTTGATTAAATGGGCAATTTTGAATTTTGAACCACATTTTTATTGTTTTCCAAAGTTTCCATTAAATAACTTCTCTCTATCACAGTCCACTTATCAAGCATAATAATTAGATGCTACTTATATTTCGATTGTGTGACATTACCAAGATTTTTGCTCTCGTAATATCTTATATTAATTTCTTGTAATATTTACATTATTTTCTAGCAATCTTAACTTTTTAAGGTACAACGAAAATTAAAAACTAAACTCGAAGAAAAGCAGTATCAAGCTAATTGTTGTAATGAAAGCGTCAATAAATATTGACAAAACGATATTTTTAACGTGATTCGACTAATTAATTTGCCTACTTACACGAATATCTCAATATAGCATCATGATTACATATCCAACATCAACACAACTACCTAATCCAAATATCACTACCTTTAAATATAAACTCAACATACACAAAATCATACATTGAAAACCATAACTAGCTTAAAGAGAGTCTCACATCTCGATCAGTTTTGAATAACCTATAATTAACACGGGTAAAGTCCTCTGACTAGCTTCTCAGTATCATGAGGTGACCCCTCTTGAGATAAAATCATCTCTCACATAATCAGGATGTCATCTATCTTTTAGGGTAGAGTCTCCTCAAATCATAAGATGCTCCTTTAAGGGTAGAGCCACATCTCACCCTTCATTAAAGCAACTACTAAAATCAATCAATACTTTATATGTATAGACACTCCAAAACCCTAATTTCCTAATCAAAGTAGGATTCTCATTCAATACCCAATTATTGCAATTATATTTTCCTAAAATATCTCCACAAAATAAGAAATCAAATCTCTAAGGAATTTAACACATATTTTCTAACAATTCTCCACCTTTACTCAAATTCCATCATCATCAAACAATCAGCATCGCTCCAGCCCCATCTTAAACCAAATCATCTTTAATCACGAACACGAAGCTTCAACAAAATCATAACCATGTGTGGTCATCCAAATCTTCTCTTCCTCGATCCAAATTGGCGTATCATCCAAGATCAAACCATAATCTCTCTAATTCCACTTGTTGGAATGAAAGCAAGACAATATGTTTAACGTCGTTCTGCTAATTTACCAGTGTCCATGGACATCTCATTATATCATCATCATTACGTATTCAATATTATCTCAACTACCTAAGCCAAATCCCATTACACTCAAATCTAAACTCAAAACACATAAACCATGCCTTAGAAATCATAACTAGCTTAAACAAAAGTCACCACCCTCGATCGAAATTGAGCAAATTACTAGCTTGAAAATCATATTCAACACGGGTAGTATTCTCTAAATAACCTCTCAATATCATGGGATATCCATTCCTAAAATAGATTCCTCTCACACATCTTAAGGCTGTTTTTTTTCTCTTAGGTAAGAGCCTTTTCACCATGGGATGCTCACTTTAAGATAGAGTCTTCTCTCACCTTATTTCGAAACAGATGCACTAAACACATCACCAATACCTTATATTTATAGACACTCCAAAATTCTAAGTTCATATTCAAAATATGAGTCTTATACAATAGACTACTGGCATCATAATATTTCCTAAAATATCTCTATAAAATAAGAAATCAAATCTCCAAAGAATTTGGGCAATTTTCTAACACCAACACATAATCTGCATTAATTAAGATTTCTAAGCGTGGAGAGGAACTAAGGATAGACTAAATAAATTGATCGAATAACCTATTGCAGTGAGTGTCTAACCGCACATGGTAGCCATGGCCACAAAGCTATTTCTTACAGCGGTTTATACAACCGCCGATAATTATGTATAATTGTCGGTGATATAAAACACTGCACAATATTAGATATCATAGTGGTTGAAAAAATCACCTTTATACATAAGCTATCATGGCGCAACCGTCGCCTTAGATGATCTATGGTAGAAGTTGTCAACCGCCGCTTCATAGGGTTTGTATCTTTTGCATTTGATCTATAACAGTACCGGCGGTATCGCCATTTAATGTGGGATCAATGCAATCACCTATCCATAATTTGCGTATTCTAAAAAATTTCTGCCTGTAATAATCCATTTTCATAATTACATATACATCATAAGTCATCCATACATTCAAAATTTTCTTGTACATTCAGGTTTATCTATATCATAACTAATAATTTACCTAAATATAAACTTCAATGAACAAAGCATTTAATAAGTTTAAAGTATTTATCAATTTGATATAATATCAGGGTCTAACTTCGCTCTCTTGTCTTTCTAGTTTCTCTAAGAAAGTACATGTTCATCTTTGTTTCCTTGCTAGTTTCATCCTTTCATTTCTTTTTATCTCATTTTGCAGTGTGTATTTCTTCATTCATTTATTTCCCTAGTATTTCTCATCCTTCATTTCTATCATATTCGAATTATATATATGTTCAGAATTAGGTCCTTTACATATCAATATTTTATATCCATTAGAATCGTTTGCTCTAGTATTTTTTCATATTAGATTTAAATATAGGCATCCTATTTCCTTCAGCTTTTGTCTTTTTTCTATTTTGTGGTTGTTTCTTTGACCGTCTTCTATTTTTTTTTTCTTGCATTCTTGGAGGTATCTAGGTGGTTATCTTCTAGCACTACAAAATGGAGAATTTATGTCAGGGTTTCAGCAACATATCAAGTCTGGATGATGTGCTGCAAGACGACAATCATAATGAAGAAATATGGTTAGTAGGGAAGATTATTTCTGACAAATCTTTCAACATAAACAACATGAATAATACCATTAGGAAGAGTTGAGGAGTAGATGACAGTACGAAAATAATGGTTTTAAAGAAGAATACTTTTCTAGTTCAAGAATATGCAAGATGCAAGGAAAGTTGAGAGCTCTTGCAACTTTAATGGATGCCTATTAGTTATCAAGGATTATATAGCTGGAACTCAGGTAATTGAAATTATCTTTGACAAATGCTTTGTTTGGATTCAAATTCAGGATCTCCCCTTGATTGGTTTACAGAGCAAATTACTATTAGACTTGCTTCTAAGAAGTTGCAGTGATTGTCTAACCGCACATGGTAGGTCTATTAGAGTAATGCTTCAAATTATACCCTTAGGGGTCCCTGGCTAGGTCTATTAGAGTAATGGTCTCTTTTAATCTTAAAAACTCTCTAATACCAGGATCTGGGGTTAAAAGAAAAGCCAAAAGACCTATATGGTAGACTTTAAATATCAATGTGGTTTAATTACGCATGATATAAGTGTTGGAACGGGATTTAAATTTCAAAAAAAAATAATGAACCATGACTAGTTCATGGGCATAATTTCAAAAAAATTGCATACTAACGTTTAATCAAATACAAAACTAAACAATGAACATGCATAATCATATAACATATCGAGCAAAAATTGAAATAATTTATACATTTTCAATTAATGGAGAATTTATGATTTGGCGAGATCCAATTCTCTATCTCGCGTTCTTCATTCTTGAGATTCGAAGATGTATCAATTGATCCTTACACTGACAACCACTCGTTAGAGTCAGAAGTAAATCTCTCAAGAATTTTCATACGAATTGAGTGCGGGCTCTCAAAACGTTCAAAGATAAAATAAAATTTTTCTCTTCCCCTACTGTCAAAATCGGTGGCAGCAAGCTTTTTTCTAGGGGTAGAGAAACTATTTTCCCTTATATGATAAAGCTAAAAAATTTCCCCTCCTTGCATTGCAATGTGCGATTTTACATATCCCCTAGAATCAAAATTGTGTCCAAATTCATCAGTCTAAATTGATGAATTAAATTGATCATTCTCAATTAACTAATTAATTTCTTTTATTTACTAATTATCTAATAATTAGGAACTAACAAAATAATTAATTTGAACATTAATTTTACTTTTCACTAATTTAGTGATGGCACTCATCTCATATGATGCTCGGGAAGTGTACATTAGTCCAAAATATATTTTTGGTCTAACTGTTGTTGTTTCTCATTTATGTTCTTATGAGCTACTCTCGAATGGACCCGCATGAACAAAACTATGGGATTAAAATACCCGACTAATTTATCTCTGTAAATTCCTGACCTATTTAATCTCAATATCGTATGACTCCACTATAGGTTTGATGCCGATAGAACTTTCGATTCATGCGCGCTACATTTTCTGTTGGTACAAATAAACATTTATATTTCACGATCCATAGAATACTTTACGATATTACCCTTCATGAATATCAGTAACATGAGCGGGATATAAAATTTTCATTTTACCCCTCTAATTATTATTTCCTTAACTCCTTTATTGACTAGGGATGTTCAACGGTAGGTCTGGTCAGACTTTTGGAGGAAAATAAGACCAGACCGAAAATCACGGTCCTCCTATACGGAGGACCAAACGGACCAAAAATCTGAAAAAAAATCCAGACCGACCAGACCAAAATTCAACGATCGGTTCGGACGGACTTAACGGACTAAATACATGTTTTACAATAAATATATTATTTAACAACGACGACAAATTTTGACTAGGAGTTTACCATATCTAAACATATCCAAACTTTAAAGTACTAATATTCAACATTTAAAAATATCCAAAGTTCAAAGTACTAATATCTAACATTCAAACATATTCAAACTTCAAAATACAAATAATAATAATATCCAACATTCAAATATCTAAAAAAAAGTACATCAGAAACATAACAAAACATAGAAGTTCATCCATCTCCAGCCTTCAATCACATCATGGAATGGTAATGACAGCCTCATCTTGCATCTTGATACATTCTATTCCCATGAAGACAATGAGTTCATCAACATAAAGATGATGAGTTCAAAAGCATGTAAAAAAATATAAATAATAATATATAAATGAGTTACCTTCATCTATTTCCACAATCTCTTGTAATGTCTCATTGAGATTAATATGCACAGATTTACTCAAAATCCAATTTTGTGCACATATAAGAGCTTCAACAGTTTTCGGAGCTAATGAACTGTGAAATGGATCCAATATTCGACCACTTGTACTGAAGGTTGACTCAGATGCAATTGTGGAGATTGGAATCGCTAAGACATCTCTAGCTATAAGGCTAAGAACCTCATATCTTAAAGAGTTTATTTTCCACCAATTAAGAAGATTCAACTCAACATTCGGGTTTAAACATGACTCCGCTAAATATCTATCAATTGTTGACTTAACATCTAAGCTATTTTCCTTGCACAACTGTTTTGAAAATTTGGAGGCTAAACTAAAATCATCTTCATCATCATTTTCAACTATCTCGGATTGTGATGATTGATCAACAAATAACATTGATTGTGACATAAATCTCATTTTGTATTCCTCAAATATTCTATCAAAAGTAGAAGTCACTTTCCTTCTCAATTCACAGGCAAGGTCAGGATCATACAACATATCATTTGAATGTGACACAAATCTCATTTTAAAGCGGGGATCAAGAATGGCAGCAATAAACAACAAATAATTGACCTTTTCTGAGCCTCCCCAATACTTGTCATACTTGGTCCTCATATTACTTGCCATTTTTTTTTCAAAATAACATTTCTAGATGAAGAATATCTCTTAATCAAGTTTTCAATCAAAAAAATCTCATGAACATATCTATGAGATGTAACATTCAAAGTCCCAAAAATCCTTAATGTTATTTCGTAGAAAACTTTCAAAAACTTGATAATCAGTCGAGCATTATCTCAATCCTCATCCCCTGGAGGACCAAGTTTCTCATCTCCATGGAACTCCAATAAATAATATGCATCTTATTCTCCAAGCCTCTCAAATGCTTTTTGAAACTTTTCAGCCGATTTCAACATCAAATAAGTGAAATTCCACCTAGTATGAACATCTAGAGACACCAGACTACTAGAAGATATCTTTGCAGCCTCTACACAACTCCTAAACTTTTGAAACCGTGTAAGAGATGACCTCACATATTTGACCGCACAATAAGATTAAGAATATGTGCACAACATCTAACATGCATAAACTCACCATCCAACACATGCCCCTTCCAATTTTTGATAGATTTTTTCAAATAAGTGATTGCACCATCATTGGCACTTGCATTATCAACGGTGACCGTATACCCCAGTCAAGCAAACATTACTCAATATCCATTCCAATCGACTCCCCCTTATGACTAGCAATTGGACAAAAGTTAATAATTCTTTTATGTAATACCCAATCATAGTCAATAAAGTGTGCAGTAAGTACCATGTAATTAAGATTTTGCATTGATGTCCATGTATCAGTGGTAAGACATAATCTTTGATTTTTACTTGACAATGCCTTTTTTAACTTTTCTTTCTCCCACACAAACATCTTGAAAAAATCTCTAGCTATTCTTATCCGGCTAGAAAAAACAAACTTAGGTTGCATGCCCCAACAAAATTCCCTAAATCCTTCACCCTCTACCACACTAAACGTTAATTCATCTTTAATGATCATCCTAGCAAGCAACATCCTACACTTCTCAGCATTAAAGATAGTAGTAGATATTGTACAAGTACTATCAGCAGCTCCCTCACTACTACTATTAGGATTAAGAACTAACAGTTTTTTCTTAGGACATCAAACTTGATAGGATTCTTCTTACATCTTTTCAGATGATTTCACAGATAATAAGTACCATTAGCACTAACACATGCAAACGGAAGCTTACAATGATTACAAGTAGCTCTCTCATCATTAGGATCAGCAGTTTCAACTTTTACAAAATTATTCCAAACACTAGAAAAGACTCGGTTGCATTTTCTCTTACCTTTTATAGGTTTTGGTGGCAGTGAAGAACCATCATTAATTACTGCATCATCAGGGTTTTGACTTGGAGTTCCAGTAGATATCTCCTGGTAGAGTTAAATTGTTAAGTTGTACAAAGTGTTGATAACTCATAACAGAGCAACAAAATTAATCACAGTAGAATTGAAAAATAACAGAGCAACAAAATTAATCACAGAAAAATTGGAAAAATAAACATAGCAATAAAATTAATCAAAGTAGAGTTGGATTGGAACCCTCAATCTTACCTGGACGAAGAAGGAGAGGGGCTGACTGAGGCTGAAGAGAGGGAGAGTGCCTGAGTTGAGGTCGAGGGAGAGGGACATGGAGAGGTAGAGGGTCTGAGTTGAGGCCGAGGGAGGGGAGAGAGTCTGAGCTGAGGGACATGGAGAAGGTCTGAGCTGAGGGAGACGCGAGAGGTTGGCTGGACTCTTGAGGGGAAACGCAAGAGGCTGGCTGGACTCTGGAGGGGAGACACAAGAGGCTGGTTGTACTCTAGAAGGGAGAAGCGAGAGGCTGGCTGGACTCTGGAGGCGTGACGCGAGAGGCTGGCTGGACTCTGGAGAGGAGATGCAAGAGGCTGACTAGACTCTGGAGGCGTGACGCGAATAAGGAGAAGGTTTACGTCTGAATGAGCTGAGGGAGAAGGATAGGGTCTGACCTGAGGGAGACGCGAGAGGCTGGCTGGACTCTGGAGGGGAGACACGAAGGAGAGGGGATGGATGGAGCTGGACTGAGGCGTGAGTCGTGTGACGCGAAGAATGAGAGGGGCTAGGTCTGGGTCTGCGTCTGACTGAGCTGAGGGAGAGGAGAAATAACCTAACCCTAAAAAAAATTATATATATATATAGTATCTATAAGGTCGGTCCGGTCGGATCGGTCTAGAATTAACAAAAATTCTGGACCGGTCTAAATTTTTGGTCCACTCTAAAAGAAGGAACGAACCGACCATTAACAATAAAAAAATCATCCAGACCGATCAATTTCAGATCGGACCTGTTACAGACTACACGGTCTGGACAATTTTTGAACACCCCTATTATTGACTGTGAATAAAAAAAACATATCCGCAAAGTGTCTCTTATAGATCATCATGTCTTATTCAATGACTCATGTCATCGAGTATCAGGCCCAGTTTATATATTCTCACACTCATCAATAAAGAATCAGGTGATATTGTTGCTTTTGCAATCTTATTACTAATCTCATATATGTGAACATGCAATTCCAACATAGTTGAATCACGGTCCCAACAGCCAAGGTATTGTCCGGTAATTCAACTCACTCCTTTGGCATATCAAATATCATAAGTAACTAAGTCAAGTTTCATATTTACCTCAAGATTAAAGTAATTATGAAAATACCCTTAAGGTGTTACAATTAGATTTAGAACTAGATTAACGGTTTTGCTCTAAATTAATTGGTTATCGGTCTATTCAACATGTTTCATAATATGTCTAGGCAAACCGTTAGAGTCTCCACACCCATGCCCCGAGACCGACATCTTTTGGTTCAACGTAATAATTGTAATTGTATTCGATTGTCCAGTCGATTCTAAGACTACGAATAACATTATGAACTATCTTAAAAGAGCTTGTTTGAAAGACCGCTCGGTCTTTATTGACAAAAATTTCAGGACTCAAGTAAGTTATAAACACACTTTAATTAAAGAAAAAATTTATTTATTCATAAAATTCAGTAATACATAAATGTGAATAAATAATTGTTTACTTATAAAAAGTTATTACACCCTACTTTACGGACATAATTCTAACCATCTTTCACTTGGACTGAAGTAGGCGTGTACAATCTCGTATTCATATGCCCTTCAGATGACCATGAAAGACTTAACGAATTCCTTTTCTAGCTAGTCTAATTCAGATTTGAGGATTTTCAACTCGAATATGAATTGTTTAGATTCTCATCCTCAATTTGTTACTTCTAAAATCTTTTGACTAGTTCTAGAATTGATTCTATTATTTTCAATAATAACCAAAGTAACAAGATCAAGAATAAAAGGCCCAGGAGAGAGCTTGATATTAATTACAGTGTGATTTTTTATCAAGAAGGGATCGTGATGGTTTACCCTATTAAGGCATCATAAGAACCACGAGTATTATTTTATAGAAGTGTCAATGTTTGGCTAATAGCCTGATAGTTCTTGCTTTGAAGGATATAATTGCCCATTTTACGCTTGATATGATTTGTTTACTTGAATCTAATGCTGAAAATAAAAGAGCTGAGTTTTTTATTAGAAAGTGGAAATATGGTCATTCTCATATTATTGAGCCTATAGGCCTTTCTAGTGGTATTATTACTTGTTGAAATAATAGTATTTTAGTTAATAGTATCACTAGCCTCAATAATGAAATTGACTTGAATGTTAAGGATTGGGGTAGAATTACTTTCTTCTATGATTCTAGAGATGAAAAGGTTAGATGGGCTCAATATGATATTATTGCTAGAACTAATATATGTAATTATGTTCTATTGAATGTAGCTAGTGATTTTAATGATCTCTTGAATTGAAATGAAAAATTTGGTGGTAATTCTTTTTATTTTTCTAGAGCTAGAAGATTTGGTAACTTTATTAATTCTTGTGATTTCATTGATATTGATGCTAAAGGTAATTCTTTTACTTGGAGGAATGAGAGGTAGGGCGATAACTTTATCCAAGAAAAATTGGATGAGTCATCATTAATGATTGTCGTATTGATATTTTCTTGAAGTTAATATTCCTTCTAATATTGGTTGTGATCACAATATGATCCTTATTTTCCTTGAGAAAATCCATCCTAAAACTAAAAGGAGCTTTAATTTTGAAGCCAAATGGTTTCTTGAGGATTCTTACGAATCTATTTTTAAGAAAAGTTGGTGCCTCAGTTTATCCAAGGGTACATGGGAAATCTTATTAATAAGCTAAATTTGTGCAAGTCTAATATGAAATTTTAGAATAAGAACCTACGGAGTAATCCTAACCTTAAAATTGAGCTTTGAAAGGAAAATTTAGCCTCCCTTAGTGAAGAAAATGAGGATAAAAAATTCAAATGAAGTATATTTCAACTAATATTAATAAGATTTGGATGCAATGAGAGATTTTTTGGGGGTCAGAGATCTAGGATTAACTGACTTAAATCTGGAGATAAGAATACTAAATTTTTTCATAAATATGCCCTTAAAAGAAGAATCTTTAATAAGATTTTTAGGCTGAAAGATGAATCTGGTATTTGGCATAGTAATGGTAGTGAAGTTATTAATATTATTCATTCATATTTTGATGATAATTTTAGAGTTATTCATTCTTTTGATGTTGACTGTGTTCTGAATTGTGTGATCCCTAATTGTCTTTGCTTAAGCTACTTAAAAGATTATATTTCCCTAATCGTGACTTTCTTAAGGCTAATGAGGGAAAATCCAGCTCTTGGACTTGGAAGAGCTTATGGCAAAGTAAGAAAATTATTAGGAAGAATGTTTTTTAGAAGATTAATAAAGGTAGTTTTGTTAATGTTTGGTCTCAAAAGTGGTTTCCTAGTTTTGAGGATCTTTCTAGCTGTTATAATCCTAATATTAGTCTATTTCTGATCTTATGATTCCTAATTCTGATTTTTGGAACAAGTCCATTGTGAATTATTATTTCCTCCTTGGATTGCTAGATCTATTTTGGCTATTCCTATTTCTTTAAATTTGGATTTGAATTCTTTTTTGTGGCCTAGTAATAGAGGTCCTTTTAGTGTTGAGTCTTGTTATTATATTCTGCACAACCAATCTACTCAGAATGTTAAGACAATATCTTCTTCTAAGACTTCTGTAAACCCTAAGTTTTGGAAATTCATGTGGCATTTGTCTATTCTTAATTATAAAATCAAACTTGTTATTTAGAGATTAATGCATAACTATATTCCTACCGTGCATAATTTGTACAGTAGACATATTTCTTAGAATCCACTTATTCCTTTATGTCTACAGAAAGAGGAAGATGTTTACCATGTTTTGTTCAACTATGAATGGAGTAGTAGATGTTGGTTTAGTTCCATCTTTAGGCTCAACACTGTGAAGGCTGCGGATGTCCACTTTGTTTCTTGGTTTCAAGAGAAAATATCAGAAATCAGAAAGCATCCTGATTCTAGACCAGAAGACATTCATCTATTCATATTTATTTGTTGGGAAATATGGAAGAATAGGAACAGATATGTGTTTGAAAAGGAGGCATGCAATCTAGTTGTAACATCAAAATTGTAACCATAAATTTCAGAGAATTTGAATATTCTAATAAACTTATCTTATGTGCTCACGATTCAACTTGTCAGGGTCTAAAATCGAAAGAATCTTTTCAGGTCTCTTCCTGGTTTGGAGGTGACAAGAAAGGCATCTGGATCTCTTGTGATGAAGCCTTCTTGAAATGTCTCCTTTATTGTGGTCTAGGGTTCGTGGTGCGTATAAGGAAGGGGTTCTTTGTTTCTTATCGGGTCTTCGGGTCAGATATTGTCCAGCGGGCCATGGTGAAGTTTTAGCTATTAGAGAGGCTTTGCGTTGGGCTATTGCCTCGAGTTGGGCCAGTGGGCTTGTTCTGACTTATTTTAAACAAGCTCTTCATTAGATTTAGTCCAATAATTTTTAGACCTTATTAGTGACGTCCATAAGCTTTTTTATTGCTCTTATTTCAAGTTTTAATTAGCTTGGGTTAGTAAAGAGTTGAATGCTATTGCCGATACTGTCGCTAAGAACAGTTTAGGTTAGGGTAACATTAGTTTTAATAATTCTCACTTTTAAGCTCTATTTATAACTTACGTCAATCTAAGTACATTCTTGTAAATGGTGGTTTTAAACCTCCATAATTTCTGTTTTTTATGAGTATTAGTTTTGATTTTGATAAAAAAAAGTATTTATCAATTCTACATTAAAAACTACGACAATAATCATGTACTCTATCCCTCACGAGATTCGTGCATAAATTTTGACAACTCAGTTACTTGACTTTGCATTGTTACACTGAGCTTCTAACGTAATCATAAAATAAAGTAAACATTGGCCATGAGCATTTTAAAATTCATTCAACAGTTAATATCATTGGAATTAACATTTACAATTCAATTAAATGGAGTGAAACTCAATTCTGCTTTTGTGTACTAACATATTTTAGAATCAAATTTGGGCCCAGAAAAAATTCATATCATATGCTAATTAAATACGGAAATGCTAAATGATAATGACAATTAAATAATTATGCATTAAGTGATCAGTCCTCTTAATATTGAAAATTATAAAAGCAAATAGCAAACCATAAAGATAATTTAAATTATCTAGCTAAAGCCTTAATGAAGAAGGATAATCTACGAGGAATTCACTTAATTAGTTCAAACCCCATTAAAATTATGAACTTTCTCAGGTATTTAACAACAATGCTAATCGAGCATTAAGGCCTTTGAAGGCGAGTACTAAAGCAATGTTAATTATTGAGATAAGATGTTTTACTTCGTCATTTAGCAATTAAATTTGTTTTTAAGATATGCTTAAGACAAAGCAAGCAATAAATCAAAGTCATGTGGAATACTTTACAAAGAGGACTTATCTATTGATTTTGAAAATCTCTAAGACATGAACCAATCAAAAGGACCTCATCGTTTATCTTTGTATTATTTACTTTGGCTGCAGGTTTGGACCACATTTGTTTTGCACTAAGTTGTTTTAATTAAATGAAGCTAACCCTAAGAGGTCTTTGTCTAGTCATATTTTGGGACCAACCTAATGTGAAACATCTTTGTCAAAAATATAATATGTGCTTAATTAGTGCTGACTCGGAATGTTATTTATGGACGATACTATCAAGTCGACTCGATTGATATCTCTCTTTTTTAAACGAAAGATCTAGATTAACATTTAACACTATTACAAAACAGATTTATTAATTTACAATTGTATATGAAACAAATACACGTCGGCTCTCAAATATGATGTTATAAAGGAATGAGACATGTAAGTTAGCTTGATTAAGTATTATTAATTAATGAAACAATAATTATATGCATAATTAGAGTCGATATATGGCTAAGCTATTATGAAGATAGATGGTTGGAATTTTAGAATCATTTATTTGAACAAAAAGTTGTCTCTCATATTTAAGTTCAAATTAGCTTAGTTTCAACGACCAACATTTGCTAACCACTCCAACTACCTCATATCTTAGGTGATTAAATATTTGTGCAGGAATTTATTAACTCAACATAAGTCTCCAATTAACTAAATTGTTCCAAATTCATCCACTTATTAATTCGATGTATTAATTAATTAAAAATACTTCTCAACTAAAATATATCAAAGTAACTTGTTTATGTACCGAGAAGCCGTAGGTATAACACAATCCTAAAAGTTAGTTTGTAGAGTAAGATTTTTCTTCGCTTAGTTGAATAGATAAAATCCTTGGAAAGATGGAAAACTATTTAGTTTTCAACAAAAAACAAATAGTATCTAAGAAAGCAAAAATGTTTGGACAGTAATATATTATGTTTTACCAATTTTAAAAACAGAACAAGCAAACGAAGTGACCAACCAAACAAAGCCTCAATATATGGTGCTTTTCTCAGTGTTTTGCTATCTTATATCCCAACATCAAATGGGTGTCTTGCCATACCTGCTGCCATTGGTGCAGTAGTATATTTCCTTATTTTAGTACAAATTTTCATGGTGTAAGTAACTGTGTAGCAATGGGCAAATATATGGAGACAAGTAATGGGCCTTCATTCTAGTTGCAGACTCCTTTGACCATTAATTTTATTTGCAGTAGAGAACCGTGAAATGGCATAACATGGTTAATATTACTTCTCCAATAATTAGCAAAAGTTATGTGATACTGTTACAATATCAGTACACATTCATGATCTGATTACCTAGAAAGTTATCATATCAATACCTTCTAAGTGTGTCATAGCATGATTTTGTGTAAATGGATAAAATATACATCATGGGTAAAGTATCGACTACATGTTAAGAACGGTCATGTGTACATGAGTTGATGAGTTGTCATTCATGTCTTAACAGAAAAGGTCATTCACAACCAATTAAATAATGACACAATACTTGCCCATAAGGGGCAAAGATAGAGAATATCTTAACCACATGATTACTCAACAGATAAGATTCACCGAAAACTGAGTCAAAAGAACAGTTAGCCATCTCCTCCTCAATCTCCTAAAATCCCTAGTCTTCTGCCTTTAGTGGTATTGGATTGTACAGAGATATAAGATGATCTTAGCCTATTTAAAGGCTGATTGTATCAAAGAAGGGGCACTGAATAAAAATTACACTCAATTACTTGAGTTTCTCCATTTTTTCATTGTAATATTTTTTATCATGTAAGGATGGTTTTCGATTAATTTTATAATCATTGCATTTACAATTTGAATATTTAAAATCAAATAAAATGTATATTCATTTCATATAATGCGATTTCACTAATTATTTACACATAATTTTCTTTTAGGTCTCAAGATCAATCGCTTTTGGATGATCCTAAGATATTTTGGATCCGAGAACTTTATCAATAAATGTAGTTTGAATTGACAAGAGCAAATAACTATATCATTTTTGTTGAATGTGTTCGACTATAACAACAAATAAAAACATTGGTATTAAATATTTTATTTTATCTTATAACTAAAATACAAAGATGCAAAAGTTTGAAAGAGAGACTGGGATAAGAACAGTTATAAAGAACCCAAAAAACGAAAGTCACAATCAGTGAAAGACTAAAAGAAAGAAAAGCTGATGGTACCTCAAGGCTCAAGCACGCGTGGTGACTTTGAGGCCCTGTTCATCAATGGCAGCTTGGAGATTAATTTATTATTGCAGTTTCAACAGAAAACATTTTATATTAATTAACTAATCCTAACACAAACAATTTTCAAAAAAGCAAGTCTGTTAGACTGATTAAATCATATTGGTCATGGTAAAATCTTGTAATAGATTATGTTAAAAGTATCAGTTATTCCAAAAACACTTACACTATTGAGTGAATAAGAATTTAATCATTTTTAATTACTCATTAACAAGCTTTTGACGTGTAAGTTCGAACTTTCTTTTCCTGAATGTGTTTACTTAACACGTACGCGGAACCTTAATTTTTAAAGAGGAGAAAGGTTTGTAGATGTAAGGATCTGAATTGATCAAGAATATATATATATATATATATATATATATATATATATATATATATTCTGATATCAGAATTAAAATTCAGGAAAAAATACTAAACCTCCGTAAGCTTTGATCTCACACCTTTCAAATTCAATATTCTTAGTCTCTGATCTTTAATTTTAAGCACATATGATCGAAAGTTAATCTTCTGTTACACACACATATTATGACATTAGCGTAAAGACCATATCTTCCACATATTTTGAGAATTTTCTCATCTTCCTCGTGAATGCAAAGGAAAATAAAATGTTATTGATGAGGAAGAAAGAGTTTAACCAAAATAAGAGATGGTGAAACATTAAAAATTTCTCACATACCTGATCTTTTATTCTAATTAATCATATTAGTATGTGCATGTCCATGCTTATTAAATTTGGACTGTGTGTGCTTAAAAATTAAAGCTTAAGTAATAAAATGTTGATTTTGAAAGATTCTAGACTAAAATATAACTAATAATCTAAAGGTCAATGTTAGATGATAAGAGTGCTAAGAAGTTGTCAATCTAGTTGGGATATCCTGATGTAGCTACTGATTTCTTTTTCCAACTTAAATTTTTTGCTTTTACCCCGAGGTATGACCATTGCAATTATGTATTCTCTTTTTGTTTAATGAATGACTCTTTTTGTTAGGGTGTTTTTACATCCCTTCTCTTTGACAAAAAAATCTAAAGATTAAGAAAGTTGGTATAATTTACTCTAAAATTAATTAATATGTCATGTTAAGTGAATTTAATCATTTGAATTATGTTAAATTTTTTAATAAGGGTTGATGGCAAAAACTTCCACTGTATAAGGGTGTGATTGCAACATCATGAAACATGAAACCAATTGGATATATAAGACCTTAAACAATGTAAGCAAGAGATAAAAGGTGAGAAGTAAAATTAACTTAGGTGAAGCAAATTTCAAAAGGCTAATAGCATTAAAAATTAAAAAAACCAATTATATAAGATATAATAGATAAAATGGGATGAGGGACCCAAATGATACGTCACTCGTTGATTTGGAAGGAAAATATTGAGGTTTTGACACATATTGCTACAAAGTGCGAATCTTACTGCAATGACTTGCTAAGATCTTACTTTACATTAAAACTTTACAGCAGATGTTACTTCTGCCTTTTATACACCTACACCAAGATTGTAACACATACCATTGAAAGTTTGCTCTCTCAGAAAATCCTAATTAAATAAAACTAAAGATTGATTCGATCCCATAATCGTATAATTGTTGGCGTTATTGGGGTTTATTTTCAATAAAGTTTGAGAAGCTTTTTTGAAGAATAAATAACATTTAATGAAATGGATATTACAATGAAGATTTAGATAAGTAACTGTCAGATTAAGAAATATACACGTTTTGTAAAAAAAAAAGACAAAATCGTGAACAACTCACTGACGAACAGAAAGAAAAGTTGTGCTAGTGAGATTAGTGTACAAACTAACCTAGAGCTCCACCCGAAATAACTTTCTTGGTATCTGATTTTATGAAACAAAACTTTTTGAAATGCTAAACATAAAATTTGTTTAGAACATGATATTTTTAGTAGTTCTTTTCCCATCTAAAATGAGATGGTATACCATACACTACATGAATGTGGATTATCTCTAAAATTAATCTACGATTTTTTTTACTGTTCTTTATTTTTTATTTTCATTTTATTAATTAAAGTAATCGTAGCAGCATGTAGTATGTAAAGGATTTTTCCGAATTAGAAAAATCTATGATGAAATAATGATACTAACAATTATTAGAGAGGGAAAATGAGAGACAATGAACTCAAGAGTAGAATTTTTACTTGTACTCTATTGATTTTCACAGTTGTACATTTTTGTATTTATATATGAAAATGATAACTAAGTGATAATAAATCTTCTTCTTCCGTTGCAAGCCTTACAGAAACAGATAAGATATCAATCTCACCGTTTCAAGGGAATATTCCTCTTTGAGATCCCTTTTGTAACCGTCAAACTGATCTAACGGCTCTCATTCCATCATGTTCCTTGTTTAATTCTTCAGTCCAAATTTTACCACGTGTAAGCTTGGGTTTTGGCTGTTCATTGACCCTGATTACATTCGATGAAATTCATTCTTCGATGTGCAATGATTGCTCTTTTCTTACCAGACTTTACGTCTTCCTGTAGTCCATTTTCACGCGCTTCTTAGTGTACACGCGACGTAGTTTTCCAAGCAGCCTTCTAACAGGCCATTGTCATCTCTACGTCAACCATCAATGATTAGCTATTTTTTCTGACCTTTCGTCTCCCCATTGTCTGTTCTCACGCGCTACTTGGTGAAAACACGACGTAACTTTCCAAGCTACTTTTGACAGACTGCGCCTACCATTTTTGCCAGTTGTCACTACCCTCTTTGTTAGTTATCACGACAATCTGTTTCAGTCACGCCTTTTCAATAAGTTCCTTCACGCTTAGACATATTTTCATTGTGCCCTTCGACTTTTTTGGAATGGATTGGAGTCATGTTTCACGTTCGTGGCTTATTTAAAGTCCTCGCCTTCATTCCTCCTCACTTCTTGCTTTCAAACTTTGAAAGTTTCTTTATTTCTTATACTACATTTTATCTCTTTCTTTTCTTCGCATTTCCCTCCATTTCTCATAAACATAGAGGAAGAAACTATATTCTCCCCCACTGTTCTCTTGGTTAGAACTGAGCCAGAATTTAGGGAGTTCATGAACATCTACCAAGATGTGTTTCCTCTCTATGTCACTTGTTCCTTAAGGGAGAGTGGGACATCGGGTGTGTTAGAATTATGTCCATAAAGTATGATATAATAACTATTTATGAGTATTTAGTTATTTCTTGAATATTTTGTATTACTGAATTTTATGATGAAAGAAAGTTTTCTATTAATTAAAGTGTATTTATAATTTATTCAAGTCTTGGAACTATTGTCAATGTAAGAAGAGTAAAGACAGATGAGTCTTCCAAATAAACTTTTCTGAAGTAGTTCAGAACGTTATTCGCAGTCTTAGGATTGACTGGGCAATCGAGTCTGATTATGACTGTTAGGTTGAACCACAGGATACCGGTTTTGGGATATGGGAGTGGAGACTATGAAGGTTGACCTAAACATGTTGTGGAACATGTTGAATAGACTAGTAATAAATTAGTTTAGAACAAAACTGTTTATCGAGTTCTAAATCTAATTGTTATACTTTGAGGATGTTTTCATAATTACTTTAATCCTGAGGTGAATATGAAGCTTGACTTAGTTACTGACGGTCATTGATACGTCAAATGAGTGAGTTCAAATTGTCGGACAATACCTCGGCTGTTGGGCTCGTGATTCAACTATATTGGAGTTACGTGATTCACAGGCAAGTTGGCCAGTCAATCAGAATTATGCATGTTTGTAGGATATATCAAAGGAATGAAGGGGTATGTCTTTTATAGTCTGACTGACAAGAAAATATTCGTTAGCACGAATGCACGTTTTCTTGAAGAAGACTATATAAGAAGTGTGAAGCCGAGAACCACTTTTGTGCTAGAAGAATTATTGAGTGGGAGAACACCGACTCCCCAATCGAGAATTGTTCCTAATTCAATATTGGAAGAACCACAACAGGGGGCCAAAACCTATGGAGCCTCGACATAGTGGGAGGGTTGTGAGATAGCCGGATAGGCACATATCTTATGGAGATGCCTTAACAGCAGTCTCAGATGAGGATCGTGATGATCTTGTCTCCTACTCACAGGCCATGGCTGGTCTTGAAGCAAACATATGGCAAGAAGCCATGAACGTTGAGATGCAATCGATGTACTCGAACGGAGTCAGAAAACTTGTAGATCATCCTGAAGGGGTAAAATCTGTAGGGTGTAAATGGATCTATAAGAAATAAACAATTGGCACTATCTCAAGTATCTTATATTGATTAGGTGATGGATCGCTTAAGTATGCAAGACTCCAAGAATGGATATCTTCTCTTTAGGCATGGAATATGCCTCTCCAAGGATCATTCTCCCAAGACTCCTCAAGAAGAGGAAGACATGAGAAAGATTTTATATGCCCCAGTCGTAGGAACTTTAACATATGTGATGCTTTGCACTAGGTCAGATATTTGCTACGTTGTGGGCGTAGTGCGTTGTTTCCAATCTAATATTGGAATCGAACATTGGAATGTCGTGAGGCGTATCCTTAAATATCTTAGTAGAACAAGAAACTACATGTTTATGTATTTAGGTACTGACCTAAATATGATGTGGTATACTGATTCTGATTTTCAAGCAGACAAGGATTTCAGGAGGTCCACTTCAGGATCAGTGTTCATCTTGAATGGTGGAGCACTTGTATGGAGAAGTATCAACTAATCTTGTATTTTTGATTCTATCATGGAAGCTAAATTTGTGGCGGCTCGCGAAGCTGTAAAGGTGACTGTATGGGTTAAAAAGTTCTTGAAAACTCTAGAAGTTGTTTCAGAAACTGATAAGCCCATGACATTTTATTGCGATAAGAGTGGGGTGTGGCGAATTTGAAGGAACCAAGGAGTCACAAACGATCCAAGTACATAGAGATGATGTAGTACGTATATCGATGATCAACAATCTGGCAGATCTATTCACAGAGACTTTAAGTAGTAAAATCTTTTATGGTCATCTGGAGGGCATGGGGATACGAGATTGTACACGCCTACTTTAGTCCAAGTGAGAGATTGTTAGAATTATGTCCATAAAGTAGGGTGTAATAACTATTTATGAGTATTTAGTTATTTCTCAGACATTTTGTATTACTGAATTTTATGAATGAATGAAGGTTTTCTATTAATTAAAGTGTATTTGTAATTTAGTCAAGTCCTGGAACTATTGTCAACGTAAGAAGAGTAAAGACAGATGAGTCTTCCGACAAACTCTTCTGAAATGGTTCAGAACGTTATTCACAATCTTAGGATCGACTAGGTAATCGAGTTTGATTATAAGTGTTAGATTGAACCAAAGAATACCAGTCTTGGGGCATGGAAGTGCAGACTCTGATGGTTGACCTAGACATGTTGTGGAACATGTTGAATAGATAAATTAATTTAGAGCAGAACCGTTTATTGAGATCTAAATCTAATTGTTACACCTTAAGAGTGTTTTTGTAATACATTAATCTTGAGGTGAATATGAAGCTTGATTTAGTTACTTGCGGTCTTTGATATGCCAAAGGAAGAGTTTGAATTGCCGAACAATACCTAGACCGTTAGGATCGTGATTCAACTATGTTGGAATTGCGTGATTCACAGATATGGAATTTCGTGGTTAGATTGTATGATCAACAATATCACCTTATGTTTTACTGATGGGTGTGTGAATAAATAAACCGGTCCTAGTACTCAATGACATGAGTCATTGAATAAGACATTGTGAACTGTACGAGACATTTCACTGATATATTTTTCTTATTCACAGTCAATAAAAAAGTTAAGTAATAACTAGAGGGGTAAATAGTAATTTTATATCTCACTCTTGTTACTAATATTCACGAAGGGTGATATGTTAAAATATTATGTGGACCGTGAAATAAAAGAGTTTATTTGCACCAACAGAAAATGTAGCGCCCATGAATCGAGAGTTGATTCGGCATCAGACTTATAGTGGAGTCGTACAACGCCAAGATTAAATAGGTCGAGAATTTATGGAGATAACTTCACCAAGTATTTGAATCCTATAGTTTTATTCATGTGGATCCATTTGATCTCAGGAGTAGCTCATGAGGACATGAATAGAAAAACAACACAGTTGGACCAAAACGTGTTTTAGACCAAGGTATGATTCTCGAACCCATATGTGGTGGGTGTTGTCACTTAATTAGTGAAGTGCATCTAATTAATGTTCAAATTAATTGATTTATTATTTTTTAACTATTAGATAATTAGTAAATAGAAAAATAATTAATTGATGGAGATCAATTTAATTTATCAATTGAGATTGACGAATTTGGACACAACATTAACTCTAAGGATATATGCAAAATTTCAACAATTGTAAAGTGTGGGGGGTGAATTTTTGGTAATTTGACATATATGGGTATATGTATAAATTCTATAAATTATTATATAAGAAATGACAATAGGGTTCCTTGAAAACAATTTGTTCAAAACTGCCAATTTTCTCATCAGACTTTGCACTTCCTTACGGATTTTAGGGGATTCCATCTCCATGATGACATTCACTTGATCCAGTTGATTTCAATTCTCCGCTGCGTTATTAAGTTCCCCATAAATTTTCCAGTTACCACTATGAAAGTGCATTTCTCTGGGTTGAGTTTCATTGAACTTTTTCTCAGGATTGAAAAGGTCTCATCAAGATCTTTGATGTGATCTTGTCATTTTCTGCTCATAACCAGCATATCGTCCACATAAACTTCCATCGTTCTTCCCCATTTGCTCGCGAAAGGTCTTGTTCACAAGCCATTAGTAAGTTGCACCTGTATTTTTCGAGGCAACGGGTGTTACTTTATAACAGAAAATACCTTGTTTAGTGAAAAATGAAGTCTTTTCTTGATTAGGTTGGAACATTTTCACCTGATTATATCTTGAATAGGTGTCCGTGAAGCTAAGGAGATCATGTCTTGAGGGTGCATTCACCATCTGGTCTATCATTGGCAACGGATAATCATCTTTGGGAATGTTTTATTTAGATCGGTGAAATCAACACAAATCATCCATTTCCTGCTCTTCTTTTTCACCATAACTACGTTTGCAAGCCATTCTGGGTAGTCTACCTCCCAGATGAAGTCGGCCCTTAAAATCTTTTCCATTTCTTCTTTGAGTGTCGCATTCCCTTATGGGGTGAAGCTTCTTTTTCATTGTTTCACTAGTTTGGCAGCGAGATCCGTATTCAACTTGTAACATATTTTATCTTTTGGACTACCTGGCAATTCTTATGTCGTACTTTTGAAGATGTCTCTGTTTTTCCTCAGAAATCTTTCAACCTTTCATTTTCCACTTCTTCAAGTTGGACCCCGATGTTGGTTATCTTCTCTCTCTTTCATACTTCGGGTTGGATGAACCATCTTGCATGTCCTCCATTGATTGTTATTGTTTCATTGCCTCTACCTTTTGACCATTTGTATTCTTTTCCATTGTCGTTCATCTCACTGACTCTAATGTCGTTATGGCGTAAATACGAGCAACAACTTAATCTCCCTTTATCATTTTTATCCCTTACGGGAATAGATATTTCAGTACCAGATAATAAGTGGACGGAACGGCCTACATATTGTGTAAACATGTCCTTTCCAAGATCGCATTGTATGGGGATGGAGTATCCAGAACTACAAGCTTTGTCAAATGATTGAACGGCTCAGCATTCCATGGGAGAAATATTATTCCTTCGGAGTAGCTTATCGTTCTATTGCAACTTTTGGTCTCCCATGGACATTTTTCCAAGGGTTGATCAATGCAGAATGTTGATGGCACTTCTATCATCGATCACAACCTTCTCAGTAAGCAGTTTCTAACCTGAATAGTTATGGCCAAAGTGTCATTGTGTTATCTGTTGTGCTCCTCTAAATCTACTTCGTCAAAGATCAACAGCAAGTTTTCGTTATCACTTGATGAACTTCCTTTCTCACAACGTTCCTCAAATGTAGGCTTTTGTAGTACATCTTTCTTTCTTTCTTGGTGGTTCTTTCTTGCTCAGTCAGTTGACTATGTTGGAGGTACCTGTCCTTGACCAGTTCCTCAATATAGTCCTTGAGTTGGAAGTAATCTTTCGTGTAGTGCCCATAGCTTTTGTGAAAGGAGCAGTCTATGTAGCTTAGTTCTTTTGTCAATGGTGTTGGTCCTTTCAACCATGGCTTATGCTTGATTCACAGGCATGGTGAGAGGCGTGTAGATTATCCCCGGGGTGAATCCCATATGCGGATCTTTCCCTATTTTAGTCTTTTCTCGTTTACTCTCGTCCCATTCATTAATCCTTTATGACCTTCCCGTTCTTTTTTCTCCCGTGCTGCAATTTTTTTCTCCTTTCTGTTACTCTTATGTCCTTCGTTCCATCAGCTTCAGAAAGTTTCTCTTTTCTTCCTCCAACGTGATATAAGTTTGTGCCTGTTGGAATGTTTCTTCCATGGAAAACGGTTTCACTTTTGACAAATCTTCAAAGATGGAAGAATTTAGATCTAACCATCATCTGAAAGCCAGTCTTGTCACTCGGTCGTGACAACTTTCCACCTTCATCATTTTATTTTTGAATCTGTGGGTATATTCAAGCAGGATTCTCCCTTCTTGATAGAGATGGCCATGAGATATTATGTGTCCTCCATCACTGAATGGTACGTGGAGTACCGTTCCAAGAAAACTGAGGACATGGTGGTGAAGTTAGTGGCTAAATGAGAAGAGAGTGAATGGTACCATTTCAAAGCGCTCCCGTCTAGGCTGGTGGAAAACATTCTACATATTAGCTCATCTTCGTGTTGGTACATCGTCATCACTTGCTTGAATCACCTGAGGTGGTCCACTGAATCGAATTTTCCTTCATCGCATTTGAACTTGGATGCCACGAATTTCTTGAGAACTGGGGCGACCAAAATATCAGACTCAACGGGGAACGGGTAAGTGACTTAAGGTCCGCCTTTCCCGTACTCCCCATTATCCTCGACTCCGTCATCTTCTTCTCCAACATCTCTTCTACTGCCTTTTCTGTTATGACTTTCGACAGACGGGTTTCTTTTGTCCTTTCATATGGTCACGAGATTGGATTTCTCCATCCTCTTGCTGCATGTTCGTACTAATCTCAGGATTTGCCCACCTGGCATCTTTTCCGTCTGATCTGAACGATTTTCCAATTCTTCATTATTTGTTCATTGACTCACTTCCGCACATATTTTCTCCATATCTCGTTGGAGTGCGTTGATTTGGTCTTGGATCATCTTCCACGCGTTGCGCAAAGCTTCATTATTATGCCATTCCATCTATTGCATTCCCATCAAAATGTTTTAGAGCATTTTCATTTCCCATCTAGTGGTATAGGTTGATCAACGTGATCGTTTCCATTTTAATTTTCATTTCCCTCGTTGAGGGCAGCGTTTGATCTGGTTTTGGGTATTTTGGGAGGGATTTCCTTATTTTTCTCTCACTCTCAATGAAAGCACAAAAAATGTAAAAAAAAATTCTGGGGTAGAAAAATCTATGACGAAAGAATAATACTTACAATTATTAGAGAGAGAAAATGAGAGACAATGAACTCAGTAGAATTTTTGCTTGTACTCAATTGATTTTCATAGTTGTACATCTTTGTATTTATACATGAAAATGTTAACTAAGTGATAACAAATCTTAATTTTTCGTTGCAAGCCTTGCAGAATGGATAAGATATCAATCTCATCGTTTCAAGGGAATATTCTTCTTTAAGATTTCTTTTGTAACCGTCAAACTGATCTAACTGCTCTTATTTCATCATATTCCTTGATTAATTATTCGATCCAGATTTTATCAATTGTAAAATTAGGTTTTGGCTAGTTAATTTTTAAAAGAAAAAACAAAATCAAGTAAGATAAACATTCCATGAATATGAGAAATAAGTTAAATATCAATTCTTTATCAAATCTATAAGCTCATTAAATGATAGAAATGGGAAATAAATTAAACGTATGTAATTGAGCATTTCTAGGGGGGAATTTGTGGGGTACTGACATGCATGAATGACTGGTGAAGACAGAAATATATCATGCATAAATAAATAATACTTTTATATATTGGCTCTATAACTGCTTCAAAAACAATCAGCTCAATGACTTCATTTATTTTCTGTGGATTTGAGAATGGGAAAGTTATGATGCACTGTATTGCGTCTTGAAGATTGTATTCAATAGGCTAAATATGGGTGTCTATCATAGTTCTATCTCACTAAATTCTTGTGATGTTTAATTCTATAAGAGAAATTCACACTCACTAAATATATAGGTGATTGAATTACAAAAATGACATTTTCTTTTGATAATAACAAATAGTGAGATGGGTCTTTGATATCCAAAAGTTACTCGTAATGAATGTGAGAAGGTTCATTTTGTCTCTCATAAATCTTTATATATTATATTTGAACTATGCCAATGCTGTATGGTCTTTTAAAAACCGAGGCCACCGCCAATTTTTCTACCAAATACATCAAATTAAACCCCTCCCTTTCCTAGCTCTAAAAGGAAAGTGGGAAAATCAGGGGCGGAGCCAATTAAGGCCCAGAGGGGCATGTGTCCCCTGCCCAAGTCCAATTTTTAATTTTGGAAGTTATTATTTAAGAAATTTTACATGATAGATAATTTTAAAGGTGTGTTTTAAAAATAGCAATTTTTCAATAGATTTAAGAAAATAGCAGGTTTTCTAATTAGTCAATGATTTTGGATTAAATTGACCATCATCTATATATAACATGTTAGACATGTAACGTTTATCTTATCAAAATTCGTCAACAGCTGATTGATGACGTGCCACTAAAAATCTGTTATTTATCTTATCAGAATTAGAATCAAGGTAGAACTGCAAAAATGGCACATTTTCTTAGCAGTAGTTGCAAAAATGTCCAACATTTTTTTTCAAAAATGGTCATAGTAAATAAATTGTTTACTACCGAGTAATTTTACTAAATAAATTATTTACCACAGTCATATTCG
This sequence comes from Datisca glomerata, assembly GCA_003255025.1. Lineage (NCBI taxonomy): Eukaryota > Viridiplantae > Streptophyta > Magnoliopsida > Cucurbitales > Datiscaceae > Datisca > Datisca glomerata. Next base: position 3,058,819 of record QANY01002976.1, read on the forward strand.
GCCATTTGTTACAAATAAAAAAAATTTTGTCCATTTTTGCAACTCCACCCCCGAAACCTGTCTTTTTCTACTATTTTCCCTGTGAATCATTGAAACTATAATATTTCCTTATCAGAATTAGCTAAAAAATCTAGAATCAATCATTGATTATCATCTAATTTAATTAAAAATAAAAAATAAAAAAATAATGTTTGAATTGAAAGACAATAAATTCTGAAATATTTCATGAAATGCAAGAACCCCACCAAAAATAATTATGAAATCTGTTGATCAAAGTTTTAAAATCGTCAACAACATATTCCTCAACAGCTGGTTAATGATCTGACACTAAAATTTGTTATTTACCTTAACAGAATTAGAATCAATCATTGAAACTAGAATATTTCTTTATCAAAATTAACTAAAAAAAGAAACTAGAATTAATCATTGATTATCATCTAATTTAATTAAAAATAAAAATAAAAGATAACGTTTGAATTGAAAGATAATAAACTCTGAAATATTTAATTAAATACAATGACCCCATCATTATAAAATCTATAAATCGAATGGTTAAATCGTCAATTACAAATTTATCAACAGTTGGTTGATGATATGACGCTAAAAATCTATTATTTACTTATAATTTGAAAAAAAATCATTATTATTTCTTAAATTAATTTTCAAAACTTATGTATTTTGTATAATTACTTTTATTTTATTTTACTTTTGATTTGATAGGGTTTAAGAGTGTCCCTCCTGCCCCAGCCCATTTTTACCTCTTTTGTAGTTTACCCTTTATTACTGGTCTTTAGAGCTCTTTTTTTAAGGTTGTTTTGCATTTATATAACCTTTAATTGAACTTATCTACAACAACATAAATGGAAAATTTTCACCTTAAAATATGTTTATTTGTTAAAAGAATTCAAAGTTTAATTTTTCGGTCAAATTGCATTATAATTTGGGGAGGCGAATTACAATGTCTGGAACATATTTTCTTGAAGAATACGTGGTGCCTCTCTTTTCTAGATCCACCACACGAGAAAATGATACATCAAAATAAAATTTAGAAACACAAATCATGCGAACAAAACCATTTAATGCTTTTCAAAAACGAAAATAGAGAGAATCGTAAAAATTATCAACTTTTTAGTTCAAACTGTCAAATTAGTCAGAAAACTTTTTTTTGCAAAAATAGCCGGAGCAAATCATTGATTTACCAAGTTACACAGGTGTAAATGTAGATAACTTCATTACGTTTGTGCAATTTTTGTAAATAATCTATTTACTTTATTCATTTTTGACCATTTTTTATAAAAAAACAACAAAGATTTTCCAGTCATTTTATAATTTGAACTGGAAAGTTGATCTTTCATGTCATTTTTCAATTAAAATGTGCGCGCATTCACCTGAATTATGTTTAAGACCGATTACGTGCAAAATGAAAGTTATCTTGAGCCCAATTATCAAAAGCCCAAAGCAATAACTACTTTCTTTTTTTTAAATTATAAATTCTACAAAAATTGAGAGATACTATGAGTAGATAGTGTAGATGTATGACCTTAATCACTACAAATTTTAAAGTGTAGATGTATGACCTTAATCACTACAAATTTTAAAGGGATGAGAGATACTACAAATCAAATTCACGAGTATGAAAACTTAATCATTGTCCAAACCCATCTTGTCAAAGAAATAATTACTTCATGAAGCCTTTGTTTGGAGGGAGAGATAGAAAAATGGTTCTTAAATACAAATCACTTTTTCCCACCAAATTTATAAAGGAAAAACACCATTCAATCTCACATTTTGTTCAAGCTAATGTTTAGTTCATACTACACTAAAAATGCTATATAAAAAATTAGGCAATCATGGGTGTTAGGGGTTTGTGCACCGGACTAATCTCACAAGATTCAGTTCGCCGTATCCTTAGAACTTTTCCTACAAGATTCAGGGTATATTGCTAGAACACAGCTAGGAGCATAGCCTGTAAAAATTTCCATCCAAGAGGATTCAAACTAAGAATCTAGAAGAAAGCAAACCTTAAGTTCAAGGTATTCACCACTTGGGCTAACCCTAATCCCTTGAGTTGTTATTTGGATTTTAGTTTTATATAATTGTAAATTTTCAGGAATACATTCATTAGTTATTTGGCATTTGGCAAAACAAAATGTCCAATACTATTACTACTCTATCGGGATAATTTAACTTCGAGTATAAATCGATCAAATCTACATTTGCCAAAAATATTTTTTGGCTTAAAGGATCTCCTCGTTTATATTATGACAATGTAACCCTAATGTAACATTTGGTGCTCTGCATCTTCATGGAGAATTCAACTTCACGTTGTCCATGTAGGGAGAATTCAATTTCACTATGTCCATGCCAAAGATAACGGGGTAATCATTGCATCATTTGTGTAGCTCGCTACTTATGCAAACCAAATTTTGCTACCTTAGGACAATCAGACTATTGTCCCCGTTTACAGGACGCTTATAACACTTATTCTTACAAGCTTCCAGCATCGGATAGTGCCAGACTTTATACATTGTGTATTGAATGAGTAAATAATTTCTAGCATTTTTAGAATACTGAAAACTCAATATTCATCAATATTATTTTATTTTTATGTGTACGTGTTTTTTAAATCCCAAGAGTTCATTCACTCTCTCTCCTCAAAATATGAATAAAATATTATAATTTAAGATACGTGAGTGACAGTAGAGTATAACATTACTATGAAAACTTCAATACTTTAGAAGTCTTGAAATATTTTGTCCAAAATAATGCAATGTCACTCAAACAGGCATAAGATCCCGCATGCATGACAGTAATTTCAGACAAATTGTTACGGTCCTACAATTCAATACGACAATCACTGTTAACTAATACAGAGTATGTGATGAGAGTAAACCAAACTAGATAACAGAAAAGTATTACAAAACAAAAGCTTATAAATTTAAATCCGTGAGATAATAAAAAAAAAATTAAACCATTGGTAATAGTTAAAATAAATAAAAATTAAGAATAAATATATTTTTGAAGATATGACAAAGTCAAACTAGAATTTGAGAAAAAAAATTATAATATTTATTATTTCATACTGTATATATTAAGTAATTATATTTTATGGGTGTATATAGGATGAATTAAAATAAAAAAATGTTTATATTACATGTTATATTAAAATAAGGGAGAACTACGGAAATAGCGAAAAAAGATGAATTACAAAAATGTCCGGAGAAAATAAAAAATTGCAAAAATGGCAGCGATAACTAATTCGGTTAAGAAATTAAATAGACGAACATAACCAAATATATTTAGGCCTTTATAAATTTGGTAACTAAGTTATTTACTCTGTTCATTTTTCATAACTTTTCTATTTTCCAATCATTTTGGTAGTTCGCGCGGGAAAGGTGCATTTTTGTCATTTTCTGTTGAAAATTTTAATATTAGATACCATCAAATATTATGTTTTTATAGAATGCTAAAATATTAAATCTTAATAACTAGAACCAAAATTTATTTTTTAGTTAATACCTTAACACCTTTTTAAGCTCCATCATTTAAGCCTCTTAAATTTTAACTTCTTTCTTATTGATCCACAAACTTTCTCTATTCATCAGATAATCCCTCGACCGTTAAACCTCAGTTAATTTTGCACATATACTGCACATTCTAATCTTCTTCTAACTCTACCCTTGTCAACCTTATAATAAAACCCCCGCCCATCCAAATTAGCGACAATTTCTCTTTCATCTTCCTTGAGTTGTCAAAATTAGTTTAATAAAATAAGATTCAACAAGTCAATATTTAATATGCTCTAGTTTCAGCAGTGCTTCCGTTTCGTTTCTATTATTTTTTTCTAACCAATTTATTCATGAACTGTCTTATTTTTTATTCTTCATGATTGAACAATTTTTTCTAACTGAATTTTTTTAAAAATATTTTACTGTTTATTTTTGGAAATGGCCACTTCATCAACTATGCTTCATTTTTTAGAGGGTTAAGAAAGTTTTGTTATTCAAGTTTACGAGCTCCATTAACCACTCCACAAACTACTTTTAAATCTCCTTTGTTTTAGACTCCACAACAGCATAACAAATTAGATGCATGTTATCATTATCACTATCGCAACAGCAGCTAACCATACACCCCCAAAAATCCCCTGAGATGATAACCATCCAAACAAAGTAATGACCTACACCAACTACAAAACCTTGTTTACATGAAAAAAGCAATAAAATTTAAGGGGTATATTGGGAATAATAGTGATCACTTCCACGGTGCTTGACCATTTGAAAGGCGTTTACATTGATATTTTGGGTTAGGAAGTTATCTGATGAATGAAGAAAGTTTAGGGATCGACAGAGAAGATGTTAAAATTTAAGGAGAAAATTGATTTTGGGTCAAAATATAGGAAGGTGAAAGATACATAACCAATTAGAGTTTATTGAGAATAATAGTCAAGTGTACACGTGACCATTTAAACAACGTACACACTGATTTTTCAGGTCAATAGAAGTTATTTGATAGATTGAAAAATTTTAAGACCGGTAAGAAAGTTCTTTTATGACGGAACTCCAACCCGGCAAGGCCCATGTTAGACCCATTCAGTCGACACCAAACCGAGGGTGAAAATGATTATCACTCACCCAGTGACGTCCCTGGTAATTCACCAAGCTAACCACAAAGTGTAGATTCGAATTTAGAACCTTAGAGCAACAAGACTCAACTTCACCCTTGCCATTTGCACTAGCTTAGCTAGGTAGCTTAATGCAATATTTATAATTTAATTTTTAATCAATATATAATAAATCTATGATATGTTGTTTGGTTTTCTTATTAATCATACACCAAACACATGTCAATTTTCGAGTACAGTCCGATCGAATTTGGTTGAATTATTACAATCCAATCTGACAACCATTGGACTGCCAAACTTACCCTTGAGTGATAGGGATCCTCTCTTGTTTTATTAAACAAGAGAGGCTGACTCTTGTTGCAGGGATCCTCTCTTGTTCTATTAAACAAGAGAGCTTGACTCGTGTTGCATCTGAGCTGTCATTTTGAAAAGGGACGGAAAGACGAGGAAAAATAGAGGTCTGCTTTTTATTTCTGTTTCAATGGAAGGCTCGTCCGGCCGATAGAACTCTTCTTATTGCATCCCAATAGGAGAAGATATGTGTCCACCCTTTAAGTACCAACTCTCTTCTCAAGAATAAATAGTTAATAATCCCGACCTTAACTCCAACGTGGTCACCAAAATGTTGTACAGAAGTCATGAATAATATAATGCTGAGCAGTCTCAATAATGGAGCCAATTATCAGGGCCTTGCACATGCTTTCCCTCAATACACCCCGACAACCATATCCAAAGACCTGTCATTGCTGTCTTCTCAATTTTTTATGTCTCTAATTCTTCCCCATCCGACAACCATATCCCAATTCTAATCACATTAATCCAGAGCTGCCATTTTCTTAATTAAAAAATAACTAGAAATCATTCCCCTCCCCCTCCTAGATCTCCACCTTCCTTCAAGAGTGTTGAATCCTTGCACCCATTATTGCAGGCTTTACAGCTAAGAGGAAAACTACCATTGTTTCAGTTCATCCACATTCATCATCAGATCATCATTTTGAGATCTTCTAAATGTCAAATAATGCTTAAATGTAGTAATTAACAGAATACACATGCGGAAATTTGACAAGGAAATTCATAACGACGGGCAAATAGGAAGTCTGATAATACAAACACACAAACACAGTTCAACAACCATTAAGATATACAATTTCATAAGGTGCACTCTCCGGGGGCAGGACCTTTTGCCCGGAGTTGATCAGATGTGCTCTAGATGAAGAGGTCTTACGGGTTGAATTCATAAACTAAAAAGAGAGCTTAGAATACACGATTTAGATGAAATTCAGAAACATGATCATAGTAATAACATAATACAAGCATCAACACACATGATACCCTATCCAATCCAAAACCCGACCATTCCTCAACCAATATAGAGGTATTGTTTTTGTGGTCTTTGGCCTCACCTTGTCCCAGACGTATTCCAACTAGGCAGGTTAGTGGATAGATAGCAGTTATCAAGAGCGGTGCTTGCTAGTTCTTGTTCCTGCACTTATCAACGGCCCTTGGTGCTGTACATAGAACGAATTCCTCATAGAAATTGAACTTGGCAATTAATTGCAAATACTAAAAAGCCATATCCAGCTCTAAATCATGGCCTCCTCGTGAAGGATTTGCTAGTATTCACACTATAGTGAATAAGTAATCGTGGCCTCCTCAAGAAGCACATGTTTAGAATAAGAAGTATGTCCAAATGGTGGGATATTACAATTGTAGTAGCTCATGCAGCATCAATTTTTTACTAATTTGATATTGTTTAATTTGACAGAAGATAATACTCACCTAGGCCAATTGCATCCGAGCTCTTCATAATCCTCAGCCTCTTGCATGAGTCGATAAACATCCTGGAAAAGACCCAATATCAGATTAAAGATCAGATACTTCCCCCAAGTAAATAGTCTTTGGGCAATGACTATTAATTTCAAAGCCTATAGAAGATGATTAAATCTATATGCAGATTGTGACAGCGCAATAATTTTTCAAGTTAATGCCTAGAACCAAATTTTCAAGCGCAAGGAAACCCTGATGACGAGTTATAGTAATCACACACACACACAGAGAGAGGGTGAGAGAGAGGGTGAGAGAGAGAGAGAGAGGGGGGGGGGGACATATGGGGAGGGAGGGAGGGAGATCTTAAGTAGAGAAAGAGAGAGAGAGAGAGAGAGAGAGAGAGAGAGAGATCTTAAGTAGCTCTTGAGCATCATTTCTAGTACCATCCAATAAAAATTTTACACTAGCAGTTTGTCAGCCAAGAGTAATTAAAGATACATTGATTAGAAACGATGATAAAAACACTTTGATGGATCAAAGTAACCTTTGATGGATTTAAATTGAAATTTTAAGAGAGGCAACTGTCCTATCACAAAGGAAAAAGATGTTTGTACATGAAAGAATATCATTCTATGAACACATTGTTCCACAATACTGAGCACACCAATTCAGTAATTACAGGAATTCCATCTTATTAGGTTAACAGTTTCCATTCAACATTTCTCATCATTTTAAAGATATTAGAGTCGTCTCACAAATGAAGTTATCCAAAAGTTTAGATGAATTATGAACCTACAAAATGAATATTATGCACCTAGAGATGTTGCTTTTATGTGAGTCATTCCCATGCATAAAATTGTTCATTACATATTTACATCCATAAGCAATTATGTATTAGAACACCGACCTCCAATGATTGCCAATTATTTGGCTTTCAGAATATTTCCCAATAAATGTCATATATGTGCATAGTTAAATCACTTAGATGTAACAAAAAGCAAACACAAGAAGCAAGTTAAGACTTACTCCCAAGGGACATCACCAACGAGCATCCAATCACCGTCTTTATCTTCATATGTGAGGACATATTCTGAGCCATGAAGAAGGTCTTTCAGCTTGCTCTCACTCATCATCTCCCTGCCCAGAGCTCCATGAGATCCATATTGACCTGACAGCAAACAGAAGTAACAAAAACCGGATCCATGAACACTAAGATACATATCCTTGAGCAAATTTATCCTCCTAGCATATATCACATAACCAACCAGGGGTTAAGATATGTATATCAGATTGAATAACCTCACCTATGGTAAAACAGCTAAACATCTTCTCAAGGGCAGAAGACAGATCTTGGTAGGCTGAATAGTTTCTCAAGTCTACCTTCCTCAAATAAGGAGCACCATCCATGCAAACTTTAACAAAGATTGCTCCAGGCACTGCTTTTCCATCAACTTCATCAGTGTTCTTTGAAGCAGTAGCCAACGAGTTCTTCCTGAACGATCTTACAGGTGGCCAACCCACAACCTGTGCCCTGCAATAAACAAAATCATAGATTTGTTCTCGTGGTTAAATTCAAATTTTTTTTCCAATACCCTCTTTCCAACTTACTTTGTAGCAGGTGCACTACTGTTGTTCATTGCAGTAACATTATGGATTGGCCTGGTTTCACTGGCAGCATGAGGGCTTTCTTGTACTATCTTTTGAGGAGCTACCTCTTTCACCTTTCCAGGTTGAGTCCCAAGGTTCTCCAATACTGAACCAGGTTTCAATCCCATGTTAGAATTAGGCCTGGGTGAGAGCATCACATTTACCTCTGAATTAGGAAGATATTTCCCCTGCAGCACAATCAGGTAAGGTTTTAAAGCTCTATTTAATACAAAGAATGATAGCACCACCAGTTTAAAGCAGTGACGTTCACCTCTGAAAACCCATCCATAGCATCAGAGAATCCTCTTTTGTTGCCTGAAACAATGGTTTTAGGCGCTGAGGCGTGGTGAACATCACTTGATGGATGTAAAGGGAAGAGCGGCTTTTCATCTAGTTGAGTAGAGCTTCGAAAGCTAAACTCTGGATCTCTCTCAGGAGACTGAGATCCAGGAAGACCAAGCCTCAGTTCTGTCGCCTTCAGATTGAGTGTAGTTTTACTCTCATCGGACACTGTTGTGACTGCAGAACTATCCACTGAAGAACAATCAGATAGTCCCAGGTAGTTGTGCTCTTTAAATCCAGAGCTATCATGACCTATACTCTCTCTGGAGGTTGACGAAGCCAATAAGGTGGCATTGCTCCGACTTTCCTCAACACCAAGCAGTGGTGGAGACATGAGAATCCGGTAAGAAAGAAACTTCCAATCTCTTTGTAGCCTGCCAGAAGCTCTAACACATCAACTTCCAATGGGAAAATTTAACTGAAATTCCATTTTAAGCTTCTAAAATCATGTGTTTCAATTGGCAAAGGTGAAACAACCACCGGCCACCTTTTTGAACGATCCATAATTTATAGAGCTGAAGATTCCATAATCTATCAATATAAACAGAAATTTTATTTTTCACCCAAAACCGTGCTAGAAGAAACAAGACCAAATTAGAGAAACCATCATCATAAACTTAAGAAAATTCTTGAGACTCTTGATTAACGCAGAAAATACAGTCATTTTATGGAAATATGAAATGACTTCCAGAAAGAATCATGTTCAGAGCAAAGGGCTTAACAAGAAAGAATAGTATTTTGTAAACAAAATGGAAAGTTCTCATAAGATTCAATAGATTTGAAGCAAAAATGTTAGCCAAAATGAAGGTCACAATAAAGAGTAAATGAGTAAAACCCAGCAAAAGTAACCTTAAACTAATCCTAGAAAAATGGGATAAGTTTTAGAGAAATAAAGGGAAAAGAAAAAAAACAGATATTGATGCTTCGTTTGTGCCCAATGTCATGCAGGAAAACAGAAACCCCTAAAATGCAAAATCTATGCACTTCAATGTACATTGAGCTTCCAGACTGAGCGGAAACAAGGTAGCGAGATAAAGCGGGTTCATAAGCCTTATTACCTTCTACCCCTCAAAGTTTTCCCCGCAACCAGGCAAGGCGAACGAGAATGGCTGAGACCAAGCAAGTAGCATGAAACAAAAAAAAATAAACCAAAATTTAAAGCAAAAGGTACTCGGTTAAATCCTCTAAAAATAACAAATCTGGCAAGCAAAAGCTCAAAAACTAAATTTCAAAAGAGACTTTACCTGAAGAAACTTGTGGATCAATGACTCAAAAAAGATTAAGGTTCTTGATTTTGCAGAAGCAGGAGAAGCTGTTCCTGTTAGAGAGAGAGAGAGAGAGAGAGAGAGAGAGAGAGGAAACTAAGGACCCTCCATTTGGCACAAAGTAACAAAAGCTTATTCTCTGTCTGATGAAAAACTCTTTGGCATTAAAATAACACTTTTAATTTTGAAAAACAAAAATAATAAATAAAAAGGCACGCAGCACTGTGTCTCCCTAAAATCATTCCTCTTTTCACTTTTCTTTTCACATATTTTTTCATTTTTCATTTTATCTTTTTTTTTTAATTTCGCTTTAGAATTCCATTTCCGCCGAACAAATCCAGGCAACTTCTTGTATTACTCGATCTCGTTTTTTTTACAAATTACAAATTTTATGAGAATTTTTTATATTTACAAATTCTAAAAAAGTGTATGAGCTTGTGTCAATCTATTTTATCACAAATTTTATGAGGATTGGAAATACAACGATTAACCTACAATTCCGAAATTGTAGGTGTGAATGTTAACCATCGCATCAACACATTTGGCTTGTTTCAGATGGGATGGTATATTTTTGGATCCTTGATAGGAGGTCATGAGGAACTCTTTTAACACGCAGCTGGAGATTTTCCGGAAAGATTTCATTATTATTATTTTTTGGGTAGTGAGGTTTATCCAAAACCAAGCCACCTTGGAGGGTAGGCAGCTTGGTTTTTGTTGAGGCGCTTTCCTTAGTTTGTAGTTCTATTCGTGAGGCGAATTCGTTACAGTCTGGGGATGAGCTTAGAACCTTATACGACTTTATGTTTTGGGTCATCTTTCCAGGGTCAATGCATTTGAGAGGTTATTTGGTAATCTCCCCCGTCGAGATGACTTAAGGTTAACACATACCAAGCACTTTTTGGTAGTCCTGATCTTGCTAGTTATGGATGTTGGAAAAACGATGTCCTTAAAGCATATGATCCAACGACTTTATTACTGATTAATAAATAAAGTGATATTTCATTTAATGTTCACATTACATGTATGTTTGATACTTAATAAATGTCATAAAAATTTAATGATTATTATATGTGACCTTAAAAATCATAGATAAAAGTTATATAAGAGGATAATGTTTAAGGATGATAATACAAAAATTATGCGTGATTACTAATTAAACTATAGATCTTTAATTAATTATGTTCATTCAAGTATGGAACAGTCTTATCTGTACCATTAATGTGGAGCTATTGGAATGAGTATGCTCAATTTAATGAGATTAAGTCTGTGACATGATAAATTTGAATATCTAATAACATCGTTAGAACACAAAATATTCAGTTTTACCATATTGATGATCATATATATAATGATCTCATTTTTGAGTAATTACCATACCCATGCTTATCATGTTATACTTATTTATTTACTCGGTAAAAGTTCTATAATTCATTGAACTCAATTCTTTGTAATATTAAGAGCGTAATGAAGTAAATAGCTGGTAATATTAATTTACAATATGAAATATATTCATTCATTATGAAATCTGATAAATAAATCCTTAAAGTATTGATTCATTTCTTGAATGAGCGCTCAAATTTATGAGAACACCATAGACATATCATTCATTAACGAATTAACCGAACCTATGGAGAAAGAAGTTATAAGATATGTTAATGTACTATTTATCTAGCTCTAATTATTAACTATTTATGGAATATTAATCAATGAATTATTCAATTCTTTTACTAATTAAAAAATTTATTTTCAAAAGTGCAATTCTAAGCTTATAATGTTGTAACTTTGGAATTAATAAAATTAATATATTAATTAAAAAATTCAATTATTTAATTATTTATTAATTGAAACTTCAAATTTCAGATCTGTGAATCCTCGTATTGTCTCTGTGATAGTAATTGAACATGTAAATCGGGTTATGGTACATAGTTTAGAAATATTGAATTGAACATCATAAATTGGATAATGTGAGTGTTATTTTGTCACATTCTACATGATAAGAAACCAATAAATTAATTTATAAAATTATTTGAGATGAAAATAATGTGATTATTTGATGTGTTAAAATTAGATTAGACAGTGTGATGGGATCACAATTTCTATGTTTATCATATTAAATATATTTCATGTGATATCTAATCTTTTCATTGAATGAGATCACATCACAAAAAGACCATTGTGGTGTGACAGTAGCCGACGACCTCATTTACTGGAAAGTGATTACTAATTAGATAAGGGTTATCAGATAAAGGTTATTTAATAAATTAAAATAGAGATTATTTTGTCACTTATTCAGACTAGACTTCATCTAATAGTGAAAATTATAGACACTCTTATCGAGAAAGATTTAATTCAAATGTTAGATTAAAAATTTGATCTCCATCTCTAATAGAATGAGATCAACCATACATGAATTTTATGAGACGTGAGAAAATTCCGACCACCTTTCTCAGGGGGAGATGACCACATATTAGATGTACATTATCTAATTAGAAGTTTAAAAGATCTAATTTGATCTCTTCATTTTAAATAGTGGTTTAAACCAAATGAGGAGTAGAGGTGATCGCTCACGAAATTTTCGTGGTCTCTCTCATGATAAGCATTTTTGCGGTCTCTCTCATGAAAGTCTCTCTCTCAGTTTTTAAGATTTTTTTTATCATCAGAGAGGATCGCTTGAGAAGAGTTCTCATTTTTCTATTCGACTTTCTCATGTACTAAGCTCATAGTTAAATCTAAAAAGTGAGTATGTGATCAATCCCCATTTCATTGAAACATTAAATGTCCATCATTTTAGCATAAGAAACTAGCGCGTGGAAGATATGGTGATTAAAAGAACTGTATCATTTTCAAAGAGTTCGAGGAACTCGACCGTTTGTGAAGAGTTCAAATAATAGGTCTCTTCATATTATTTGCTCTGGCATATTGAATTAATATATAACTGGGAATGACCTAACAAGATTGTTTTTTATGAAAATATTTTGTTGGTAACAATCAGATCGTTTGTCGTTAAGTGTGACACCTCATATGCGACTATTGGTTCTTAGTTTGGGAAACCAACGAGGCATTTTTCATTCTTCTAGAGGCTTTGTCATAACCTGATTAGTCATCATCATCCGCGTGATTGATTATGCTTCGACCTTTGATTGACAACTATTGTAGTCTGAGAATGATCCATCCTTCGTTGTAGGTCTTGTACGGTTCATTGTTGTTGGTGCCCTACTTGGGGTCTGCATTTGAAATTACTCTCCTAGATGAACTTTGTTGTCACAGACATTTACCTTGGAGGGTTGATTGTAATCATAAGTGCGACAAAAATCCTCACATTATGCGCTCGATTTTGGATTAACACGACCTAATTATCAAACACTACTATTAAAGTCAAGTTAGTCAACAAGTCTCAACTCAATCTAGATGAAACAAACGTATGGTTATCCTATTTAGAACCTAAAGTGTGACAGGGAGGATTATTGAGGTGATAGGGAGGATTAATGAGGTGATCGAATGCCAATTGTTAAAGAGTTGATGGTTAGTTGATAAGTGTAAGAAAAAACCTCATCTCATGAGCTAGTTTCATGCTTGAGAATGCTTATTACTGCCTAATAAATTTAAATGAATAATTCTTCCATCAACATTTTTCTTCATACCAAACCAGGTCATTCTAGAATCTTTTTTTTCACATTAACATTCTACTAAGAACTTATAGAGGTCTATGCTTCCCTATTATCATCCTTAAATACTTCTCATGTGTTTGTAACAACATACAACCAAATGTAACATTATACTTTTCATTCATCATATTTTCTTTCAATCACATTTTTGAACAATCTTAGGGTCCTTGTAATCTAACATTCTTTTACACTAAACAACCAAAAATGTGTTGAACTTATGTATAAAAAACTTGTTTGTGAGTGAATCAATCATCAATGATATTAAGTAAAATAAATCATGACGAGAAGAATTCACACAAATAATTAATCTTAGCACCTAAACTTAATAAGTTTTAAAAACAAAAATTTAATTGATCATCTGATGTTTCAATTATTCATATGTTAGGTTAATATATCAAAGACAAATTATTATCATACAATATTAAATACTAACATACTAATGACTGACATATCACTAAAATTTAGTGTACATCTTATTTAGTCATGAGTAATTCATCTACATAATGATATGTAGTCTGCTATTATGTCTACTTAATTACTTCAAAATTAATTTCCAACATTTTGTACTTCCAATTGACAGCCTTTAAAACTAATTACTTAAAACTTAATAAATTCACATGTTAAGATATTTTTATATAGAAGAATTTTTAAATAAACCTTAATGAAAGATTTTTCCTTTTTTGAAAATGTCAAAAAAGTCTCTCCACAATGAAATTTTTTTTACAAGAAAATGATGCCAAACGGCATCATGCTAACATGGATCCAACTAGACCCATATGTCGAGCGTGAGCACATGCACTCAAAGCTTGAACAAAATATTTGGTCTTACTCACTCACCTCCATAATAATAACCACTAATGAAATCTTGCCACGTCATAGAACATGTGATTAGAACAAATGTGATTCATGTTTATTCCTTCAAATTTATTTTGATTCGGAAAATCAATTTTTCATTCAACTTCTCAGATAATTTAAAACATTAAAATCTAATTCTTTATTAAATCTCAAAATTGGAAACTGCTTTTGTTGTTAATAACTTAGACATCTTTTTTATTAACACTTTAAATAATCAAGTTTTTATGTTTAATAAAAAAAATATATTAAGAGAAAAAAATTAAAAGAATTAGATTACTGATGAACTAAAATTGAAATCAGATAAACTTAGTTGAACAAAAAAAAATATTTATTTTATCAATTGATACAGAATTGTGGATTTAAAACTAAGACTTCCGTTTTAGAACTTATATATGATTAGCACGTTATGTTTCTCGCTAGTGAATATAATTTATCCCTTACTAATAATGTATATTACACATGTTATATGACAAAAGAAATGCAATAATAAGATAAGAGAAATGTGATGGAAGAAATGAGTCAATTAAAATCAACAATAATGCCTTCTTTGAAATAAAAGAAAAATCAAAATTATGCTTTCACGCCCACAGTGGCATATTTGTCATTTCGATAACATCCCATCAATCAAACACCAAAAAGACACGTCCAAATCACTGCTGTTCACTGTCCTTTTCCAGAACTTAGTTCAAGATAATCCCATATCATAATCATACCCTGTCCTAAGTTTTTTGGGCATTTGATTCTTTTAAATTTACCATATTACCCCCTCATTTCTTATATTGCTTTGCCGTGATATATATTCCTGAATATAAATTTATCGTCCTACAATTTGGTACTTACAATGACGAACACGGAACATGTAGATACTGTCAACTAAAATAAAGAAAAAGTAATAGTACAAAAAGAATTATTAAAACAAATTTAGATGAAAAAAATGAGCGACATTGTTTTCTTAACATAATTTTGTTGAGTGATCGTCTCACATCTAATTTATAAGAAGTCTGGTTTGTAAAATTAGCCCACAATATTATAAATATTGAAGTATCAAATAAGGGAGAAAAGTATGAAAGAAAAAAAATCAATATTAAAATAACACAGATCGTCAATACACGTAAATTAATTCGTGACCATTTGGATAACACGATAATCTTCTGTATTGTTTAAAATGACTATGGTTCTTTAATTGAGTAACAAAGTAAATAGTCTTATCATTTAAAATTTGTAATTTATCCTATATATAAATGAGGTTAAATGAGGAAAAATATTTATGGACATGAATGACTATCTGTATTTTATGGAATGCATTCTCTAATTCTCTTTCATAAATCTTAAAATTAAATATTATAATTTTAAATTAAATAATTTATGTCACTTTCAATTTTTAAGATAATACAAATATATCTATAAATTTCTAAATTGTATTGTACGTGCCTAGTAATTATATATTTTACATATTTTATGTATCGCCTTGAATAAATTACTAAGATTTTTTCACAATTTATTTAATTTTCCGTTACATCATCATTCGTTAGAATGTATTAAATTTTTTAATATAATCAATTGTATAACTTAAATTCATTAATATAGATACCTTAAAATGTATGAATAAAAAATAATGAAAGTACAACTATTTTTTAAATTCCTATAACACTCGATAATCTATATCATTTTTTTGCACTATTTTTTTTACTATATGTTTATTACTTTTTCACATTTGTGCCATTATTTTTATTGACTTTATATTATTTAGATTACAAAGTGCAACACACGTTTTAGAAACTAATATAAATAAAAAGAGTCATCACTTACCTATGTATAAATTAATTAAGCAATAACAACATCAAAATGTCCAGACGAAATGATCATAGAGAAAAATAGTTAACTCGTACATGTCTTCAATTATTTTTACAGACATATAATTAAATGATTCACAATTCAAATCCATAATCTCATAATGTGAGTAGTATTTAATCACTGCGTCAATATATTTGATTATACATCTCTAACTTTATCATCACGTATAATGTTGATGGTTACGTATATCAAGAGTTATTCAATGACTCTTGCACGGCTAGATATCTACTTAGTGACATAACTCTTTCCCATATTAAGTGAAGTACGTTAGGGTAAGACTTCTTTGATTGGCTCTTCGGAATTATGCAAAAATCAAATATGGTAGAAACGATATCCGAAAAGAGAGCAACAATATGATTATGAAGGCCAAAGAGAGATTTGCTCAATTTATATAAAAAGTTTATTTAACCACTCCACTTATCACTCTTCCCATTCTCCACAGCGGAGATTCCTCCTTGTTGCCCCCGGTTTGTAGGGACGCCACATATTCCTAATTTAGTTCCATAAATGCCCTTGTTCTTGTGGTTTTTTATAATTTGTCGTCACATCTTTTAAAATATTATTTTTTTAATAATATTGAAAGAAAAGAATGAAAGAGAACAAAAAGATGTAAAAAAATATACGCATGGCCTTAAATTGTGAAAATTAGGGTAAATTTTATTTTAGATCCTTGAAGTTTGTTGTGTTGCTGTTAATTATTTTAAATTTCTGAAAGTTTAAGTTATATCAATTTGATCTTATGTACTTAGAGGTCATAAGTAATTACCACATTTACTAAAAAATTCGTTAATTATTTCATTTATTCACGAGTTGAGTTAGACATAGCTCACTTATGCAATATGATGTTAGTTTCTTATTCAAAGTGTAAAAAACGTAAGGTTTTTTTCTTAATTTCTCACTGACTTAGTTAACGAATAACGACAAATGATGTTAAATATTAAGGATCTGTAAGATCATAGAATAATGTAGCAAAATTAAAATTGTATGCACTAAATTTGATAAAGTTAAAACTTCATATATCAAATTGACATCAAATATAAAACAAAGAGCTCATTTGGAATGGAATTGAGAGTAAATAATATTTAGAATAAGATTGTTGAAATATAATTTTAAAAAGTAAGATATCTGAAAAATTAAGATTACTTATGTTTAGTACTCATAAAAAATATAATGTTAAAGTGTTGAGATGTTAAATATTTTTCTATTAGTTTTCAACGAGAGATTTATGAGTATAAAGAAAAGAAAATTGAGGTTCTTAAGAATAAAATTTGGAGAAAATACTCAACATTAGGAATCCTCTAAATTTAAAGAGTTACGTTTCACATACATTCGAAAGGAAAGTACGTGAAAAATGTTCGGAATTAAATATCCTTCAACTTTTCTTCCACCAAAACATGAACTTTTACATTGCTAATATTTTTTCTAAACATACCCTCATACCAATCTTTTTACCCAAAAATAATTGAAAACTCAGCATTATGAGAATAGTATAAGTTTTGTCCTTCTTCCACTCAATCTCACATGCATGACTTAAAATGGATCCCACCAACCACTTTCACATGCTGTGTAGACCACACATTAGGGTCCACTTTGCCTACTTAAAGGGCAAGAATGTACACACAATGTAATTTTATACGTAGGGGTATAAAGTACTTGATGCTCTCAGAGAGTGCTTTTGGCACCTTAGGGTTACAATATGATTACTTACGACACAATAGGAATCAATATTAAGATAAGGAATATCAATCCATATCTTCTCTTCTAATTAGAGCATAAGATATAATATGTTAGTTTGTGTGGTTAAATTCTTGGATTTCGATATGTGCTACTTCGGTTTAATTATAAATTTTTTACTCAACTCTATATAAATTCTTCTTTTAAGTACAAATAATTTCTTCGAACATGATTATAAGATTAACGACTTATCATGACTCGTGTAGGAAAAAAAATTCTTAGAACAATGTGCAACGGTTGTTTGACATAGTTGAGGACACGTACACATACTAGAAACCTATCGGTATTAAAAAGAACATAAGATAATTGTGTACCATGTTAAATTAAAAATTAAAAACTATTTTTATAATGAACTTCAAGTTACATATGTTGGAGAATATGATCATTGTTGGCCTTGGTGTAGTACGATTTGTGTTTTGTTAACATTCTACCTGAAAATGTAGTATGAGTTTACTCATGCATGAATTAATTTTGATATCATGTTAAAATCTTGAGTTTTAAATTATACTCAAAAATTAACTTATGAGTAAAAAGTTGACTGAAGTTTATGTGATTAGCCTAAAATATAATCTTACTCATGTGAGATTATTTCTTAAATAGAATCAAATATCTACTTTAGATAGTTAAAAATCTACTTTATATGCAAAAACTCATACCATTTAAAATAATGAAATAAAGTGGTTAAGCTATTACATAGTGAGCTGACTCAAAAGATGACTAATTAAGATAGTTAGCGTATTAGTTGATGAAGGACTCTGCGGCGAGCCATAAACCTTGACGTCTTGAATTTAAATCTCTACCACGGCTCTTTAGGTCATAAGATTGAGAGAATTAAGTTACTTCTGGAGGTACACTTGAAGAAAAATTCTTGCAAGGGCATGTGCTCCTCCACAATTAATCAAAACTTTAAAAATTAACGATAATCAAAAAAATAATTTAGTATTTATGAGTGTTGAAAAATTTACTAATTCATATTATTTAAGATCCCTCGCACGCGATCGCGTAATATATATATATATATATATATATANAAAAATATATTTATTTTTCCACTCAAAATATAAATAAGTAAAATACTATATTTAACTTCATAATTTTTAAAATGCTAACGAGTTTTGATTAGTATATATTATTGTTCCGTGGTTAAGTGCATTGAGTAGAGGTGAAGCTTGAGCTGTAACGGGAACACAGAAAAAACAGATGAAAGCAAAGATTATGATGTGCTGGGGGGACAAGAAAGCGGCTTTTAATTTTGGTTTGCCGGCTTCAGATAGCGACATATAACCTCCTTCACTACATAACTCTCCCTTTTACCTCACGCGACCTACACGACTCATCAACTCCACTGTCCAATCACCGATTACAAGGCTGCTGATTGATTCTGATACCCTTCGTATCTCCTTTTCTTAAGTAAGTCTGATGCACGCGCGTTGATTGCTTTGTGGGGGAGTTATTTTAATTGAATCTTCGTTTGGCTTTATTTACCTAATGGGAGACTGGAAAGAAAGATTAATGGCATCATTAACTGCCACTGTCTTTGCACGCTTTGCGCATACATCATACATGCATATCATTCTTTACATGCTTTGTACACCATCATCATCATCCACATTCCTTAAGTTACGTCATTCTCACGCAACCACCTCTATGATGGGCTTGTATGAATCTGTGCCGTCCTTCACTGGATCTGAAAAATTCTGCTATAGCTATTGGGTTAATTGGTGGGCGTGCCACAGAAGATTATGATTTTTAGGTAATATGATAAAATTGTAGAAGCTAATTAGATTTTTATGAGACTTTTTAAAATATTATATTTTTATCAATTTTTTAGTATATTCAGTTTTTTATAATTTCATATATTGTAAATGAAATTTATTACATATTTAAATCATTAAGAATTAATTCCAATAAAAAAGATTTACATCCCATAAGTTATGTATTTGTAAAAATCATATCCTCTCTTAAATAAAATTCGTTTAAGATATAAACTATTTCATTTACAACATACCTAAAATTTCAATTCCCAAAAGTATCTCCCAAATCTCTCAAAGATCTCTCTCCTAAATTAAATTTCAACAAATCTTAACAAATGTTATTCTCTCTGTTCACTCTAAAAATAACAAAAAAATTCTCTCAAAACATCAATAAGATATCGATTTCAAAAAAAAAATTAATATCGAGAACAAATAATGATTATCAAAATTAATTAAAATCATCAAGTTTAAAAAATCAAATACAATGGAACAAATCCACAAGTTCCTGTTAAAATTTCCAATTTCTGTTAATATTTTCAAAAAATCAAAATTTGTATAGATGATATAGACTAAATATCATTTTAGTGTTAAATTATTTGCTTAAAATATGGGCTTTGAACAACTACTTTAAATTGAATCCCCAAAATATAATATTTTAATTTTCTACCCAAAATATACTCAATGAACTCTCTTACACTTCAAAACTAACAAAAAATACTAGACATACAACACAATGATTATTAAATCTTGTTATATCGACATGGATGAAACCACTATCAACACTAACAATCAATGCATATTTTCACAGTGATTATCAATATCTAATTATATTTGCATGGGTGAAATCATTATCAACACCGATAAATCGATAAATATTTACACACTCACAACAAATGATTATCAATATTAATTACATTGATATGGATGAACCGCTATCAACACTAACAATTAATAAATAATTTCACACATACAAACAATGATTATAAAAATTTAATTACATTGACATGGATGAAATCATTATCAATACCAACAATCAACAAATATTTACACGAGCATGCTTAATCTCGGAAAGAAATATTAGTTTAAAAAAAAAGAAAAAAAGAAGGAAATAATTTTACAAGTTTTTTGAAAAAAATAGGGGCGGATGGATATCTTCCAACAAAAAATAATAAAGAATCTATTTTTTAAAATAATAACTAAAAGACTAAAATGAAAGTTGTTAGCTTAAATATAAAGATAAGAAGTTACCTTAAATATAGATATATAAAAAAATCATCTTAAAAAATCAATTGGAAAAAACTTATCACCAATTTCAAATTAGGGTTAAATATGTTCAATAGAAAAAAATTCAAATTAAAATTTCGTTAGGAACTCCATGATTTGATGAGATTTCAAATCATTTTGGAATTAAAATCTTTTCATTTGTTTGGAAAGTATCAAATGTTACAGAATTTTAATGAAAAAGAATTTCAAATCTTATTTGAAGCTTAAAAAATTTTCTAGCGAAAATGCACGGATTTAAAATCTGTATTCATTTAAAATTAAATTACTCTTTATCGCCACTCTGAAAAGTATAAAAGAAAAAAGAATAACTACAACTTAAGGACATATGATCGATTTTTAAATTCTTTCCAGTTTCTCTTTATATCTAAACAATACTTGAATTTCATTTCATTTCAAATATATTTCATTCCAAACAACTCATTAGATTTAAAATCATTTCATTTTCTTTAATGGGCTTTGAAATCATTTCCTTCGTGAAAAGGGTTCCAAAAAGAGCATAAAAAAGTCTAAAATGTAATATATCCCTAATATTTTTTATATTTTTATAGCAACGTAGTTTGACAAATTGTAAAGTACACAATTCTATGCTGATTTTTTGTCAAAACCGATGAAAAAAATAACTCCGTTTTTGGACCCTTCTTCTTCCCTCCCCAAAGAGAGAAGTCCTCCATTATTTTCATTCATTTGCTAAATTTCCCTCCATTTTTATATACTAGTCTTCCTATATAAATAACTGTTGGGGGATAATGACTCAAAGCATGTGTATTGATATTTTAATATGAAATTTAATGGATATACATTTTTCTTATAATTATTTTTTAAATTATTGTTGAATAATTTATATAAATATTTAAAAAATTTATATTCATTAGTTAGACTATGATCTTTATTCGTACGAGGGGATTACGATCATAAATAATGAATAAAATTGTCAGCAACATAATAAAGTATGAAATCTTTAATGAATTGTTGTTAGTACAGTTCACTAAGTGTTATAAAAGCATATGATCTAGATCCGGATCATTGATGTGGATAGACATCTTAGTGAATGTACTTTATATAATAAGATTATATATGAAGGGTAAAATGATAATTTTGATCAACTCTAATTTACGAATCAATAATTGGAGGATAGAAATATATGAAATGATTATGTCAATGGACTGCATGAGAATACTCTGCAAATACATTCTATAATCTCTAAGAGTGCAATTCCATATTTATAGTGGAGTAATAATGAAATTAAAAAATAAGATTAATTAATTAAAAAGTTTAATTAATAATCTGATTTATTGAAGCTTAGGTTTATAGGTCCATGGTCCCCAAGTCACCTCTGTACTGCGCAGTCTAGGACGTGAATATTTCAGGACATGTGAAAAGACCTGACTTGCAAAAAGAATTTTTCTTTTGGGGCAAGTACATAATTTCGAGATAATTATGTGTGATTAATTAATTAATTAATTAAATTATTTATATTAATTTTGAAAATTATATATAAATAACTATATCGATTATTTTTTCAATTGTCGATAAGTGAGACAATATATCTAATTTATGGAATTAGATAATGTTCAATTATTATTAGATAATAATTCAAAATTTGAATCATCTAAATCTATTATTTGAGAACTAACAGATAAACTAATTGATAGAGATAATCTGATAAGTTAATTTTGAATTAATTGATATGTGGATATTTATCTGATTAAAATAAATATTGAATTTACAGTATTTGTCACGTGTCAATCACTGATTGAAAATCAAAGATTGACATGAACTACTGTAGTGCCACATGGCACTATAATAGTGGGCGTGTAACACTGTAGTGTCACACGACTCTACAATAGTGCCATGACACATAGTGCCATGTGGCACTGTGATGGCTCACGACAACTGCGATGCCGTGTGGCACTGTAGTTATGCACAAATTCAGTGGGTCCCACTATAATGATAATTTTGAAATTAAATATTAATTTCAATTTATCCTTAAAAAAAAGAACTTGACTTAGCCAAAGAGAATCATCAACAAATTGTAGGGAAATATAGCATTTTGATCATCCAATGTCAAACCCTAAGTTTTGCCATTTTCTCCCATTTTGCTTCTCATGACTTAGCTATCTCTGACTTGCAAATGGAACAAAAGTAATTGTTAAAAAGTTAAAAGAAAAGAAATTATAAAAGTTATACTTAACTATTTAACACTAGCAGCGTTAACTTCAGTTAATGAAAGTTAGTCACATGCTACTCACATATGTTTTAGTGTGATCTTTAATGAAAAATCATAACAGATGAGTGTATTTTAAATTTTTTCAAACTACATGGGTATAAAAATATGAAAAAAAAATTGAGTTATAATTTACATTTTAGTCAAACTGCTGGAATATATTTTACAGTTTGCCTTAAAAAATATAAAATTGACATAATTCTAAATAATTAGAAAACTTGACAAAAATCTAAGATAAGGTGTAAAAGTGATTATTTACTGCAATTTCTATTAAAAATTGGTAAAAAAGTGACTGAAAATTATAGTGATAACATAAATGGTCATAATTAAAATAAGCCCATAAACTAACTAGACCAAATTAGCGAGAGCCCAACAACCCTAACTATTCATTCATTCTCACTTCCCGTTTGTCGAAAAACTCCAATACCGTCTCCATCATGTAGCTCCATCTTCATCTTCGTAGAATCTCTATCTATATCGTTGAAGAGTCAAAATCCAACCTTACACATGTCAAGATCTAGACCAAAAAATTAATTAAGGAACAGATAGAATACGAGTCGTAGGATCAGCCAGACGGTTATGAAGGGGATCATCGAAAATAATATTCTCTAAAGATGTTTATCAGTTCCTCATTGCTTGCTACGGAATACGAGGATTTATTAATCTTTATAAATAGAAGCATGTACAATCTCAAAAATCAATTGAATACAAGCAAACAAAAGCTTTTCGAGTTCTTATTCTCTCATTCTCTCTATCATTAAATTGTCTTTGTCGGTCATTCGTAATAGATTTTCCCTCGCCGGAAAAATCCTTTACATTTTTTGGTGTTTTCATTTAGAGTTGAGAGAAAACTAGAGAGAACTCTTAAAAAAATGCCTAAAACCATATCAAATGATGCCCTCAATGAGGGAAACAAAATGGGGAACGAGAATGATCATGCTGATCAACCCCACTCCACTAGTTGAGATGCTCCAGACCATTGGGAACGGGAATAATTGATAATGATCAATTAAATTTATCAATTGGATTGATAAATTTTTATACAACTCTAACATTGTAGATATACTGATTTTCAGCAATTATAATATATGTGGGTGAATTTTTGGAAATTTAAAATATATGGATATATTTATAAATATAAAAAATTAAATTTTATAAATATCTAATAGTAATTTGATTGCAGAGAGAGAGATGGAGATATAGATCTCATATCAGATATAGAGAAAAAAGTTTTCTCCCCTCCCTAGTGATTGCCGCCGAAATAGAGCATTGAAGAGAAAAATATTTGTTTTCTTTCTTCAATTGTTTTAAAAGCCCACATTCAATTCCTACACAAAATTCTCGTGCGATATATTTCTGAGATTAACAGGTGGACAAAATTCACAAATCGTTCTTGGAGTTCAAGTGCGTAATTCGGATCCCGAAGCTTGAAGAACACGAAGAACGCTCGAAGAAATTCCGCCAGTTCAGAAATTCTCCGGTACAAAGTATAGGTGAAAAATTGTTTCTAACCTTAACCTTAACTTCTCGTTTAATATCGTATATGCATAATCACACATTTTTTGGTTTTAAATGGTTTAATAAGTTAATTGAATTATTTTTATATTTCGCCCACGAACTGTTCATGGTTCGAACTTATTTTTAGTTAATTTAAAACTAACCAATCCTAGCAGTTGGAAGATGAAAATAAGAGTTTGTTTAAGTTGATGGAGCGAAGAACAGAGGAACAATGAAAAGGAGAGCAGACCTCCAAGTCCGAGAGGAAGAGATCAGAACGATAGGAAAGAGATGATGCGGGGGGAGAAAGAAAACATGACAAGATTGAGAATCGGGGAAGATATGCTGACATGATCCATCCCCGAGATAAAGTCTATACGCCCCTCACTGTTACAGTAAATCAAATTCTTGAGGTGATCAAGAATAGACCATGGTTGAAGAGACCAACCCCGTTGAGGAGAGAACCGAGTTATAAGAACAAAGACAAATATTGTTCTTTTCACAAGAGCTACGAACATTACATGAGAGTTGCTTTCAGTTTAAGGACTACATTGAGGAATTAATAAAGGACGGGTACCTCCAATAGTACATGCTGAAAGACATACAGAAACGGGAAATGGAGAAGGAGGTCCAAGATAAAGGAAAATAACCTCTCATGATTGTCGATACAATAATTGCACTGACTAAACAAGAGGGAACAACAAAAAAAGAGAGGAAGATGTATTGCAAGAAGCCCAAGCTGGAAGAACACCAGGTAAAAGGAATCTTTGAATGATAACAGAAGTTTATTGTTGATATTCGATGAGCTAGATATGGAACTCAAAAATTGTTTACTGATGAGGGTTTTGATTGATGACGGGAGTCTTGTCAACATCCTACATCGGTCAACCCTTGAAAAGATGTTCATGGGAGGTCAAAAGTTACATGGTCCGTCGCGGCCATTAATAGGTTTCAACGGGATCGTAAGTTACTCTAAAGGAATCATTACTCTCCCAGTGAATGCCAAGTCATTCAACTATCTAACAAAATTTGTAGTCTTGGGCACCTTATCCTCTTATAATGCAATCATGGGAAGGACATGGTTGCACAAAATGAAGGTCGTTCTGTCTACCTTCTACCAAGTGCTAAACTATCCATCTCGAGATGGAATAATGATGATAAATGGAGATTAAGATGTTGTTGCATCTGCATCGTAGCAGCACTGGAATCAACCAGATGAATGACAATAGATAAGAAGGTGGATGGTCAGGATGAGGTTACAGAACAATAGCAATTACAAGAAGACGGGCAAGATGGCCCGTTAAATCTGAGGTATGAAGCAGGAGAAGTGACTGAGCTTTTGTACCTTGAAAAAGGAACGAAAAGACAGTTAATATTGGGGCCCACATTGAGGAAGTAGAAAACAAGAAGTTTATTGATTTTATGCAAAAGAACAGGGATATCTTCACGACTACAACAAAGAAGAAGTGGAGAAGCTTTTGAAAGCTGACTTTATCTGAGAAATGGACTACCCAGAATGGCTTGCCAACATAGTCATGGTGAAAAAGAAGAATGGAAAATGGAAGATCTGTATTGATTTCACTGATCTAAATAAAGTCTGCCCAAAAGATGACTATCCATTCCTGAGAATAGATCATATGGTGGATGCGACTTCGGGACATGAACTCCTCTGTTTTATGGACGCCTTTTGAGGATATAATAAGGTGAAAATGTTCCAACCTAATTAGGAAATGATGTCATTTATAACTGAACAAGGTATTTTTGTTCTACAATAATAAACTTTGGACTGAACAATATAGGTACAACTTACCAGAGACTCGTGAACAAAATTTTTTACGAGTAAATTAGAAAAATCATGGAGGTTTATGTAGATGGTATGCTGGTCAAAAGTTGTAAGCGGGAATATCATATAAGGAATCTTGATGAAGCCTTTTGGATCTTGAGAAAAATCTCCATGAAGTTGAATCCAGAGAATTGCACATTCTCTATAGCAGCGAAAAAATTCCTAGGTCATCTAGTAATGCAACGGGGAATTGAAGTCAACCTGGATGAGGTGAAGGATTTCGTGGAGATGAAGTCCCTGAAAAACATATTTCTCTCAAGGTCAACGGACAAGTGCAAGCCATTTTTCACCAAATTAAAAAAGTATTTCGTTGACAGTTGGGGCGAAGAATGTGAATAAGCCTTCAGAAAGATCAATGAGTATCTGACAATGCACCCGCTACTCTCAAAATTGATACCTAGTGAGCATCTACTTCTGTTTGTGGCAGTATCATAAATGACTGTTAGTGCCGTTCTGATTAGGAAAGAAGAAAGGAAGCAAAAGCCTGAAGTCAGATATAAAATAATGGAGAAATTAGTACTTGCCGTTGTAGTTGTTACAAGGAAGCTAAGACCTTACTTCCAGGCAAAAAGTATAAAAGTGTTGATAGACTCGCCCGTCAGAAGTCTGTTACACTCACCTGAAGTAAGCGGAAGAATGACGAAGTGTGCGATTGAAGTTGGCTAATATGAAATTCAATACGAACCAAGAACGTCTATTATAAGGGCAAGTATTTCCTGACTTTGTAGCGGACTTCTCCCATGACAAAAAGGAAGACAACAACGGATACCAGACTAAAGGAGAAAATAGATCATGGAAGTTATTCATTGATGGGACTGGTGCTGGAGTAGTGATGCAGACTCCATTTGGAGAAATTCTTAAACACTCATCGCTTTTGGGTTTATCTCTTCAAACAATGAAGCATAATATGAGGTTTTAATAGTAGGAGTCGGCATGCTGCTATAATTTGAGGTACCAAATGTACACATATATTATGATTCCATGTTAATCGTGAAATAGATTACACGAGAATTTGCAGAAAAAAAAAATGAAAAGATGATAAACTATGTACAACGGGCAAAGAGCTACTAATTTTATTGAAAACCTACAAGATCTATCAGATCTCGAGGACTAAGAACGAGCATGCAGATGCACTGGTAAATTTAAGATCATTGGCAAACTCCCTTACAAAAGGAACGTGTCGGTGAAATTTCTTGAAAGTCAAGTATTACATTTCCGTTGTCAAACGTAGCGGGTGGAAACTGAAGAGGAATCTAGCTGGCAAGATGACATAATCCATTACCTGACGAAAGGAGAGTTACCTGAAGATAGACACCTGGTAAGAAAAATTAAGTAGCAAAGTGCCAAGTATTCTTTAATTAACAAAATATTATATGTGGTCTTTTCAGGTCCGTATTTAAAGTATTTGAAAAAGAAAGAGACCCAATATGTGATAGCTAAAATCCATGAAGGGATATGTGAGAATCACACCAGGGGAGATCATTGGCACACAAATTATTAAATGGAGGGTATTATTGGCCCAAGATGCATCAAGATTCTAGGCAATATATGAAGATTATTGCCAATGCTTTACTCCCGTAGCTAAAGTGGCACCTAAAGAACTCAATGCGGTGGCAAGCCCATGACTGTTCATGGAATGGGCTATGGATATTGCTGGTCCACTTCCCATGGCACCTGCTCTGAAATGTTTTCTACTGGTAGCAGCAGATTACTTCACTAAGTGGATTGAAGCTGAAGAGCATGTGAGAATTTGAGAAGAGGAAGTGAAGAGATTCTTATGGAGAAATATAGTGTGCATGTACGAGATTCCTTGAGTACTCATTTCTGACAACAGACTTCAGTTTTTTGACAGCTGATTTTCTACGACGTATTACCCACATGGAAATGGTCAAGCAGAAAAATCAAATCGTATTATATTTGAAAGTATGAATAAATGGCTAGAATCAACCAAAAGAAAATAGGTAGAAGAATTACCAACAGTACTATGGGCATACAGGATCACTCCTAGGGAGTCCACAGGCAAAACCCCATTCATTTTGGCCTACGGAACGGAAGCAATAATACCTGTTGAAATTTGAAGTCCAACCGTGAAATCAAGTCTGAACAAGTATCAGAATGAGGAACTTCTGGAAAAAAATCTTGATCTTTTGGAGGAACGAAGATAAACAGCTTTAATTTGAATGGCCAATTATAATCAGAAAAGGGGAGCTTACTTTCAGAAAAAGGAATAGAAGACGGGAATTTCGAAAGGGAGACCTAGTCTTGAAGAAAATCTTCCAAACAAAAGGGAAGTTTGGACCAAATTGAGAAGGGACATGTATTGTCAGTAGAATTAGAGGTAGTGGTTATTATTTTTTTGACAATGGAAGACGGGAAGGACCTGGCAAAACCTTGGAACGCTGCATATCTGAAAATATATTTTATTTGAATCGTAAACATATTATAGTGAATATTTTCCCATGGTTTTCTCCAGCAAGGGTTTTTCACGTAAAAGACTTGGTGTAATCTCTCTTTTCTCTAGAAAATGACAACGGAATTAGGGCCATAGTTCTACAATGAACCTATGTCCTTGAGAGTGGGCGGCACTACAATGGATCCCTGCTCTCCAAAGGAAACTGTGGTCATGGTTCTATAATGAACCTAAGTCATTAAGAGTGGACGACACTACAATGAACCCCTGCTCTTTAAAAGAAATAGGGGTCATGGTTCTATAATGAACCTAAGTCCTTGAGAGTGGGCGGCACTACAATGGGCTCCTACTCTCTAAAGGAAACCAATGTCATGATTCTATAATGAACCTAGTCCTTTCAGAGTGGATGACACTACAATGAGCCCCTACTCTCTGAAGGAAATTGGGCCATGGTTCAACAATGAACCTAAGTTCTCAAGAGTGGGTGGCACTATAATGTGCCCCTGCTCTCTAAAGGAAATTGGGGACATGGTTCTACATTAACCTAAGTCTTAGAGGTGAGTGGCATTACAAGGGGCCCCTTCTCCCTAAAAGGAAACTAGATCCATGATTCTACAACGAACCTAAAGTACTTGAGAACGGGCTGCACTATAATGAGTATCCATTCTCTAAAGGAAATCAAAGTGAATCAAAGAAGTTATGAATCAAAACTAAAGTGCTTGAGAACGGACCATGCAATAAAAAGTATATGTTCCCTAAAGAAAAAATGAGGCTTAAAGCTCAATAGAACATAAGTCCTTAAGAACGGATTTTACTATGGAATAAATTATTCTCAATAGAGAACTGGAGTTTAAAGTTTTACAAGTTCTTGGGAACAAATTCTACTATGGAGGTAGTTGTTCTCAAAGAGAAATTAAGGCTTACAATTTTTTATAACTACTTGAGAATGGATTCAGTTCCTCTCAAAGAAAAGTTAAAAGTTTTTTAAGTGTTTAAGAATGAATCACAGTTGTTCTCTAAAGGAAAAGCCTAAAATGTAGCTCAAGTCCTTGAGAATGGATCACAATTGAAGAATCTTAAAAATTTGCTTAAGTCTTCGAGAACGAAACACAATTGTTCTGTAATGGAAAGCTTAAATTTTGCCAGGTCTTTGAAGAGAAATTGAAGGTGCATCGAAAAGGAAACTTAACAAAAGTGAAATGACAAAAGTCAATTATTTTCTCATTGATAAATTGGAAAATTAAAAGAGAAAATAAAAGCAAAATAGAAAAAAGAAGAAGAAAAGAAGTACATATTACAAGTGAGCATATATAAAACACCCAACATGCCACGTATACAAGGGAGAACCAATCAAGAGAGAATGAGGATATCAACATCGTGGTAGAACGGGAATGAAAAGATCATAGCCGTAGAAGGGATCAGACGACCATGATCAATTTGATAGTTATAAGGAAACACGACTAATAAGGCAGTTAAAGGATACAAGCTTGATTTGAGACCACGTTCGGGGAAAAATCTCACAAACATGGAAATGATCCCACAAACACGGCCACATTACCAAAAATATAAGGACATGTAGCTATTTTTTGAGAAGATGGAGGGAATTTCCCACCTTAGATTGATTTGCCAATATCTTGTAAAAGCCTATAAGTACATGCTTAATATAAACAAAGAAGATCAATACAAACCTAGCAAAATTTTAC
Organism: Datisca glomerata; assembly: GCA_003255025.1. Classification (NCBI taxonomy): domain Eukaryota; kingdom Viridiplantae; phylum Streptophyta; class Magnoliopsida; order Cucurbitales; family Datiscaceae; genus Datisca; species Datisca glomerata. Next base: position 3,089,287 of record QANY01002976.1, read on the forward strand.
CAAGAACATTGTTTTTCTCTCTTCTCTTGTATTGTTGTTGTAATTTCTCTAACGTAAGGGAAAAAATCCTTTATATTTTCTTTCATTGAGAGTGAGAGAAAAAGCTTGAGAAACCCACCCAAAAAACACTAAACATGCTTAGAACTAGATCGAACACAACCATGAATGAGGAAAATGGAACCAGAAATGGAGACAATCATGTAGATCAACCAACTCCGCCAACAGAGATGCTGCAGACAATTCTAAATGGGATGAAAGAGATGGAACGGCAAGATATGAAGGCACGGCACAACGCATGGCAGACTTTGCATGACCAGATTAACATGCTTCGACAAGATATGGAAATGATACATGCTGAAGTTAGTCAAAGAGCGAATAACGACGAATGAGAAATCCACTCGAGGGACAACAGACAAGATGCAAGATAAGAAAATCATGAGAACAATAGAAATGTACAACGAGAACACAGAGAAATCTAATCTCAGAACCATATAAAAGAGGCTGCGGGAGTAGTTTGTCAACCCGAGTCATAACAAAGGAAGCTGTGGAGGAATTACTACAACGAAAAATGACGGAGATGAGAAACTTGGGGAGTATAGGCAAGACCGACCTTAAGTCCCTCACCGTATTCCATTATGCCATGAAAACCTTATAGCTCCCTTACCCAAAAAATTCGTGCCCCCAAGTTTAAATGCTATGAAGGAAAAACAGATCTCGTAGATCACCTCCGATTGGTTCAGATAGATAATGAAGCTATATCAACATGTCGATAAACTGATGTGTAGGATGTTCTCTACTAGCCTAGATGTGACAACTCTGAAATGGTATCGTTCCCTCCCAGTGTATTCGATTACTAATTTTCTTGTTACGCCCGCTATCTTTTTAGAACAGTATTCCACCTATCAGGCGGTAATGGAAGACACAAAGTATCTCTTAAAAATTTCCGCCAAGAAAGGAGAGTCACTACGAGAATACACCCACAAATTTAAGGATGAAATTGAAAAGTTAAAAATTATGATGATCGGGTTGCGAGATTAGCCTTCAGGCGGATACTGGATCCGAACTCACCTTTGTTTGAAGACTTATCCAAGATGAAACCACTATCCATAGTTGAAACCTTTCAACGGGAACAAGCTTATATTACTCTAGAAGAGGAGAAAAGAAGCCTACTGAAATTGGCTGAATAAAAGGCAGGATAATCGAGGAAGTGAACGAAGTTTGAGATCCGAAAAGAAAAGATTTGATAGGACAGAAAGAGAGGATGAAAGAAATGACAACAAACGGGAAAAGACAAAGTATCGAAGGCGAGATTCAGACATGGTACACCCTCGGGACAAGGTTTACACACCGTTGACAATCCCAGTAAACCAAATCCTAGACATAATCAAAGATAAACTTTGGTTGAAAAGACCAACCCCGCCGAAGAGCCACGTTACAAAGATAAAGACAAGTACTGCTATTTTCATAAGAGCAGCAGACATTATACAAGGGACTGCTTCCAACTCAAAGACTACATTGAGGAATTGGTTAAAGATGGATATCTTTGTTAGTTTATGAAAAAGTAGGAGTAGAAGCGGGAAGCTGAAAAAGAGAACCATGATGATAACAACGTGATAACATGAAACAATCTCTCTGTATCGTCGATATAGTTACCGCACTGACAAAATAAGAAGGGACTACCAGGAAATAAAGAAAGATATACTGCAAAAAGTCAAAGCTAGAGAGACGTCTGAAAGGGCTCTCGAGTGTCAGCGAAAATCCCCTGGTGATATTCGATGACCTAGATTTGGAGCACGGGTATCACAACGATGCTCTTGTCATCTCAACATAAGTTGGAAACTGCTTATTGAGAAGTTTCCTGGTCGACGACAAAAGCGCTGTGAACATTTTATATTGGGCAACCTTGGAAAAAATGTCAATGGGAGAGCAGAAGTTGCAAGGAACTTCAAAGCCGCTAATAGGCTTCAACAGAGCCATTAGCTACTACTAGCCCCTCGTCCTCCCGGTGAATTCGAAACCCTTTAACTACATGACGTAGTTCATGATCCTGAACACATCATCCTTTTACAATGCCATCCTGGAAAAGACTTAGCTCCAAAAGATGAAAGTCATGACCTCAGCTTTCTACCAAGTACTGAAGTATCCATCACGTGAGGGAATTAAGATAAAATGATAGGAGATCAAGCTGCTGCGCGCATCTATTTTGTAACCGTATTCTGCCAACAAAAAGATCATAAAAAGGCAGATGGAAAGTGGAGCAATAGCAGTCACAGGAAGACGGACAAGACAGCTCGAGGTACTGGGTAGGAGAGGAAATGGAACTCGTGTGCGTAGAAGAAGGAGCACAAAAAATGATAAACATTGGCACTCACCTCAAGAAGAGAAGAAAAAGAGACATTGATGTACTTCTTATGAAAATAAGGTGCATGAGATGCCTGGTATACCTGAGGAAATTATCTTCTACAAATTGAGTACATATCAGACTATAAAGCCAATAAAGGAATAGAAAAGGAGTTTTGCCCCAAAACAGAATAAGGCACAAAGAAGAAGTCGAGAAGTTCCAAGCAGTTGGTTTCATTCAAGAAGTCGATTACCCGGAGTGGCTGGCCAGGCCAATGTGGTAATAGTGCGTAAGAAAAATGGCAAATGGAGAATCTGTGTGGACTTCACCGACTTGAATAAAACCCACCCCAAAAATGCTTATGCACTTCCAAGGATAGGTCAAATGGCCGATGTAATTTCAAGACACAAACTTCTCAATTTCATGGATGCGTAATCCGAATATAATCATGTGAAAATGTTCCAACCCAGTCAGGAAATGACTTCTTTATGGTATCTACTGTTATAAGGTTATGCCCTTTAACTTGATAGAAGTATGAGTAACTTATTAAAGACTTGTGAATAGATCGAAAGAAACATGGAAGTCTATGTAGACGGCATGTTGGTTGAAAGCAAGGAATGAGGAGACCATATCCAGGATCTTGAAGATGTTTTTTCAATCGTGATGAAAAATTCCATGAAGCTGAATCTAGAAAAATGGACGTTTGTGGTAGCTGCGGGAAAGTTCCTCAGACACCTGGTGACGCAACGGGGGATAAAAGTGAGACGAGACCAAGTAAAGGCAATCATGGAGATGAAATCTCCAAAGAACTGGAAAGAAATATAGGGATTGACGGGAAGACTAACTGCCCTAAACAGATTCAATTCAAGGTCTACAGACAAGTCCAAACCATTCTTCAAAAAGTTAAAAAGAACTCTGTGAACGGATGGAACGAAGAATGTGAGGAAGCTCTCGGCAGGATTAAGGAGTATTTTGCAACTCCCCCTTTGCTCTCAAAATCAGAACCGGGTGAACAACTCCTGCTGTACGTTGCCATTTCTGAACTATCCGTGAGTGCCGTATTCATCAAAGAGGAGGAAAGAAAGCAAAAACTCATATATTTTATAAGCAAGAGTCTGGTGGCGGCTGAGACAAGATACAAACAGATGGAAAAGTTAGTACTTGCAATTTATGACTATTGTAAGAAAACTAGGACATACTTCCAGGCGTATAGTATTAAAGTGTTAACAGACTCACTTGTTAAAAGTCTGTTGCACTTTCCAGAGGTGAGCGCAAGGATGGAAAAATGGTAAACTGAGTTAAGCTAATATGGAATTCACTATGAACCTAGAACTTTCATCAAAGGGCAAGTATTGACGAATTTTGTTGCAGACTTCACCAAAGAAAAAACTGACCAGGAATCTCAGGGAAAGGTAGAGAACGGACCCTAAAAATTATATGTTGATGGTGCTTCAAAGAACAAAGGAGCGGAAACGGGGGTAGTGGTGCAAACCCCATTTGCAGAAATGCTAGAACATTCTATCTCCTTCGGGTTCAATGCTTCGAATAATGAAGCATAATATGAGGCACTAATTTGGGGAATATCTTTACAACGGGAATATGAGATAACATATGTAAGAATATTCTGCGATTCTATGATGATTGTGAAACAGGTCACCGAAGAATATGTGGCTAAAGATGAAATAATGGTGAGCTATTTACGGCGTGCGGAATACCTATTAGGCACGTTGAAAAACTATAAAATCCAACAGATCTCAAGAACTCAAAATGGGCACACAGACACATTGGCAAACTTGGGTCGTCATTACAATTCCCGTAAAAGAGAAACGTCCCTATGGAATTTCTTGAAAAACCAAGTGTCTGCCCTCGTGGAACAACGTGGATGATCTGGAGGTTGAAAGGTAGTCAACCTGGCAAGATGACATGATCCGCTATCTAGAAAAGGAAACACTTCCAGAAGAAAAGCTCCTTGCGAAAAAAGTACAACAACAAAGCGCTAGGTACACTTTAATAAACATACTACTGTATAGAAAATCTTTTACAGGCCCTTACTTAAAATGCTTAAAGAAAAAATAGGCGCGATATGTTTTTGCTGAAATCCATGAAGGGATATGCGGTAATCACCGTAGTTGAAGGTCGTTGGCCCACAAAGTCCTAAATGAAGGGTATTATTAGCCCAGGATGCACCAAGATGGTAATCAATATGTGAAGATTTGTGACAAGTGTCAGTGTTTCACTCCAACCACTAAGATGGCTCCCAGTGAACTAAAAACAGTAACAAGTCCGTGACTTTTTATGTAGTGGGCACTAGACATTGTTGGTCTGCTTCCAATGGCACCAGCAGAGAAACGCTTCTTATTAGTAGCTATGGACTATTTCACCAAATGGATCATGGCTGAAACTTTCACGAGAATACGAGAAGAAGAAGGGAAATGGTTCCTATGGAAGAACATAATATGCCAATTCAGGATACCAAAGATACTTGTTTCAGACAATGCACTTCAGTTCAGCCTCTTATCCATTCTCATTTGATCATGACGGGGGAGCAAGTAAAAATAGAAAAACTCACATTGGGTTTAGGGATAATCAGGCTCGAACTGATGACTTCCACCACGTTAAGGTGACACTCTACCGCTGAGTTATATCCCTTCCCTTGCCCCCCATCGAGAAATAGAATTGACTAATCCTAAGGCAAAGGGTCGAGAAACTCAACGCCACTATTCTTGAACAACTTAGAATTGGGCCTTTCTTCTTTTCACACTATTACTGATACGGAAATGAAAATAATGGGGAAAATGGGATTCAATTGTCAACTGCTCCTATCGTAAATAGGATTGAATACTGATTCGAGCCATAGCACATGGTTTCATAAAATCGTACAATTTTCCCGCTCTAAATAAAGCAGGTCAGGAAAAATTGTAAAGACTTTATGCGAAGGACTAAAGATTACCAATTGATTATCTACTTCATACTATCCACATGAAAATAGGAAAGCAGAAAGGTCAAACCGCATCATACTTGACAATCTAAAGAAACGTTTGGAGTCAGCAAAAAAATGGGTAGAAGAACCGCCGGTAGTGTTATTGGCATATAAAACTACTCCTAGAGAAACAACGGGAGAAACACCATTCGCTTTAACATTTGGGCGGAAGTGATGATTCTTGTAGAAATTGGGAGCCTCACTATGAGATCAGCACTAGATGAATGACAAAATGAGGGACACCTCAGAAGAAGCCTCGATCAACTAGAAGAATGAAGAGAAGCAGCCCTAGTCCGAATGGCCCATCAGAACCAGAAAATGAAGTTTTACTTTCAGAAAATAATATGAAAATGGGAACTTCAGAAATGAGATATGGTCTTAAAAAAAGTCTTCCAGATAGAAGGAAAGCTCGTACCAACATGGGGAGGGCCATACATCATTAGTGGAGTAGGTGGAAGCAAATACTATCATTTGAAAATGGAAGAGGGAGTGGACTTACCAAAACTGTGGAATGCAACTCATTTAAAGAAGTACTTTATTTAACGTTGTAAAACACATTATAGTGAATGTTTTCCCGTAAGGGTTTTCCATGTAAAAGTTCTTGTTGTCATCTCTCTCTCTCTCTCTCTCTCTCTATATATATATATATATATATATCTTATAACAACAATATAAATAGGGGCGTAAGTCATTGGGAGGGCAGTTCATAAGTCCTACTCTCGGAAGGAATAAGGGCGTAAGTCCTTGAAGTGGCAGTTCATAAATCCTACTCCTAGAAGGAACTAATGGCGTAAGACATTAGGAGGGACAATTCATAAGTTCTACTCTCAGAAGGAACTAAGGGCGTAAGTCCTTGGGATGAGCAGTTCATAAGTCTTACTCCTAGAAGAGACTGAGGGCATAAGTCCTTGGGATGGGCAATTCGTAAGTCATACTCCAAAAAAGAACTAAGGACGTAAATCCTTGAGAGAGACAGTTCATAAGTCATACTCTTAAAAGGAATCAAAGAATGAGAAACGTCTTTTAGAACGGGAGAAAGGAGAAGGTAGAAGAAAAACCAAAAAAATCTGAAACGGATCAAGGAGCGAACTGTGCAAAACATGAACTTTGTGAAAGCAGATGATTCGAAGAACTAAAAGATAGAAGCCGATACAGACCTGGTTTAAGTTGCTATGTAAATACAAAGAAAATAGTCTAAGAAGCCTATTGGTCAGTAGGGTCAACAACAACATCTTTTGTTGAAGCGTTGACCTCTGAAGAACCTTCAAGGAGATCATCGCGAAGAGGCATGCGGGGAGCTTTGTTGGCCTGGGAATCCTTGTAACCAACATTGTAAGCCATTCCCACAGCCTTATCGAATAAGGCCTGTTTCTCGGCTTCAATCTGGCTTTTTCGTTCTCTAGCCTTGGCTATAACTGCCTCCTCGGCCAGTACTCTTTCCTTACCAACGATCAGCTTTTCCTCAACAACAGTTAAATTTCTCACCGGCGATGACACAAGTTCTCTTTGACTCCTTCAAAGAGTCCTCAAGCTTTGACCGTTCTATGATGGTAGCATTTGCTTCCTCTGTAAGCCGTAGGATGACTCCCTGAAGTTCAACCTTGGTCTTCTTTAAAGCACCTCACTCAGCAAGAAGATTATTGAGGATCTTGTTGCACCCCTCCATCTTCTTCTTCTATCCCGCCATCTTCTACTCTAGAGAGTAGAAGTACTCGTGAAGTCCATTACGGCGAGACCAATGAAAACGAAAGAAAGTAAAATTTTCTAAGTGTTAGAAAGCAGAAGAAAAAGAAAGAAAGAAATATGCTAAGGATAAAGAATTAGTGCATCAAGCCATGACTAAGGCCGATGAACTGGTCATTGAGGGACATATGACAGATAATGGTTACGTCTATGTCAAAATGGATCCCTTTCAATACAATATGGGAAGAGTTGGGACCATTCATGAAGTTGATGGAAGCAGGAATGGGAGGTGCTACAATGTCTGCCTCCACTTCCATAAAGCAGGCTCTTCAGACCTCCCTTGGGAACTTACAGACGATGAAGGAGTGGACCTCTGAGTAGTTAAGAGAGGAGGCAAAGAAGCATATGCTCATATTGAAGCATCCTCGGCTGTGGGAGTAGGTTAGCATGAGTAGTTGGGGGTGGAGTGTTGGCAACATGAACAAGAGATGGAGAGAATTTCCCTCCTTAGATTGATTCTCCAATATCTTGTAAAAGCCTATAAATACAGGCTCACTTTAAACAAAGAAGATCAATACAAACCTAGCAATTTTTTACCAATAACATTGTTTTTCTCTATTCTCTTGTATTATTGTCGTAATTTTTCTAACGTATGGGAAAATATCCTTTACAATAAGAATATTACAAAAAAGCTAACAATAATGGTGGCGGCCTTACCTTCATTGGGTTTGGTAGTAACAGTTTGTTAAAAAATGGCTTCAACAGGACTGATGACCACAACCTCCGTGGAACCATTGACTTCATCCTAGATAAGGGTGTGCACGGTTCACTTCGATCGGTTAGTAAGGCATTTTTGTAATCCAACCGAATTCACCAGTTACCAATATGATCAAACCGAACTGAACCAGTGTAACCATTCGAACCGAACTGAATATAACCAAAGTAATCGGTTTGGTTTAGTTACTTATAAATGGTTTGGCTTCATCTGTGAAACTTCTTAAAACAACAAGAATTTTAAACTGAAAACATCAACAGATCAATAATCAAATATAATTTCCATTACTCCATACACTAACCTCCATTCATTTTTAATACTACTATATCTAAATATTCAACTCAATAAAAATAATTAATAGTATAAAATATATATTAAAAAACAGTTGTAATCAGTTCGAACCGATTACAGAGTTATTGAGAGAAATAACTGAACTGAAAATGTTGTTATTAAAAATAACCAAACCGATTATAATTGCTTAAAAGAACTGACAGAACCGATTCATTTTGGTTCGGTTAGGTCGGTTCAGAAAAAATCTGCACACCCCTAATCCTGGACCTCGGGAGGCAAGTCGCAAAAGGGATTTCTGGGAGGAGCATTCGATGAACCGTCTTCATAGCCCATGCTATAGATCATCTGCTCAGTTTCATAAAAAAAGCTTGATACTCCTTCCCCACTTCCTTCCGCTTTTTATCTACTACCTAAACCTTAGCTTGTTCAGCTGCCACCAAAGACTCCTCAGCTCCTTTAAGAGATTTTAGTAGTTTGAGGTCTCCACCTCCGTAACAGCTACTTCTCCCTGGTTTCCAGTAGCTCAGCCTCAGTCTTCTTCAACTGCTTGATCTCGACCTGAAGTCCAGTAATGAAACCATGACTCTTAGTGACTTCGTTACGGAGGACCATCATAGCCTGTTCGTAAAGTAACTGATGATCCTGAAGGGTGTTATGATGAATAGCAACATTAAAGAAAGACATACTAAAATATTACTAAGTATGAAGAAATGGGAAAAAGAAACTACGCAAGGAATAAGGAACTCACCCGGATCAAGTCGTGGCTCAGTGCACCAACGAGCTCTCCGATGTTCATGTTGCGAGTCGTCTGAGTATCCACCTCGCACATGATGCCCTGAGAAATTACGTGGACAAACTTAGCATCATTCAAGAAATTGACTAATGCGGGAACAAGAGAAGCAACTATGAAGCTCATCAACCTCCAAGAAACAAACTCCTCAGCATTTGTTTGGGGGTCCGAAGTAGTAGTAGGAACAGACTCATGTTGGATAGCTGAAAGATAGTGGGAACGGGTGAAGCATCCTCATTCTGGATAGCTGACGGATATAGGAGGAGTCACTGAACAAATAGAACCATCCTCATTATGGATAGTGGGACGGGTGAAGCATGGGAAAACAAGAGGTGTCCATTTCTTAGACGCACATTCCTTCCCTTAATGTCACCTACCATAATATGAGTTCGCTTATTCATCTCCGTAGTAGCAGCCTCAGCAACTCTTTGGAACATAGTTTCTTCTTCCTCATCTTCTTCAGAGTCTATTGACTTATAAGAACTGGAAATAATTGTATAGGGAATCGAACAAAAAGCAGGAACATGAATATCTCTATGGTGCGTCCAAGGAGGTGATGATGGTGCAGATGTTGTGACAATGGGAACCATAGCAGATGCAGAGGCTACATTAACTTCCCTTCTTGGATAGAGGAGCTTGTACCACTTCCTCTCTGGACAATGGTAAGCAGTGGAAATCCTTTCTTTGAGTACCCTTGTTTCAGAAGTCTTCTTGTTGGCTCAGTTGTCTGCACAACCAAAAGAAAAAGAAACGTTAGTAAACAAAATACATCAAGAAGAAGAAAGAAAATAAGGAAAAGAAAGAGGGAAAGGGGCTCTGACAACTTATTGAAAATTTCACAATTCTTGAGAATTATCTAGCGTCCATCACCACTCCGACTCCCGCCAATCAGGAGAACGTCCTATTGCCATCATTTTTCTCCCTTTGGAAACTCAATTATCAACGGGCCCCATTTTCCCAGTCGAGGAGCCATGTAATATCTCTCATCTCGACGTTTAACTGTGTACATGTATTGGAGTTTGGTTATGTCTAAACCTAGGTTGTATTACCTATCCATGGCCTCAAAGCAAAGAACTACCCTGTATGAACTCGGGGTAAATTGGGAGGGGGATAAACGGTAAGTAGAGAAAAGTTCCTGAAAGAGGGGTGAGATGGGAAATTGAAAGCCTACTGCTATATACATTGGATGAATGGTAATTTCGTATGGAGGTCTATAGGGAACACTCGGTGACCCACTCTCTCCTAAGGCGCAGAGAACGTCAGAAGGAAAGGCATTTTGATGGGTAGTCATAAACTACAACAACTCATGATCAGTTTTAACTAGGGGACAGTGGGTTGAAAATGGGTCTTATCCGCCATAACTCAGAAAAATACAAGAAATGCAGAGAAGAAGAAAAGATGGAAAACTCACGGATTGAAAGTGAAGAATGAAGAAAGAATGAAGACAAATGTTTTTAAAGGTTCATTGAAAAGGTATGACTGAAAAGGTGCGGAGAAAAGTATTGTCGCAGCTACTGACAAATAAGGAAGTGATAGCTGGCAAAAGAAGTAGGTGTAGTCTGCCAAAGGTAAGCTAAAAAATCGTGCCGCGTGTTTCAAGGAGTATCGAGAATGGAAATGATGTAACGGCGAAAAGTAGTAATCATCATTGACAGAAAGCTACTCGAGAACCACAGTATCTCCGTCAGTGGGTCCCGATGATCGACGTCCCTATTGGCACTGCCGCACTTGTTAAGTGTTTGCCCATTTTCACTTTCTCTCATTCTCTGTGTGTGTCTCTATCTCTTTCTCAGTCTCTAACTCTCTCCGTCTCTCATCTCTCATTCTAACTTCTATCACTCTTCACTGTCTCTTTTCAACAATGAAGTTCATTAAAAAATATACTTCAGAATCAGATGGAGATGGAGAATCAATGAATGAGTGATTATTTATTACTTATATTGAGCAAGATGTGTTTAATACTATTGAGAATCTATTAACTATACAACAATTCTAAAATATGAAAAGTTATAGATGCCAATTATAACTTTGTAATTTTAAGAAAAATTGTAATTTTGAATTTTTGTAGCACACACAAGGTAATTGACTCCGTCCCTGAGCCTATGCCATCATAATGAAAACCCATAACCCAACCCATACATCATATTTTTGGCATTAATTATTATATTTTAGATCCATTTGTACTCTTCCCACTTCTCTATAAATACAAGGTGCTTGACCCCTTATTATTCATTTTCTAGCCTTCTAGTTGTTATTCTGTCAAAATACTGATCAAACATCAGAGTCTGATTGGTTAAACTTGTACAACCGATTATACCCTTCTGACGTTCTCTGTGTCAAAATACACTCATGTCCTTTGATGAAACTATAAATTATACCCTTACACTTTTTTCATATTTTTATACCCATATACTTTAACTAAACTATAAAATATACCCATTTTGTGATATTTTTGGTTAAATTTAACAGAAAAATTAACTCCCTCAATTTCTTCAATTATTTTCTCTCATTTTAAGCTCTCATTTTCACTTTCAACACATTTTCTAGATATGATTTTTTTTGCTTTCCTTTAATGATTTTTTTGGCTTTATTCTTAAAAAAATCTTCTCTATTCTTAAAAAATATGCTTCAATGATTAAAAACATAATCCCTATTACTTGGAGATTTTTTTGGTGGGTAGTTCTACTTACAAGTTACTTCTATTTTAGATCGTTGCAATCCTAGAGGATTTTGTGAGAGACATTTTATATTTTTAATTTATTTTTACTATAATTTTATAATTTCTTCAACGTCTCTCCAAAATTTATTTTTCTTTTCAATTATTAAAAAGACTATTCATTTTTTCAATGCCATTTTCTATAGGATTTGACGGAACTTGACTCTCCAAAAAATTTATGATAGATAGTGAAGATTGTTACATGGTAAATGTAATTCAAACCTTTTATTCATCCTTAAATTTTTTATTGAACTGTAGCTAGAGTCTCAATGATTTCTTATTAAAAATAAATTACAACTGTATTATTCATATGATTTGAAAAAATAAAAAATATAACTTAGTTTATTGAAATTTTATAATGAAAAATTTTTTGCTAGCATATTTTTTTATGATGAACCATGTTTTGAGTAGCAGATTTTTTTTAGAAATGAAGCAAAATTCATTACAGTATGAATTAAGCAGATTTTCTTAAGAATAAATAAGATTTTTTAAGAATAAAGCAAAACAAATTCATTAAAGGAAAGAAAAAAATCAGATCTAAAAAATGTATTGAAAGTGAAAATAAGGGGAAATAGATGACAATGGAGGGATATATTGGAGGAAATCGGGGAAAATGGATGGAGTTAATTTTTCTATTAAATTTAACCAAAAAACGGCACGAAAGGTGTACATTTTATAATTTAGTCAAAGTACAGAGGTATAAAAATATGAAAAAAAATTTATGGGTATAGTTTACAGTTTCATCAAAATATAGAGGTGTATTTTATATTTTAGCCTTAATTATTCTATTTAAGATCCAATAGTACTTGCCCACTTCTCTATAAATACAAGGTGCTTGACCCCTTATTATTCATTCCTCCAACCTTCTAGTTGTTACTCTATCAAAATACTGATCGAATGTCAAAGTCTAATTGGTTAGATACCACACCAATATCAAGAATATACTCTCACAGCCTATTTCTTGTTCTCGTTCATAGGTTCATTCTCTCGGATCACCAAACGACACATTACGATATTTGATAGTAAATTTCTTACATCCACAGCCGGGCATCGACATTACCGGCTTCTAAAAAAATTTTAGCGTTGCCAAATCGTATTCACTGGCTTTGATGTAGCCATTTGCATTTTGATCACTGAGTAAGTTATTCGTCAATCATATATATTTATCTGTTTTACATTTTATTTTATAAAATGTAAAACATTGTATTTAAATTACGAATGAATCTAAATTAATTTTTTTAAATCTAAATTAAAAACGTTACATATTGTAATTATTGGGAGTTTGTATTTTATGGCATTAAAAAATAACACAAGAGAGTCATGTTGATGAAGCTCGAATGGTCTGGTTGGCATTAAATAATAGCAGTGCATTTCATTTTCTTGTGCATAAATCCAATAAAAGTGAGGTGCATGCTAACACTATCATTGAGTCACGTGATGTTATATTTTTTAAGGATATCTTTTCATGTAACTCTTCCTACAAGTCTAGTATGGTGATTACATCTACTAGTGGGAAAGATGAGTCATTGAATGATAAGAGTGATAAAGAAGATGAGCCTAGACGCAGTAAAAGAGCAAGAACTGAAAAATCATTTGGTCTAGATTTTTGACGTACTTGCTTGAGAATGAGCCTCAAACTTTTAAGGAGGCCATGCCTGCACCGGAAGCTCCCTTTTGGAAGGAAGCAGTCAATAGTGAAATTGAATCCATTATGAGTAATCATACTTGAGAATTGGTAGATCTTCCACCAGATAACAAACTGATAGGTTGCAAATGGATTTTCAAGAGAAAATTGAAAGCGGATGGTTCCATTGATAAGTATAAGGCTAGACTAGTAGCTAAATGTTACAAATAAAAAGAAGGTCTAGATTACTTTGATACATATTCGCCAGTATCAAGAATAACTTCAATTCGAATTTTACTAGTGATTGCAGCATTGCATAAGCTAGAGATGGATCAAATGGATGTAAAAACAACATTCTTGAATGGTGAATTAGAAGAATAAATTTATATGGAACAACTAGAAGGGTTTAAAGTGTTTGGATACGAAAAAAATGTGTGTATACTTGTTAAGTCGTTATATGGACTTAAACAAGCTCTCAAGCAGTGGCACAGGAAGCATGATAAGGTTATGATTTTCAATGGATTCAAAATCAATGAGTGTGACAAGTGTACCTACGTGAAGAGTTTGGATGAGGCATATGCTCTAGTATGTTTATATGTGGATGACATGCTAATAATGGGATCTCTCTTCGATAATTAAGTCGACAAAGAAAATGTTGACAAAAAATTTTGAGATGAAAGATTTAAGCATAGATGATGTTATACTTGGCATCAAGGCCTCGAGAACTCAAAACGAGCTCATATTCTCACAGTCTCATTACATAAAAAATATGCTAAAGAGATTTGGTCAATAAGAATGTAAATTTGCTCAAACACCATATGATGCCAAATCTACATCGAAGAAGAATGTTAGAGAGAGTGTCTCGCAATTAGAGTACTCATAAATAATTGGTTGTCTCATGTATATAACCAATTGTACGAGATCAGACATTGCTTATTATGTCAGTCGGTTAAGTCGGTATACATGTAACCCGGGAATTGATCACTGGAATGCTTTGCTCAGAGTCTTGAGGTACACTTTAGACTATGGGTTACATTATTCCTTGTATCGTGCTGTGATTGAAGGTTACAACGATGCAAATTGGATATCATATTCTGAGGAATCAAAGTCCGTAAGTGGATATGTTTTTACACTTGGTGGAGGTGCAGTGTCTTGGAAATCCTCTAAATAAACTTGCATAGCTTGATCAACTATGGAGTCAGAGTTCATTGCTTTAGATAAAGCAGGAGAAAGAGATGAATGGATAAGAAATTTTCCAGAGAATATTCGTATATGGCCGAAACCAGTGACAACTTTATGCATACACTGTGATTGCCAAGCTGCAATAGCTAAGGCACACAACAAGGAATATTATTTTATGGCATTAAAAAATAACACAAGAGAGTCATGTTGATGAAGCTCGAATGGTCTGGTTGGCATTAAATAATTGCAATGGAATGGGATTAAAAACTAATAGAATCGAGGGCATGTCTTAGTTTAGGGAAATGATCTATTTTTGAAAAATAAGGAAGATAATGATAAAAAAAATTCTATTTGTAAGAATGATATGTTTTTCTAAATATCAATTTTTTTTATAAAATTAGAAAAATTATATATAGATGTACTGTGTTATATAAAAATATACAATGATATATATATTTTTATATCGTAATATATTTTTATACATGATCTGTGATATATTTATATACAATAATATATTTTTAATACATTTTTATATACAGTATATTATAATCATATATTATGAAAAAAACTTACCAGTATCAACATCGTCCCGTACTCAATCCCGTCCACTCATTCTCTTCTTCGCCCATCTCTCATAAATCCAGAAATTGAACCAGGGACTCAAAGGACACAAGGAAGAACTAGTGGCCTTCTTTGAAGCATGTAAGTCTTTCACTATTTCCCTTTTCCTTTCTGGTTTTTATTCTGAAACTGGGATTCTTAACCAAAATCCTCTCTCCCGTTGTTCTCGAGCTGGAAATCATAATTTTTATTGGATTTTTGGTGCCGTACTTTCGTTTAGACTTAGACTTGCAAACACTGATGCTTCTATAGATCTATTTTTTTTTAATTTTGTGTCTTTCCTTCTATCAGATACTAATTTTCTAAGATTTTCTTCAATTCTTCATCTTAATTTGATGTCTGCAATTAGTTTTTTAAGTTAATTTTAAATCTCGGCGCTGTCGCTTCTATTTTTCTCTCTTTTTTTTCCCAACATTGCAAAGACAATAAACCGTGATGCTTAGGCTGTTTGGCCTTACTACCAGCCCTAGCTCGAGCCCTTTCACCGTCTCTATCTCTCTGATTTTCACGTTCGAGCTACCGAAAGGATATGAGGCATGAGCGAGAATGATTTTCTAATAGCAGAAGAAGATCGGGTGGAGGCGATCTCCTCACTTGAGTCTCGGACGGATCGATGATGAAATTTGAAGAAAAATTCGGTGATAAACGATCTGCGTCGAAGGGAGGAGCTTCTGTATCGTAACCCAACCAAAATTGGCCGTTTTTGCAAGGTCAAAAATCTTCGTCCAAGTAACAAAATCACAAAAGAAAACAATCCATCTATACATTATAATTTTCCTATCTAATATGTATGCATATATACACACATATATGGTATTGACTCTTATATGTACCACGTGTCCGTTACATGCGCACACCAAATTCATAGCATTAGATATATCTGGCCGTTTTTTGTCATACAATATGTAATTTAATTATTCACTGAAAGAGATATTAAATCAATTTTATGACACTAAAGTTATTCAATTAAATTAAAAAATTAATCTATTTACTCAACAGATTTTAGTAGAAACTATAAATGTCAAAATAGTTTATAAAACTAAAACTATTCATAGCATATAATAAAAGAAAAGCAAGCTTCTCAATTTTTAAGTTATGAAATTTACATAAAAATAAACATTTTATTTTATAATTTCATTTTAGCTTAATTGGTGTAATTTTTTTTCTTTTATATTTTGTAATTGAATTATAATCTGTGTGTACCTAGACCTTGTTTGGCTGCCGGTACTTGACAATACTAAAAAACTGGACAATACTATTTTAGTACTATCCTGCGTATGACTTAACAATCTTTCTAAATTAGCCAATACAGTCAGACTAAATAGTCTTTATTACCGTATTAACTAATACAATTCTCATAACTGGGACATGGCCGGACTAAAAGCCTCAAAGAGATTTTTCGTTTGATAGGCTCTTTTTTCACATATTTATATAATGTCACATTTTATTTAATAATTGAATGTATCTATTAATATTGTTCTTTATATATTTTTTAATAATGGAATGTATTGTCTACTTGAAAATATGAAATATTTTTGTTTGTGATTGGAAATGTAAAATAATATGTAACTTCAAAAATAAATAATGAAAGATAATTTTACAATCTAGTTCTATCATGTGCCAAACAGTGTACAAGTAATGTAGTTTTTTTTATTGATATAGTACTAAATATTTGACTGTACTATTTAATCTAATACAATACAGTACAGTTTAATCCGATAGATTTAGTACAGTACTATTCAATACTATTATAATTGTCAAATGAAACCTTATTGCACAATTCTAATTTATTTCTCAGTCTATTACCCTTTATTTACATCCTCTCATGTCAATCCATCTACCTCCACCATCTACTACAACTCTCAATGTCCCTCTAGCTTCCACAATGTCTCCCATGTACGCTGATCACCCCTAACTGTCCACTCAAGTCTCTCAAAGCATTTTTGCACTTATTTCATCCAAACATTACATCTATCTTTTTCCTTTTTGAACAAATAGCACCAAACGAATTGCAGTCTAAAACGGGTTGCAGAAATCATGGGCAATTCACATTATGGGATTATATAATCACCTAAATCAAAACGAAGCTTTATTGGTAAGCTTTAATGGCAATTTTGATGTTAGTAAATAAAAGACAATAAAAGTATTTTAATGCCAATTGGTCTGTTTGATGAAATGACCTATAAAATGAATGAGAAAGGGGCTGTAGAGGGTAAGAAATAACGTAAGAGGCAAATTACTTATTATATTGCAAGCATTGAAGGCTACGGGATCTATAGGAAGAAATATAGCTGATTTTAATTTTCTCTTAACTAATAGAAGATTTTATTTTGTTCACTTTATTTGCGTGCTTTAGGTATATTTTGTCTTGACATAGTCTCTTCTTCTTATTGGGGAATTCTGAGTTGATACATAATTTTCTAATGCAATTTCTCATTTCCCCCCTCTTTAATAGTATTTTTTCCTTTGATGTTTATAAAAGTTCTGTTAATAATATCATATATTTCACTTTTGCAGAAAAATGCTTAATCGTGGACCTTTGTTTGTTTCAGGAGTTGAAGATTTAAATTGACTACTTGAAGATTTTCCCTATGGGAGTTTATATTTGACTTAAATTTCACTTTCATATTAAACAATTATCTTGATATTAAACAATTATCAATCAGGGAAGAATCAAAATTGTACTTTGTAAATTGATCACACATATAGATTAATTGTTAGAGTAATTTATACGAGTTTACCATATCTTAATTTGTAAAAGTTTTTCATCTCCTTAATTTGTACCAAAAATCGTTTTAGCAAGAAAGAAATAGTGATGTAAATGTTGCTGACTTTTTTAATTTTAACATTTTCCAAATATCAATGATGATCGGATATTATGCAAACTTTTACATAAATAATCGAGCTCTACGTATTTAAGTTTAAACTAGCATTTCGTAAATAATATAAATTCTCTTTTAAATATATTACGAACTTTAAATCATTCTTTTAGATAAGATTATTGGTGATAGAAATCAAAATGTGCATTAGGATATCTAACTAAACTGACATCTCCATAACACTCTTTCATCTAATCAAATCCAACATATTATTAAAATAAAATAAGAAGTCAACAAAAGAAAACATAAAGAAAAAAATCAGCAGAACCTAAAAGAAGGACTGTTACAAAAATTAACAGAAATAAATGAAGAACGAAAATTCAGAGCACTCCACCACTAAGTTGAAGTAATTATACTAGGAGTCCTGGACGCCAAACAATCTGTAACCCGGTTACCCTCCCGATCCATGTGAGTGACAATAAAATTCATCTGATCAATTAAATTTAAGCATCTATCCCAAGCAGCATGCCAACACCAATGGACATTTTGAAATCTAGAACAAGGAAAAACCATCACATAAACAGAATCACTTTCCAATCATATTTGTCACCATCCAAATGTTGAAGTATAAACAATCGCATGGATAGAACTAACTCAGCCTCCAAAATAAAAATATATGTCAAAATGAATAGTGTAACAACCCTTAACAAATTATCTAGATGTTTGGAAGATGCCTCCACAACCTGCAAGTCAGGACTACTAAAAGTTGCTCCATTTGTATTCACCTTAATCTAGTTTCATGGGATAGGATACCAGAAAATTTTCAAGATATGTAAAGTTTTGGAGGAACTACTTGAAACATAAAATTACTTTAGTGTTAAAAACTTATCAATTAAATTTTAGATCGTGTCAATCTTAAAAGAATTCTCTATCAACTTGAAATCATTATATTTAAATATAATCATGTATAATCCAGTGGCATGAGTTAATGTGAGAATGACGGGTTGTATTTGGACAGAAGAATTCAGTTTCAATTGATGATGGGGATTGAGCTGGATGGGGACCCAGGTGTCTGCCATGCCCATGACATGCTCTATTCCTCAATAGTTTCTCGGATCTACCTCTTTTCTGTGGGTCACTACTATCAGCGCACGTTTGGTTGTACCAAATTCAAAGAGCGACGTTGAGAGGGAGGGAGGGATTAGTGTACCATCTTGATTTTCATTAGGAAAGTGACATGCTCATCACTCTGAGTTGATCTATATCTGATATTTTGTAGTAAAATTTGAAATTAGCCTATAAATTATTTTAGCAAGAAGAACATTCAAAAGTGTTTGTTTATGTTA
The DNA here is from genome assembly GCA_003255025.1 of Datisca glomerata. NCBI lineage: Eukaryota > Viridiplantae > Streptophyta > Magnoliopsida > Cucurbitales > Datiscaceae > Datisca > Datisca glomerata. The sequence goes on from QANY01002976.1 coordinate 3,108,455, forward strand.
TATTTCTTAACAAACAAATTGGCTTTCTAGAATTTACAAGTTAAAACAATCAGTTATTATTTTCATACATGCCCTGCTGGAAAAATTGTTTGTCGCCGCGGTTTGAAAAGAATAGCGGAAGAGATATTGTCAGAGAGTTAAAAAAACCGCCGTCAATAAAAAACTTATACGGCAGTTATTGGAAAACCACTCTTGTTTTTCTCTTAACAGCGGTTAGAACCGCCATCGTATATTATTAAATTAAATTTATATCGACGGTTCTGTGAAATGCCTGCAAATAGTCATATTGCAAAACGCTACGATTTCATTTATTTACCTTGAATTTGCAGCAATTTTGCTGCCCTGTCACCGACGGTCGCTGCCGCCGTCGTTTGCCGCTTCTCACTGCAATAGATTGTTCGTCGTTTGGCTTCTTCTCTCTCTCCTCATTAGCCGTTTGGCTTCCTCTCTCTCTGCAATTCTTTTCAAGTACTATTCTCTCTCTCTGATGATTAGTTATTTTTGTCGAATTAAGGAGTAAGAACTAAAGATGAAGCTGAGTTGTGAATATTTGTTACTTATCTATTGTCTTGGAGTTTACTTCAGACTATTTGTTACCATAAGATGGATTATTTGTTAGCTATATAATAGTCTCAACTAGCTCTACTCCACCTCAACATGATTCATCTTTCTTTTTTGAGAAGCATTAACATATCTATCATTTATGTGTGACTAGTGGGAGGATTTCACTTCCACTGTAACTCAGGAGTTGCAAGATGTAACTTTGCACCGTGGATCCAGATGGACCTAGTTGAAAAATAAATGAATATGCGAAACTAGAACGTTAATAAAACGATAACTTTCAGAATCTGCACATAATTTGGTTGTGTGATAATCTGATGTTGTTGAAATATTTAAGGGTTGAAAAGTGGATTTTCGATTTCTATCTTGATAACCCCTCTTATTTTTTTATAGTGATACAAACTTCTACAAGCTCAAATTAAAACATTGTCTCAAGTCACACACACCACATTTACTGCACACCCTACCCTACCCTACCTACGTCGAGACCAAAGCTTGACTTGCTGCGCGAGATGTAGACTACAAATATGTTTTGTCCCAACGAGCTATTGTTGGTTTGAACCCATTTGAGGGATGTACTAGGCATGTGGTTGAATCTTACCACAAAACCAAATACTTGTTGGTTTCAATTATTAATGAGAGGTGCAGGCACTACAACAAAAAAACCCTATGACAGCGGTAAAAAAATGCTATCATAGGGTTTAAATAACGTTTTTCGTAACGCTATGGTTGTCAATGTTATTAAAACTCCGACCTTATGATAGCGTTTTATAAACGCTATCATATCTACTTTTAATAGCGTTTAAAAAATACTATTGTAACCTTTTTATAGCGTTTTATAAACTCTATTATAAACGTAGCAACAATGAGAGACTTTTTATAGCGTTTAAAACATGTTGTTGTAACCTTTCTATAGCATTTTTAAACGCTATAGAAAGTGTGCCATTGCGTTTGGTATGCTTATAACATCGTTTTACAAACACTATTATAAGTATAGCAACAATATGAGACTTTCTATAGCGTTTAATAAATGCTATAGAAAGGCTTCCATAGCGTTTTATAAACGCTATTATAAGCGTAGCAACAATGTGAAACTGTCTATAGCGTTTAAAAATGCTATAGAAAGGTTACAATATCGTTTTTTAAACGCTGTTAAACGTGTATGATAACTGTTTTTAAAGCGGTTATAAGCTTTCTATAGCATTTTAAAAATGCTATTGTATGTCTAACCATATCATAACTGCATTTGCTTATTGTGCTTGTTTACGCAATTATATTCTCTTATAGGATTTTAAATGCTGTAAATAATTTACGCTAATGTATCAAACAAATAATATAAAGATCATCCATTAAATCATTAATTTAAAATATTTAATTAAAGAAATTTACTAATAAATATCCATATCAAATGTCCAAAAAACCCTACAAAAAACATTCCAAGGTGTTCATATCACATATTACAAATACTTTTGAGTTGTACTAAATATCACAAATACAAGTCAAAGTTTTCAACTTCCATGTCTTCCTATTGGAATCATTTCCCCATCATTATGTGGAACCACACACCACCTGAATTACTATGTGCTTATTGTGTTTTCGGTGGACATATGTGAAAAAATTAATTGTTATTGTTCAATATCCACTTATAAACATATATATGATCTCTATAAAAGACTTTTCAATATTCAGACATGTTGATATATAAGATTGTAATCTAGATTGCGAAACCCTATTTCTTGAAATACATACTTTTCATGCATATATGTTCTATCCTTGAAAATGCATACATAATAACAAGTTAGAAAAACAACATAAGCAAATCCAACACAAATGTAAGAACAAAAATACAAATCCAACACAAATGTAAGAACAAAAATACAAATCCAACATTTCAATCTGCATTTCTAGCACCCCCAATATTTTAATCCAAATTTCTAGCACCCCTTAAAACTCCACTAATGCAATTATTATGCTATAAATCTTTCTCTCCTCTGCTTCTACTGTGTCTCTCTTAAAAACAAGGACAAATGGTTGGATGCATGCACATATAGCATATAGCCTTCAACAACAACACTTGCAATATAATCAACCACAAGATTCTTTCAGAATTAGGCCAAATGTAAACCCAAGCAATGTGTCAACAATTTGTTAACAACAAGACATACATTACATGCATATATCAAAACCTTTACCAAAAGCATGCATAAATGCAAAGAAGCTACAAATTAATTGTTATTCCACTCCTACAGCTTAAAGGGTTAAACAGATGTATCAAAGCCAAAAAGGAAAGAAAAATTATCAAAGACGAAAAAATAGGTACTCGTTATAATTACTTTGGCCTGGCCTTGTGTTGCTGTTGCAGTCTAAGATCAGGCATGCATTATTTTTAAAAAAGGAAAAAATAACATTTATTTTTGAAATTTACAAGTTGGGCCTTTGCTTATTAGTTTCCAAAGTGCATCCTTGGAGAACTGAAAATTATTAAGACATCACAGCAGACAACTAACAATTTTCTCACTTCATAGGCTCTCTACAATGATTCATCCTGCAATACGTTCATGGTAATACTAACATATCTCTAAGAAAGAGAGTAGATTATGGCATCCCCAATGTGACAATATTACATTAGTCAAACCTTTCCAGCTTCATGTGAATTGACTACGCTGGATAGAATTCAACATAGGGCATATTCTCCAAGAATTTTGTGAATTTCTCATAACCATTTGAAATATTAGATACAACTGAAGACAATTTGAGGTAAACAAAATATCAGCCACAAGTAATTATATAATAGTTAATGACCACAAAGCCACAACCTATTATACATTGAAGCACTAGCATAACTATGGAGGTATAAGTATTTCTATTTAAGAACTACCATCCTAAGAAGCCAAATTGAAGTTCTCTTAATTCATATCTTACAAATGAAAGAACTAGCAGTATGATTGATTAGTTAATCATATATAAAAGAATCACAACAAATTGATGCTCAGGCAGGATGAATCACTATACCAATGAATATATATTACATTAGCTATCAAAATTCTTTCAAAAACATTAGATTGATGAAAAGAATTCCAAATCAAAGCCAATTGACAACTAGAAAATAGGAAATTAGTAAATTCCAAGCAATATTGTTTAAGCAACAACTCCATAGGCATATAAGATATATTAAAAATTAAAATATTGAGAAGTAAAAGTCGATCAATTAACTTGGATGGGCACCAAGCTGAAGGAAATCCTTGCAAACCGAATGATATAATGGACTAACCATTTGAGAGTTTTGTGTTGTCTGAGCATCATTAAACAGAGCACTATTTGTAGTGCCAGAGAACTGACCCAGCTGACGACTCATTTGGGCCTTCTTTGAAATTGCTGGTTGCCCAATGTCTGAGAAAATTGCATTGGATGTTGTCCATGTATCTGAGAAATGGTAGGAGATAATATATACTAAAAGTAACTAAAAAGCTAAAAAACAACATCAGCATTTGCAAGTTTAACCCATTAGAAAAAAGAAAGTCATTAAGACCAAAAATTGAATTATTTATCAATCAATGTCCATGTATTCATGTAGCTTAACTAGCTCAGGAGGGTCGACATACTCGATCGATAATTTGTCAAGAACCTAAATATCCCATCTTCTAGAAAACAAAACTTATAATGCTTTGACTTCCATCATACTATCTTGTCAATTAAAAGGATCCCTACAAGTTGGTTTTGTAGGCTCTCTTGAGTGGATGATACAAGCATTTACCTAAGCAACAAATTTTCCGCAGTATAAGGTATAATAAATTCTGAGGTGGGTTGTAAAAACAAAGTTATTTGAGTCACTTACTAACTAGAACTTCTGCTGAGTCTGACCCTGCAAGTCATGTAGTTACGTCAACTAGCTCTGCAGAACAAAGATAATAGATAAAATCATACATGTAATACTTTGAATAAATGAAAAGATAATACATAAAATCATACATGTAATGCTTTGAATAAATGAAAAGATAATAGATAAAATCATACATGTGATACTTTTAATAAATGGAAAGATAATAGATAAAATCATACATGTGATACTTTTAATAAATGGAAAGATAATAGATAAAATCATACTTTGAATAAAAAGGTAATAAAATGGAAAGATAATACTTTGAATAAAATGGCATATACAAAAAGTAGTAATAACTTATGGTGATGAGCTCACTCAAACTGGAGAAACAAATGAAAAGATTATGAAACTCAAGTTCAAGGATTTTTTTTTGTCTTTTGGTGTGTGTGTGTGTGTGTGTGTGAGTGCGAGAGAGAGGGAGGGAGGGAGAAGAGACTGCTATAGAAGTTACGTCTTAAGAGTTTTTTTGATTGCTCTCAACAAGTCATTTGCAATACAAGGATTTCATTCTCCGAAAGACAATCATCGACTTTTCAGTACTTTCACTTTGTGTAGCACCATTGCCTATGTCAAAATCAAAGGTTCTATACAAAAATGCAACATCTTTTGTACAAAATATTTATCATTAATATATTCTTCTAGTTTCTTATGGTAAAAAAAAATAACAAGAAGTTGTGGTATTGTCAAAGTAAGTGGCACTTGTAGCACTAGAAGGAGAAGCAGCTGGTCTTGAAATGAGTTGGCATATGGCAATGGATCCCTTGACCACTCATATTATTTTATGTTAGAAGGGTATTCTTTAGATACATACCTGACAGAGATTCTATTAAAACCACTATAGATTACAGGTACACAATTTGTATATTAATATATAGGTTATCGATGCCAGAAAACGTGACTAACTATTACCAGAAGTATCAGAAAAACTTTGAATTCCATCATTAACATTCAACACATCTACCAAAAGCATTGGAAGTGCAGGCATAATTTGCCTTTGGTATCTGGATAACCTTAATCCTGTACTTACATCATCATCTTATAATCAGGACAGGTTAAGAGAAGTAGCAGATATCCAATTAAATGGATCACATTGCAATACAAAAAAATCTAGCTTTGAAGTACTTTTTAACTTGGTTTGTGGAATAATTTGGACCACTTAGTAGTCCTTATTGAATCCTAGTGATACTCTAAAAACAGAGGAAGGTAGGTGAAGCAAGTTAATTTTAATACTAGTTATCGAGTGGCCGAAAGAAAAATATCAAATCATGAAGTTGAAGTCAAATAAGAACTAGAAAAGATCAAACATTGTAGCAGTCCCAGATGCTATGTTCAAGAGCATGCCATAAGCTTTCCATCGATCAAAAATCATGGATTAATATAATATAACAGACTATCCTTCACCTCAGTTTTGTAATAGAAGAAACAACGCCTGGCAAATTCAAGTATCACATACCACAAGACAAAATGAACGCAAGTAAACATGAAATAAACTAAATCAAACATTTGATTACCTTTTATTCAAGAGATTCACTAAAATAGACAAAAGGAAAGATTCAGAAAAAAAGATCAAACTTGAAAATCAAAACCGTGGCTTTCATAGCTGAGGCAAAGGTCAAAGATCTCTAACAAAACTTTGATTTTAACTTCTGCAACAAAAACCAAAGAATCAGAAGAGAGAGAGAGAGAGATAGAAATGGACCCTTGCTCGTTTCTGTTCACAGAAGTCCAAAGAATCATAAGAGAGAGAGATAAAAGCTAACCCTTGCTCATTCTTTATTCATGAATAGAGACACATAGAAGCTAATCGAGAGAGAGAAGCTGATGGAAAGGCTCTGCTCTCTCTCTTCTTTGACGAAGCTAAAAACCTAGCTAGATTGTGGGTTCATTGCAGAGAGAAGACGGAGGGTGCTGAAGAAGATGAAGGGTGCTGAACTGAAGAGAGAGGGTGCTAAACAAGGCTTCATTGCAGAGGGAAGATGTAGGTCGCTGAAGAAGATAAAGGAAAGGTAGAGGGCACTAAAGAAGGCTTCATTGTAGAGAGAAGATGCTGAAGAAGACGAAGGAAAGAGAAAGGTTTATGAATGTGAAGAGAGAGAGATAGGTCTAATTTAGGCGGGTTGGTGTTTTTTGTTCCCGCGCCCCTATCACCAAAAATTGGCTCTCTTAGCGTTTTGACATAAAACACAATTGTGGTGTGCTATAAAAACACACATTGTTGTAGTGAGGTTGATCTCTCTAGTTGAGGCTGCATTCATTATTAATGAGACGTGTAGGTTAATCTTCTAATGGCTCGGCTTGGTCTCACTCCGTTCCTGCATTATTCCTCCCCACCAAAAAGAGAATTTAAAAATCTCAAAAACTTTTATGAATGTTCGTCTTATCTTGGAGATTTGAAAATGTGGTATATATCTTTTTAATGACACTACAAAAAATATGACATTTTACAAGATTTAAATACAGGGTTTACAGTCTCTTCTTGTTAAAAACTTAAAACAACAAGATATTTAAGAATCAAGTCAAAATAATTCTTGTTAAAAGTAAAAATAAGCGGGAGGGAAAATTAAACAAAAGCGATTAAAAAATACTGGAGATGAGGGACATAAGCTGCTTCTTTCTCGAGCTCTCTCAGAAGCTCAAATATTTGATTTTTAGAGAGAAGCTCAAATCGTTGCTTCTATCTCTCCTGATTACTCTCAAATTTTCATATTCTCAAATTTTCAGCTCTGGTCCCTCTCTCTCTATTCTTCTCCAGATCTTCTCTCTCGCAGCTTCTCCCTCTTAGACCACCTAGGGCTAGGCCATTGAGGAAGAAGAAAGAGCAGAGCTCATTGATTAGCTTCTCTCGTTAAAAAACAAAAAAATGAACTAGAGTTTTCATTGAGTTTCAGGTTTGATTCTCTGGTCTCCTTCTCCTTCGTGTCTCTGATCCACTCTATGTGAATCCTTCTACTGCTCTATCTGAAACTTGTGTAAGGTTTGTGAATCTACAGATCTGTGTAGGGTTTGTGGATATGTGCTCCATTGTCTGTGAATCGAGGTAGGTTTTGTGAATACTTTTGTCTAAATGTATGAGGGGAAGGGTTTGTCATTATTGGGCATTGTGCTGAAATCCAATCCCTGGAAGTATGAGGTTTCTATAGTGGTCGATATGATTTACCTTTCTCAGAAACATGTTAAGTGTTTAAATTTCTTCTTTATAGTCCTTCTAGCCTTTTCGGGTAACATTCTTGCAGCTTTGAACTATGTTTTTCCATAAACAAAGATAACAGGCTTATGAAATTGGTAAGAAGTTATTTGAACGTGATGTTCCTGTGTTATGATTTTCAAATATAGTATTGCTTACTTCCTGCCATTTTGGGTGGAACATAATGTAAAATATACTATAGAGGCCAATCAAGATATGTAGTTTAGGATGCTAAGAAAATTTTTAGTTTCATTATGTGATCTTTATGAAACTAAAAGATTGGAGATTTTGATGGACTGCTTAATAAATTTGCTGAAGATGTTAATCAAAATGTTCAATAAATTTGGTGAAGATGTTCAGGAAAATTCTTAATTGGTTTAAACTATTTTGTTCGTGATTGCGGATTAGATGAATGCCTTCATAAGGTAATGGTTATGCATGAAAAGCAAAATGATTCTTCAGTTTCTAAGTAGCTTATACGTGGATGATATTAACAAAAGTTGCTAGAAAACTTCAGGATAACATTGGAGTGAGCTGTGAGGACTCTTACCGCTTAAGAAGATGGAAAAGGAAAGTAAGACACAATAACAAAATATGTCCAATTAAACTTTTGTTCAAACATCTAACAAGGACAAGTTTTTGATATAAAAATAAAGGGAATAGTGGTTTTCAAATTGTTTATCTTTGGGATCTGAAACCTGAGACCCTGACATCGGCTTGAAGGACTAAGCATCAACATGAGACAATGTCACATTTTTCTAGTTAGATAATAAAACTTCTATTACCTTTATGCCCTATGATTCTACACCACTCCTCTTTAGGTTTTCTGTTCAGAATGACCATAGATGGTGCTGGGCTCAGCTTCTTGATGCAACTGATCCCTTATTTATTGACATTGGGAGAGCATTCATTGAATAACAACTGAAAGGTGGGATTAAGGCCAATAATATTTAATTATGCATAGAAAACTTTAGGGTAGTCACAACCTTTTGTAAATTTTCCTAATTATCTATTATGTCTGGAACTACCTTTATGGTCAAAATATGGGAGGACTAGGCACATATACAACTAGTATGGTTTACTTTCCCTTTTTATAATTTCTATACTCAGACTTGAACACAGAGTGATAACTTTCTACTCATTTATAAAGTAAATGGCCTTTCTTTTTTGCTACATTGGTTAAAGAAAAACAACAACGACGAAAAGCTGAATGATCATATATCATATTTGAGCATGAATGATATAAAACAATGACTTGATATTGGTAAAATAATTGCATTCTTATGACATATCATGTTATGATATATCTTCATATTCCAGGAATATCTATAGTATCACTCATAGTCTCGTGTCATGTGTTATATTCTTCTTCTAGTGTAGTGATACTTTTGACGAGAACACTCCACCCGTTGGTGACCCAGACTAAATCTCTTCTTTAGGTGCATTTATCTTTAAAGGAATGCAATCTGGTGACAATGATGTTGTTTGGCTAATGCAGGTGATATTGTATTCCATTTCTTCCCATTTTAGACATGTTTTAAAACATTTTCTTTAGTTTCCATCCCCATGAATGTTGGACAGCAGTTAAGTTAGAGCATTCTACTTTGGCCCTTGCTTTCTTATTTATATTATCCTCTTTCCTTGCTTTTGAGAAAATGTTTTTTGTGTCTGTTTTTATCTGCTAATTGATTCTTTCTTTCTTCATGCTAGGGATGGATGTTTTCATATGATCCATTCGGGAGGCCACAACAAATGAAGGTAATTTATTTTTCTAATTTTATCGTATATCATGTACTTTTCATATTCTAGGAATACTAGCCACTTATATTTTTCATATTTTTATCTGTATATCATGTACTTTTCATAATTTTAAAATTTTATATGTGATTTTTGTCAATGTTGTTCTATTTTGTCCTTGCTGTTATAGAAGTTTAACTCCATACCGACCACTTTTTGCGATCAGAAAGATGTGTGGTTGAAATGACTTGCAATGTTACGTAATGTAAGCAAAAAGTGGAAGGAATTGAGTAGTTGGACTTTAACATGCTGGCACAATGCACAATCATTTATCTTACTCGAACTTAATATTCTTTTGAAGGTTGTTTTCTGTTGTTTATTCTAAGAATATGGTAGTTTTACTTTACTCTTTATCTTATATGGATAATTCTTGCATCTAATGGTAAAAATTTGTATCTCATATTTTTATCCCTATTAAAGTTAGTTCTACTTCTCCTGTTGAAATTTTTTTATAGATTCCCTACTTATTCAGTAACTAATAGTAGTAGTTTGATAGTTCTCCTAATTCTTTTTCTTCTAATGTTAATGCTTATGTGGCTAAATCATACTGATATGTCCGTGCTTAATGGGATGGACAAGTTATTGATTATTGCTTACAATTCATTGTAATTGTAGTGCATATTAGTTGTGAGAAATTTAAACAAGTATAATGACTATATATTTTCTTTAAAATGCAGGACCTACAATTCCTTAAAGGTTTTTCAACATGGCATCAAATTTCGAAGAGTTAGGCAGTGAAAATTTGACGTATTTTGTAGCATCTGTGAAACTTTTATATGCTTTTTGGTTTTTTGAATGAATGTTGTATTAGTAGACTAACTAATTACTAATACTTTTAGATGATACTTTTGGATAATATTTTGTGAAAATAAAATGTTATTTGAATGCATTTTAATCTAGTAATGTATTAATTTTAAATAGGTAATAAACATGTACATATAAATTGATTGTAAAAAATAGCATTTATAAAATGCTAGGAAAATCTCTTTATAAGAGGCATAATTTATGACAAAAAAACTATATCAATAAGATTCAAAAAACTTTATGCTATCTGATTTAATATGATAACAAAATAATATGAATGTTAATTCACAAGTATTAAAAATACATGTCGAATACATTCAACAGGTGTTTAAAAATTCTATTAAATAACATTTTACAGGAATAAAAAATCTTGTAAAAAGTGAGAGACCACATAGTTCTTCAAAGGAGATATTGTATCTTGCGAAGAAACACAGACTGTTGAATGTGTCGCAGGTACCGTGAATGAGTGTAACAAACGTTACGTAATGGATCGCAGATACCACGAACGTGAACTTTTTTCAAGTTCTAGTAAAATGATAAAAGTCATTTTTTAATTTGTGTAAGCCAGTCACATTTAATAATACTTTTAACAGTTTTTAAAATTTTGACTCATTCCAATTTTAATTATTTGACTAAAAAATTATATTTTAAACTTATTTTAGTTGAAGCTACTAAAAATTAATATTTTGAATCATTAGCATATAAAATGAAATGTACATGAATGATATATATGTATGCGTGAGATTGTATCTATATGTATGTATTTATAATTTGATCAATATTAAATTAAGAATTAATTAATTTTCATGAGAAAAAAATTTGGAAGAATATTAATTAAAAGTTATATATTATGTATTAAAAAACTTATATTATTAATTATAAAGTCTATTTTAGTAAATAACAAAACATAAATTTAGAGTTTTCGTTTCTAATTTAAAAAGTACATGGGCATCATTACATAGAAAATTATACAAAACATTTACTATACTGTACAGAATTTAATAGCAGCCCTTGATCATCTCTTATAAGCCTACATAAGATTATCTGAAGGTGGTTTACCCCTCGGTACCATTCTTAGCAAACCCTACATTACATTTATTAATTTCTAATTAAAAATCAGCATATGTGCCCCCACTTTTAATCTCCGTCTTCTTCCCCCATTAAACACCCACCCCACATCCGCCATTATAGTTACGATTTCAAGCTTTTCTTCCTCATTTTTTTCTATTTTTTTTCAGATCCATGGTCGTGGCGGCCTGTCACGGTAAATAGAGGTCATTGCGGTCCATCCGATAACAGCCGTTACGCTAGTGAAACCCTTAAGTTCTGATATAGTGGGCTGTAACAGAATTGGAGAGCTCTGATTTCGTTATGTAAATGTCTTATGCGACGTAAGAGCCATTATTTGTAAAAGTGGTCTGGATAACAAGTATCACTTTTATAATTGGTTCGGTTCGGTTCGTTTTAGGAAATTTTAGAACCGAACTGTAAATATCATTTTTCAAATATTAGGACCGAACCGCAAATATCACATGATGTCGTACTACTCATCATCGTCTTTCACTATTACAGTTATAGACTCCTCTTTAGTCATTAACTCTAAAAAAACAAAAAATATACATTAAAATTAATAGCACAACTATAATTTAACATAATAAAAACTAAAATATAAAATGAGATACATATATCTAATTTTTTACTATCCTCAAGTGGTTCAACAATGTTGATTTGCGGAGATCAAAACCAATCTTGTAAACAAACAAATGCTTGGATAGTTTTAGGAGCCAATGAGCCACAATACTGATCAAGTATACACCCATCGGTACTAAAAGCAGATTTTAAAGCAACCGTTGAAATTGAAATTGCCAATACATCTCTAGCCATCGGCGCAAATACCAAATATCTAGAAGAATTCACCTTCCACCAATTAAGAAGAACAAAATCATCAACTTTTTTTCAACAAGCTGCCAATAAATATTGATCTAATTCTTACTTGTTGTCCATGTTTTCCTCTCCATTCATATGCTTAGAAAATGTAGAGGTGAAGTCAAACTCATCTTTATCATCCTGAACCACATGTTGAGAGGATGATGCATCTTTGACTTCTATCATTACATTACCTTTATATGCATCAAACAATCTTCTCAAAACCAAGTCAACCTTCTTTGCTGACTCTTTAGCAACACCAACGTCATTTAAAATTGAAAAACAATAATCAATGAACTTTATTTTCAATCATGGGTCAAGCACAACAACTACAAACAATAAAGAGTTCACTTTCTCAAAAGTTCCCAAATATTTATCAAACTCCATTTTCATGCTAGATGTCATCTTACTCAAAAGACAATCATCCATTTTAGAATACTTTCGAATCAAACTTTCAATCTTACAAAGCTCTTGAAAGAATCTATTCGAACACACATGCAAAGAACTAGAAAATCTTATAATCATTTCATAGATTACTGTTAAAAATTTAATAAAGACACGAGCATTATTCCAATCATCATAACTAGGAGGCCCTCTCTTCTTTCCCTCATCTCCAAGACAATCCATGGAGTATTGTGCATCATGCTTCTCGAGTCTTTCAAAAGCATTTTGAAACTTTTCACCAGCCTCCAACATTATGTAAGTTGAGTTCCATCTAGTGGGACAATCTCAGCACAAAAGGGTTTTGGAAGAAATCTTCGCTGCCTCAACACAAACCTTAAACTTAACTAATCTAGCCGGTGAGGACCTCACATATCTCACAACATTGCGGATCCTAACGATAGATCCATGGAGATCCTTCAATCTTTCAGATACAATTAAGTTTACAATGTGTGCACAACATCTCATATGTAAAAACTCACCATCCAACACCATCCAACACCATCTCATTCCAATTTTTCATATTTATTTTCAAATAAGCCACCACAACATCATTCGCACTAACATTATCAACAGTTACGGTAAAAACTCTATCAATACCTCATTCAAGCAAACAGTTCTCAATTTGCAAACCTATTGACTCTCCTTTATGACTAAAAATTAAACAAAAGTTCAGAATTCTCTTTTGTAAACTTTATTCTTTGTCAATATAGTGAGCATTTAACACTATATAGTTAAAATTTTTAATATATGTCATTGTGTCCGTAGTAAGACAATTTCTTTGTTTTGATTTCTTAAAGAAGCTTTGTAACTTTTTCTTCTCATCTAAGTATAGTTAGAAGCAATGTTTAACAACCGTAACTCGTGATGGAACATAAAATTTAGGTTGCAAAGTATAGTTATAATCACTAAATGAATTAGCCTCAACAACTCTAAATGATAGCTCAGTTTGGATAATGAACTTTGTAAGTGCTTTTCTACATCTATCCTCACTATAACTAGTAGCAACCAAATTACAAGTTTGTGAATCACCAACCTCCTTCTTAATTTCAAAACCCTAAGTATTTTGTTTAGGATCAAGAAACCTATTAGGATTCTTTTTGCAGATATCCAAGTGTCCTGGCATACTTGAGGTCCCATTGTGTCTAGAATGAGATCTGAAAACTTGTTTACAATAATCACATCTGGATGTTACATTACCTTCTTCATCAGGTTCATTCTTGGTAAATGAATCCCATACAATTGAAGACTCCCTAGACGATTTTCTCTTACCCATTGTTGGGGTTCTTGGTGGCAATTAAGGAGACTTCGAATGATCGATTTTCCCGTCTTTGATTTTCCCATCTAGAAAATCATTAACTGAGACCCATTAACTCAAATCAAACTTAGTTTCTAAATAATATTATCACACAAGCAGACATCCCATTAAGTTCTGAAAAAACAAGTAGACATCTCAATAAGTTCAGACAAGACAAGCAGACATCTTAATAAGTTCAGACAAAACAAGCAGACATCCTAATAAGACAATAAGTTCAGACAAAACAAGAAAACTTAAATTTTTCTAAGTTTAAGAAGATCATAATCAATGGGATGTGTAGCAATGGTTGGTTGTTTCGGTTGAGCTCATATTTTAGCATCTATTGTGTTTGGTTTCTGTTTTATCTATTAAAAACTTATTTTTGGGTAATCATTTGCTTATGAGTGTTGTTTCAATCTTCTTATTCACTACAAATACTACAAGTTAGCATGCTCTGTCTTTATTAGATCACTGTTCAAACTTTCTTTATGTTCCTCAAAATGGGGTAAGCTAAATCATTCTCATTTTAATCTATTGGATGTTATATTTCAAGATAAGTTCATTCTGTTGTCCAGTTACCAGATCTCTCATTCGTCCAGTTACTATATAATGATCTAATTGTGCAGATCTAAAAAATAACTAATAGTGCAGATCTAAAAAATTTACTTTGAACTTAGAAGTTCAAAAAATAATAGTGCAGATCTAAAAATATAATTTGAACAACTAATAATCTAAATAGTGGACATCTGAAAAGCAATTAATAGTGTAGATCTAAAAAAACATAATTTGAACTAAGAAGTTCAAAAAATATGGACGATACAGAGAGAGAGAGAGTATACCAGATCTCTCATTCGTCGTCAGTAGTTGAGCAAATAGATATCGCCTTCATTGTTAAGCAGTCGAGCAACCAGATCTCCCCTTCATCATCGAGCAGTCGAGAAAACAGGATCTCTCCTTTTTCGTCGAGCAGTCGAGCAAGTCATCTCTTTTGTCTCTTTACTCGACTGTCGAGTTGTGAGGATTGAGTATAAGGGGAAATTAGGTATGCGAAGTGGGAGAGGCGAGAGCGAGACAACGAGAGTCTCGAGTTGTGGGGATTGGGAGGACTGATGAGAAGGGAAAATCAAGTTTACGAGAGGCGAGAGCGAGACACCGAGAGTGTCGAGTTGACGAGTTGAGGGGAGAATTGAGAAAAGTAGGGCAAATTGTAGATGTGTGTGTGTGTGTGTATATATATATATTAGTGCGGTTCAGTGTGGTTTTTTCACAAAAACCGCACATCAAACCAATCTGAGCTTATTTTTAACTTATACAACCGAAACAAATCGCCAGAAGTGCAAAAACTTACCGAACCGCATCGGTTTGGTCCAGTTCAGGCGGTCTGGTAGGTTTTCTCGGTTTTACTTACACCCCTACTCTTTCCTACAAGTGATCCCATCCAGGATTGGAAAACCGCTATATGAGGACTTTGAGATCTAATAAAATATGGTTCTTTCGAAATAAGATATCAAAGTGATTTTCTTCATTTTTCCAAATAAGTAAACCATGTTACACTATTCGAGTACTTCCAGTATAATATAGTACATATATGATACTGAACAATAAATTTTTGGAAAAATTACATTTTAACAGCTGTACTTTAGGATCAGTTCCACTTTAAACCTAATACTTCAAAAAGTTTAGACCTTGATAACTCATATTACAAAAATGTCTAGTGGTAGAGATTCCGTCCAACTTCTGGCTAAAAATATTTTATTCTTTCTAGTCTCTAATTCCTTAGGAAAGCTCTGCTAATATTTTCCTGACTATCACATTCAGATAAGATATGTAGGATGATCAAGGCAATACTTACTGCTCGTCTAGGCTCGCATCTTAGTTTCTGACGGGCCAGGGCTAACACTATGGTTATTGGATCACGAGCATCACTTTATTAACAATGAATCAAATAGAAAAGAGATAAATATCTGAAAGCATTCCCCTTCTTAGTTCTTGGTGCACGCTTTAACTTGTTGAGGGCCGTAACATATATCACTTTATTGAGCTTGCATACAAGTTAGGATTCCTAGGAGAAAAATAGCCTATTTTCTTATCCCCCTAGTATTAACAGTACTCCCATAGCCACTGGTTCATCACCAAAACAGGATGAACATAGGCCAATGGTAGCCCGAGTTTCCCATGCAGTTCATGCACGAGACCTTCTTAATTTTTCTCTCTTCTTCCTTGCTAGAATGCCACAAAACTTTTCTTACTCTTTGCTCCACGTCTTGTGATACCTCAACATTCAATCATGCTCCCAATGTAATTCTTCATTTGCTGTACAACTGTAGCAACATAGTTATTCTTCTTTCTCCTTATATGAGCAATGGCTCAATCTTTGTATTTTTGTATAAATTCTCTAGTCAATAATCAATAGAAGGGAAAATTCATTTTATCTTACTGTTTAAGAAATTCAACTTGGTATCAGAGCTAACCAGCTCATTCCTGCAAAATCCCTCGAAGCATATCGACTTCTTCAGCCACTATTAACAGAGCAAATGTAGCTGCAAATGAAAATGTTGATGCAGCTGCTGATCAAAATACAAACCAAGTTCTTCCCACTATAAATTAGGTTCCCAATATAAATCCCAATCATTTTTCAGTTCCTACCTTCTCAAATCTTCTACCAAACAACATGATAATAGTGTCAATCCATCTAGGAACAATTATGTGTTCTGGAAGTCCTAAATATTATCAATAGTACGAGCCTATGATCTTGAAAACTATCTTTTCGGTTTACTCCCAATACCAGATGAATTTATTCCTAACCCTTCCTACACTGAAGCCACTCATCTTTAGCGTTCCCCATTTATTTTAACCCCTGATTATGTTGTTTGGAGATGTATGGACCAACATTTAATGAGCTGGTTGCTTTCCTCCATAACTAAGGCCATGTTGTTCGCTACACTACTTCTCATAAGGTTTGGAGCACTCTTGAACAAACCTTTACTTCTCAATCCAAGGCTCGAACTCTCCAGCTTCGATTTCAGCTCCAAACAGTCTAGAAAGGTTCGATGAGTGTCGATGACTACATTTTTGAGATGAAATCAATTGTAGACAGTCTCTTAGCTTCTGGCCCGAACATCAATTATGAAGACCTTCTCCTATACATATTCGAAGGACTTGGGAGTGAATATTACCCAATGGTCATCAACTTAACATCCAGATATGAGTCTATAACCATCCAGGAAGCTCAATATCTCCTTCAAAGTCAAGAGCTGCACATCGAACATTTCAATAGCCAAAATGTTATTGATTTCATTAATCCCTTAGCAAACTTAGCCAACTTCTAGAAATAATAATAGAGGACCACAACAATCCAATTTCACTCCCAACAAAGGTTCAACTCCTAATTTCAAAGATTGTGGTAGAGGACGTGGAGGTAGGACTGACTTAAGACCTGTTCGCCAAATTTGCAGAAGAATGGGACACACTGCCTATAAATGCTATAGTCACTTTGATTATGATTTTCACCTTGCTAACCCCATAACAAACCCTCAGTATTCTCACAGCAACTCCTAGAACAGTTTAATCTCCCAATGAAACAGACATGCTACCTTCATGGCTTCATCTTCCTCCCCCATTGATGATGCCAATTGGTACCTGACAGTGGTGCCACCAACCACATTACCAATGACTTGTCCAACATGTAACTCAAGTCTGAACACAAAGGTAAGGGTAAGCCAGCTGTGGGAAATGGTGAGTTACTCCAAATCTTTCATATTGGTCATTCTACACTGCCTACTTCAATTGTCGCTTGATCAACTTCTCTGTGTTCCCTTATCTACAAAATTTTTTCTTAGTTTCTCTAAATTATTTATGGATAATGAAGTTATTGTTGAATTTGACTCTGTGTTTTGTTTTGTTAAGGACAAGATTTCGAAGGAGGTTCTTCTGTAGGGAGTGCTTAGAGATGGACTATATCATTTCCGCACTTCTCAACTACACCAGAAACTATTTTTGCCTGCTCTGTCTTCTTTCATTTCAGCTTTCTATTTTTAGCTCAATCTAGAAGCAATCATAATGTTAACTTGTGACATTCTAGGCTAGGCCACCCTTCTCTTTTAGTACTGCATAGTTTCTCTAAGTATGTAAATCATAAGTTCAATGAAAAAGAGTTTGAATTTTGCAATGACCGTCCTATGGGAAAATTGCATCAAAATTCCTTTACCTCCTCTCTTACTAAGTCTAAAGAACCCTTTGAACTCATACACTTTGATGTTTGGGGTCCTGCTCCTATAACTGGCACAAATGGGTTTAGGTATTATGTAATCTTTGTGGATAATTATAGCAAGTTTACTTGGATTCTTCCCCTTAAACTTATTTGATGTAAAATATGTTTTTGTTAATTTTCTTACCTACATTGAGAGGTAATTTCAATACAAAGTAAAATGTCTTCAAACTGATTGGGGAGGGGTATTTCAAAGCTTAGCACCTATTTTAAGGGACTTATGAATTATCTTTAGACACCTTTGTCCTCACTAACACCAACAAAATGCCAGTGTTGAGAGAAAGCATAGAGACATCACTGAAAATGGCCTAACTCTTTTGTCTCATCCTAATTTTCCCCTCAGCTTCTGGTGGGAAGCCTTTTATACCTCCACCTACCTAATCTAAATTCTTCCAACACCTTCACTCAGTCACAAGTCCCCTTTTGACATCCCATTTCACCAAAAACCAGACTATGCCATCCTAAGAGTCTTTGGCTATGCATGTTTCCCCTTCCTTAGGCCTTACTCCAAATAAAAGTTCAATTTTCATACCATAAAGTGTGTGTTCCTAGGTTATAGTAAGTCCCACAAAGGTTACAAATGCCTAGATCCTAAAACAAATAGAGCATATATCTCTAAAAGTATTGTGCTTAATGAGCATGATTTTCCATTTAAGTCTCTTTTACCTGCAAAATCTTCACATGTTTCTCCCACTATTGTTCTTCTACCTCCTAGCAGGTTATCTCATAGCTCCTGTACTCCAATTAGTCCACCTCTAACAAGTTCTATAATAGAAGATCCTCCCTCAATTCCTGCCCCTACTGACAACACTGCATCAAATTCAGGTAATCTTCCTACTTCTCCTGTCTCTTTTCACTCTAACTCACCAGATTATTCTATTGTCACACATATTATTCCTTTTCTTCAATCCTTCCCAAACACTTCCTCTGCTTCCTCCCAACCAACAAAAAATTTTCACAGCCAAGCTCACATCTCACTACATAGAACCTAAGCCTGTTAAGGAGGCCTTAGCTCAACCATAATGGAAAAATGCAATGTTAGATGAGGTTCAGGCCTTACTTAAACAGAAAACTTGGACCCTTGTACCTTATCAACCTGACATGAACATTGTCTCCAACAAATGGGGTTTTTTAGTCAAACAAAATCTTAATGATTTTCTTTAAAAGCATAAGGCTCGATTGGTTGCAAAAGTCTTTCAACAAAAAAGGATTGACTACTTTAATACATATAGTTGTGTTATCAAGCCTTGCACAATTTGAGTTATCTTAATCATTGTTGTCAGCAAAGGGTGGTATATCTAACAAATAGATATCAATAATGCCTTCCTCAATGACAAGCTGAATGAGGTTGTTTACATGTCCCAACCACTTGGCTTCATTGATCCATGTAAGCTTTCCCATGTTTGCCTCCTTCACATGTCTTTTATACGGGTTGAGACAAGCACCTCGAGCATGGTTTGACAGTCTGAAACATACACTGAAACAGTGGGGCTTCACTAACTCAGTTTCAGATGGTAGTTTATTTCCCAAGCTCCTAGACAATGTCATCACCTTGATAATAATCTATGTTGATGACATCTTGATTATTGGAAGTTGTCCTATCTTCATTCAACACTTAATGCATGCACTACATATCAAGTTTTCCTTGAAGGCCCTTGGATTTCTGAGTTAATTTCTAGGCTTTGAAGCTACACGAGATGATTCTGCTAGGATCGATAGGTTTTAAAATTAACTAAAAAATAAGTTTGAACCACGAACGGTTCGTGAGCGTAATATAAAATAATTCAATTAACTTATTTAATCGAAATAAATAATTTAAAACCAAACAACGTGTGATTATGCATATACGATATTAAACGAGAAGATAAGGTTAGAAATAATTTTTCACATATACCTTGTATCAGAGAATTTTTGAACAGACGGAATTCCTTCGAGCGTTCTTCAAGCTTCGGGATCCGAATCACGCGCTTGAACTCCAATAACGATTTGTGAATTTTGTCCACCAACAACCACCACTTAATTTTATAAATATATCTAACGAGAATTTTGTGTAGAAATTTGAGTGTGGGCTCTCAAAACGATTGAAGGAAAAAATCGAATAGTTTTCCTTCAATGCTCTCTCAGTTGGCGGCAATCACTAGGGAGGGGAGAACTTTTTTTTCTCTGTATCTGATATGAGATCTATATCTCCATCTCTCTGTAATCAAATTGCTATTAGATATTTATAAAATCTAATTTTTGATATTTACAAATATACCCATATATTTTAAATTTTTTAAAATTCACCCCCACATATTCAAATTTCCGAAAACCAGTATATCTCCACAGTATTAGAGCTGTATCGAAATTTATCAAACCAATTAATAGATTTAATTGATCATTGTCAATTAATTAATTAATTTATTTTTATTTACTAATTATCCAATAATAATAAACTAATTTATTTCTATAAATAATCACCCTTAGCTATTTAAGTGACATCACCCATCACATATAGGTGTAAGAAATATGCCTTGGCACCAAAACACATTTTGATCTAATTTAATTCGTTTCTCTATTATTGTTCTCATGAGCTATTTCTGAGACCGAATGAACCCACATGAACAAAGCTAATGATTCAAATATCCGACGAATTTATCTTCATAAATTCTCAACCTATTTAATCCTGACATCGTACGACTCTACTATGGGTTTGATGCCGAATCAACTCTCGATTCATGCACGCTACTTTTCTGTAGGTGTAAATAAACCATTTTTATTTTCACGGTCCACGTAATATTTTAACATAATACCCATCGTGAATATCAGTAACAAGAGTAGAATGTAAAATTATCATTTTACCCCCCATTGTTATTATTTTCTTAACTTCTTTATTGACTGTGAATAAGAAAGACATAATAGAATTGTCTCGTACAATTCATAAGTCTTAATCAATTCATTGAATACCTGACCAGATTAATTTATTCAGACACCCATCAATAAATTATAAGATGATATTGTTGTTTTCACAATCCAATTACGTATGTCCATATCTGTGAATCACGTAACTCCAACTTAATTGAATTACAATCCCAACAACTGAGGTATTGCCCGTTAATTTGAACTCACTTATTTGGCATATCAAAGATTGTAACTAACTAAGTCAAGTTACGTATTCACCTCAAGATTAAGGTAATTATGAAAATACCCTTAAGGTGTAGCGATTAGATTTAAAGCTACGTAAACGGTTTTGGGCTCTAAACTAATTTGTTACCGGTCTATTCAACATGTTCATAACATGTCTAGATTAACCGTTTGAGTCTCCATTCCCATGCCCCATGACTGGCATCCATTGGTTCAACCTAATAATCGTAATCATATTCGATTGCCGAGTCGATTCTAAGACTGCGAATATCGTTTTAAACTTTCTTAGAAGAGTTCATCTGAAGACGTCTCTGTCTTCACTCTTCGTTCGTTGATGAAAATTTCAAAACTTGAGTAATTTATTAACACACTTTAATTTAAAACGAAACTTTCAATTTATTTATAAAAAATTTAATAATACTAATGTCTGAGAAATAACTAAATACAAATAAGTAGTTATTACACGCTATTTTATGGACATATTTCAACAGATTCTGGTCTTTATCCCAACCAAAACAAGTATGTTCTGGACCTCTTAGAAGGACAAACATGTCTATTGCCAATCCTTGTTCTACTCCATCGTGTCCCACACATAAGTTGAGCTCCATTGGCACTGCTTTTCAAGACCGTACTCTCTATCATAGTGTCATTGATGCTCTACAATATCTAACAATGACAAGGCCTGACATATCCTTTGCAGTTAACAAGTTAAGCCAGTTTATGTTTTCTCCAAAAAAATCTCGCTGGACAGCTTGCAAACAGGTGCTTCGATATCATAAAGGCACAACTCTGCTTGGTCTTCTCTTCAAACCTTCTTCCAGACTTACAATTGAAAAATATTCAGATGCTGACTGGGCCATCTCTATCGATGATCACAAATTAAGAAGTGGGCATTGTTTCTTTTTTTTGTGGCAATTTGTTAACTTGGAGCTCCAAAAAGAAAACAGTCGTTGCTCACTCCAATGCTGAGTCTGAATATCATGCCCTGGCTCTAGCAGCAACTGAAGCTATGTGGTTCATCTCTCTTCTCAAAGAACTCAACATCCATCTACCAAAGGAACCCACTATTGGTATGACTATCAAAGTGCAGGGAGCCTTACTTCAAATCCTGTTTTCCACTCCAAGACCAAACATATTGAAGTAGATGTACATTTCATACAAGAAAATGTCCTCTCCAAAATTCTTGAAGTGAGATACGTACCAACCAAGTCATAAACAGTAGACATCCTCATTAAAGCTCTCCCTCCTAGTCAGTTTGTTCTACTTCGTGATAAGCTCAATGTGTTTTCAACCCCTTCTCGCTTGCGAGGGATGACAGCACTCCCATAGCCATTGGTTCATCACCAAATTAGGGATGAGCAGAGGCTGATGGTGCTGAAGTTTCCCATGCAGTTCGTGCACAAGTTCTTCCCCATTTTTCTCTCTTCTTCCTTGTTGGAATGCCACATAACTCTTCTTACTCTTTGCTCCACGTCTTGTGCGACCTCAACATTCAATCATGCTCCTAATCATTAGCTCAAAAACCTAGATTATTTTTTTCTCTTTCCTCAACTATAAGTCTTCCTTTACTATACATGCAACAAATTTATTATTCTTTCTCCTTATATGAGCAATGGCTCAATATTTATATTTTAGCATGAATTCTATAGTCAATAATCAATAGAATGGCATTTTATCTTGTTTTTTAAGAAATTAAACTCCAAGAGAATAAGGAAAGAGAATTATCTTCTCAGAGAGAACAAACACAATATTATGCACCAAAATAGGACTATACGGAGCCATTCTGAATGACCTATAATGGATTCTACTACACTAGCCAAGAAAGAGTGTATAAGACTCCATTTGTCCATGTAGGTGAGGGGAGTAAGGTAACGCACTGGTTAACACAGTCCATCTGTTTCATGGGAGTTCAGTGAAGGAGGAGAAGAGTCAGTAGCAGTTAAAAAATGAAAATTCAGTAAACTCCAAAGCTAGGAGTTCTATGTCTAGGTTGAGAGTTTCCCGAACTTGATGACATGACTCAGGCTTGGTCACATTACTTCGCTGAAGCTGAGTTCTGACACTCGGATTGGGTCGAGTGTTGCAACTCGCTGATGAGTCAGGTTTGATGGGCAATAGTTTAGACGAGCCTTTGTCTGGTAAATTTGAAGTGTTCTCTGCTCGATCTAAACTTACATCTGTTGGTGTTGGTTCACTGTCGAGCCGATCTGAATCAAATCAAATTTCCTTCCCAAAAACTCACATCTGTGTTAGACATTAGACTTGCATGAGTCCATCTGAATTTTTTGTCAAGTTCTGGGTTGACGTCACACGCTAAGTACCATGGTTGAAATTGAGAAATTGTTCAGGTTTTGGACTTAATATGGCTTGGTTGTGTCAGAACTTTATGGTCGTGCTTCTGTCATGACCGAGCTATATGATATGATTTGGCCTTGGCTGGCCATTGCAATTTTAGCCTGGTCATTGTCAAACTGTGGTGGGGACTTTTACGCCTGTGTTCGAGGCCTTGCTGCTTCTAAGGTGGTGTCTTGGTTTACCAGTGTTTGACATTTTCCCCTTATTTCTTAGTCTCACATTTTTTGTTAAAACTATGCTATTTTTTTTTTCTTCTAGCTTTGTATGTTGCTTTCGTTGGAATCAAGATTGAATTGTTTATACAATGATTAGGACATTTTGATTGCAATATCTGGCAAGGTTTAGGAAGATTTACTTGCTGAACTCTTTCGGGATTTTGATTTGCTAGGTTTAACTATGGGCAGGGTTGAGATTTTCTTCTATAAAATTGTAATTGAACACTAGCTGTATTTCATAATACTCGATATAATTATCATCGACCTATTATTCAAAATGCATTCCCCTCTATAATATAGTACTACTTATAAGACCTAATATTTATACACATCTCATATCCTTAAGTTTCAAATCTTGTTCTATTGATTAATTATGATAATTTTCACACTTGATACCTTAAATAAAATTATTAAATCTATAATACTCCATTATAGATATTAAGCGCATAGGTTATTGTGATTACAAAATAGATTTTATTAAGAGATTCTATCTCATGTACTTACAAGTATCTATGAACTCTACTATTGAGAATATATACATCCCCATTATCCAATAACATAATCATCTAACCTGCACAATATGTTGACTCATAGAATTTGATTTCACTACAACATATATGGAATTCTATAGGAGGCAGAATACGCTCTAAAAAGTAATCATCGAAATTCCCGAGGTGCATGTGTTAATCGATCTTGTAGAAAGTCCGTATTTTTCATAGGGTATTATGCCCCTACGAAGAACGCTATTGTTTTTGTTTTTTTATAGAATTTTTTAGCTCCTAAAGAATGGTATTTAATAGGATTTTTAACCCCTAACAAATTTGTTAACATGTATTTTTGATCCTTATGAATTAACATTCATAAATATTTTTATACCATATAAAAAGAGAACTTTTAGATTCATTGAACTTATGTAATAAATTTTAGTTATATATTATACCTTTCATAAGTTACTTTTATTAGCATTTTATAAATGTTATTTTTTACAATCAATTTATAAATACTTGTTTTACATACCTATTTGACACATTCAAATTTATATACAATATTAATGAGATACTTAATAGTATTAATACTTCATTTTGTTTTACAAAATACATCACTAGACTAAAAAGTATCATTACTTAGTCTAACTAATATGCATGTATCATTCATTTTAAAAAGTAAAAAACATATAAAAGTTTCACAAATGCTATTGTTTGTTAGCAGCTTCTTAGCCTCAAATTTTCAAATTTTGATGCCATGTTTAATACCCTTAAGTGATTGTGGGCCGGCATTTTGAAGGGAACATAGTTACCATAATGAACAAAATATGAGTCAATAATGAACAAAAGCATCTTTTCTTTAACAAAGTCAATCATCTATGCAATTAACAACTCCAAGTCCCCATGGATGATGGAATGTAGCAAAAATATATAGAACCTATCGACACCTAAGAAAAAGATCATCTTTTCATCAATAATAAAATCTTTGCTAGAAGCATTATAAGAGCTGAAAATCAGCCTTTTAAAAGCATGAGAATCCAGCACAATGGAATTAAATGCGGATGAATGACCATTCAAAATGCAAAGCCGATACTTTGAATGACCAATCAAAAGCTCCGGCAAGGCACTCGCAGGATCACCAGCATGATCCCTTTCCAGTTGCAACATTCCACACAGCATATATGAAAATTAAAGATAACAAAATATGTGAAACAAAGCAAATGTCGAATCAACATCTAATAGTAATCAAGAACTTTCCCAAGTGCTTTAAAGACAAATCTAAGGAGGTTAGAAAACAGAGAAGTGAGAAACTGAAAGAATAAATCCTCTCTAAAGCTCAATTATGAGCTGAAATCCCATCCATCTTCCCTTGAGCAGCTAAGAACCTTTATTTTAAGCAGCTCTGATCTGCACACGACAAGAAAAATGGACCGTAGCGGCGGTTTTGGTGTATATGGCGGCGGTTTCAAACCGCCTGTAAAATTGTACGGTAGTTATAGAACCGCCGCCAAAGCGGACGTCGCTAGAAAACCGCCCGAGGACCGCCAGTGTATTTTCGATCTTTTGCGGCGGTTGTGGAACCACCATTAAAGAGGCCCTATTCTGGCAGTTTATGTAACCGCCGCCAAATAATTTTATTGTGAAAAAAGTACAGGCGGTTATTCAACCGCCGGTATAATTAAATTGCATTAAAAAAACAAAAGCTTTACCCTCTACCTGCCTTGTGACCCAAGTACACTCTACTGCTGTATAGCTCCAATGAATATAACTCCTCAACTGCAATAATAGTTAAGGCATCAGACTGGCATATGAGACTTAAAAACTCTCCCTACCACATCAAATTTTCAAATTTAATTTAGCACATTTGAACTCAGTACGTTTTCACTCAAGTCAATATATCAAATTGAAATATCACTTCTCCCTTCACGCATAAACAAGAAACAACTCAAGGTCCAAAGACTCTAAACTAGACAAAAGAAAATACTTTAAGAGATCTCTACTAAAATGATGGGCCAATTACATTAAGAGTGAACATGCAAAACAAACTAAATAAAATTTTAACAGAGTCCACATCCTTACCGTACTAACTTCTTAACATATTTTGGTAAAGGGAGGGAAACATAAGAGCTGAGCAATAACAATGAGAATAAATAAAAGTCACCCACATCCTCATATGAAAATCCAATAAGATGCCTAATTTGCAAAGCAATCAGAGAACTTTGAAGACCATTATGGTAAGAGAATCCACATCGAATTCAGAATCAAAACCTCATCATTTTGGCTTGCTTTATGTAAGACTTTCATAAAAATGTAATACTGCAGAAAATTTTACCTTATTGCTTACACAACCAACTACAAGCATACATTCCACAATGATCCAGAGTAGAGTACTGACAATCTAGATAAAAAAATAAGATTGTCTGCATGAAAGTTTTATATGGAGTGTGGAGCTTGAACAAGTGAAGCTGGTGTTGCATAACACTGAAACATTTTTCCCTCTTTCAAACAAAAAAATTAACCCAAGACATATCTCCTACTAAATCACTCATATAAATTATGAGTAGGAAAAAAAAGCTATAATTAATAAAAAATTAAGCAACTAATTTAAGCCTATTAGTAATTATTTTAGGTATAATTTTATAGGAGAAGTTGTTGGCTACATAATATCATTTTCCACTTGTTATTACCATTTACCATATTCTCTAGCCACATCATCTCATTCAAAAGTAGTGGGCCAAAAAGGACCATGTATAAACTTAAGACCATAAAGGAAAATCACCATGAACACATAACATAAACACTTTAGACAGAAGCTGATGGTAGTCATCATAGATAGTTTGATGATAGATAGTTTCATTGTTACCTTCAAAGTTGAACACACCTTGCACTAAATTTAACTACGGCATCTGCATAAAAAATATAATACAATGCTTCATATAAAATATAACGAAAGTCATAATCAGAAGAGGGTAACAGTTAAGGAGCTGACATTGGCATTGGTTCTTAGATATTAATAATTCAATGCCAGACAATGCAAGTCTTTAGAACAACAAAAATCGGTTACAAAGAAGAAAAAAAACACCATTAATATAGAGCATAAAAGAAGAAAGGAGAACAGACCTAGCCTAAAGAAAAGCCACTTCATGTACCCGCAATACATAAAGAATCATGTCCCTTTTTAAACTAACTATTCCACACCAAAGCTTGGGCAACTATGATTTTGCAACTTAAATTCCAATCTGTTTATTTGAATTACTGACTCATTAAGGACCAAAGTTGGAAGTTGGAACCATTGAACAATCCGAAAAAACAAGAAATACATCCCTTTCACATTCTCCTGCTAGCTAAATAAATCCTTATATTGACAAATATACCAGCTCAGACTACATTTCAAAACTTACTGAGAAAAACAAGCATGATAAATTTATGATATAAAAGGAACACATAGGCGTAGCTCGAAAAATTGACCTGTTTCCTAAACAAGTTGCACCTCTCAATCTCTCAAGAAGTCTTGCCCTAGCTTAAGAAACCTTGAATTTCTGTGTTCTCCTCAAACGATCTAAATTCAACAGCAGATTGAGGGATTGGAGTCATCCACCATGTCATAAATCCCGCATTCTTCAATAATATCTGCTAAATAACCTTACTTTGGCATGCTCATAACTGATAGAGCCACCTTTGACACATCCACCTTGTTAAATAACACCATACGCTACACAAAGCTTTCAAAAACACATACCAAATACAGACTGAAAATTGCGGCTTGCCAAGCCAGAGACAAGGGTCTGATGCAAGGAAGAATTCTCATAGAACAAAACCTCATGTAAAATCGCGAGATTATAGAGACAATACACTCGTCTATAGTAGTCAGTAAGTCGCTAAAATCTGAAGCAAATATAAAATATCTAAATGGAATCATCACTTTTCTTGCTACTATAAAGATCCCGAAGAACAAAATCCTAGAAACACATACCAGAGAACAAGAAACAGTGGTTCAAGAGACAAAACAGAGATTCGGAAAAAGAGACCAAACCAGAGAACCAGAAATAGTGGCTTCCGCTCAACTTGAATATTCAACCTAGCCCTCTATTATTCGACGTGGTTGAGGCGAGGGTCGGGGCTGTCTCTTCTTCGATGAAATCCAGAACCAGAAAATTCTTCGACGAACCTAGCCCTAGTTCGTTCTTTGTTTTTGAACGAGAAAGAGAGGGAAGCTAATCGACGAGGCTCTAATCTCTCTTCTTCGACGGGGAGAAGCTGCGAGAGAGAGGTTCTCCGTGTTTTGAATTTTAAGAGAGAAGCAAATCACGAGAGAGAGGGTAATCAAGAGAGAGAGGGTAACCCTTACTCTAACTCCCGTTCTTTATTTTTTAGTCCCGTTTTATTTTTTACTTTTTAACAAGATTTTTTAGGAGGTTCATATAAAATCTTCTTGTTTTATTTATTTTATTAGAGAAGGTTACAAATCCTATATTTTAAAGCTGTAGAATCTCATATTTATTGTAGTGATTCATCATAGATAAAACTAATCAACCTATTAGATACAAGTTCAAATTCTCTCAAGATAATGAGCACTCGTAATATTATAATAATGAGTAATGATTTTCTTAAGATAATACTTTACAAAAAATCAGATTCATTAATCTTTTCATTACATTCCAAATGCACTAGTACGTTAGATGTGTACTATGAGTTGCCAAGTACCGTATCAATGTGGGTTCCTCCATCAATTTCACCATTTAAGATTCCCATCTCGTTAAGGTGATCAATTACTTTCAATAAGTGATCTCTAACAGGAGATCCATATTTCATCTTAGCATTCATAAAATCTTTCATGGCTTCTAGTTTAGCTGGTTACCTTCGGTTTCTAAATAGTTCCTAGAGGTTAAATATAACTCTAGATTCTGTGGTCATGGATTGATGTTGTTGTTGTTGTAATATGACAGACATAGATGCAGTTTCCAAATATTTCCATTGAGCTTAAACATAATTTTAGTCGCTGTGAACATGGATTGATATTGTTATTGTAACACATCATACATAAATGATAGCAAGTAACGACGGACAAACTCATCCTTCCAACTCCATCTAGAATACGCATTCATTTCCTCTTTAGAGGAAAATTCAGTGTCGTACTAGAGGACAAGGATCCGTGAGAAAATATTTAATTCCCTCAACAGTTAAGATAATGTCCAGGTTATGCGTCCAATCAACATAGTTTGTTTCATCAAAATTATTTTCTTTCAATATGATGCTAGAAGACTCATGGATGGCATTTTTAATTACTGAAAAAAATAACAAAATCTTAATTACAACATGCAATTGTAATTTAAGCATACATAATAACATGTAATAAAAACTCAAAAATAAACATGCAACTATACTCAAAGATATCCCAACTTTCATAAACATACGCATGCATAATTATTAAAACCTAGTAATAACTAACATTTTTCTTTAATCTCTCGAAATAAGTAATAATAACTATTTAGCGGGATATTACATAACTGATCGAGTGTACACCGTTATTTCATCTTCCAACTCGTGCTAACTGGATAACTCCTGCTTAGGCACGTCGTTCCTAGTTACAAACTTATCAAGGTGATCATACTACTAATCTATTTCAAGATTAGGGAGCCTCCAAGATCAAAGATGAGATTCTCTAGCATCTTACTATAATCCAATAATGGAGACAGTGTTTCGATTAAGAATCTCACTCCCACTTAAATTTTTAAGATGTGAGCTTTTATTACTGTGAGTCACTAAATGTCATTAAATAATTAGGTAACCTAATATTTAGTAACCTACCTTGATTAGTTAAGCATGCTAAATTAGTAATTTTTAGGTTAATACAAATTTTGTCTAAACCCTAATAATCCTACAATTTACTTAAAATAATTAAATATCTATGAACATTATGAAAATTAAAAATTGAATCTCAATTAGCCAAACTAAATAACTTAAAACATGCTTCTGGGATCAGCCATGCCCCTAATTGACGCTACTTAATTTTATCTTTCATTATGCAATTACAAAGGCTTATCCTTTAAGAATCCTAAAGTACATGGTATCAAAAAGTGATCATGAATAAAAAAAAGTTATCTAAGCATGTTTAGGAATAAAACATAATATTTGAAATGATAGACCACGTAGATAAATATAAAAAATATCTTAAAAGATAATTCTATCCTTGCATAACCATAATCCTATCTTAATTAAAAGAAATAGATATTCAAGAGAGGGCTGAGACGTCATCCACCACCTCTACAAATGTTCACCGTAGCCTTACTGTTATGTCTACCACCTGCAACCATGAAGGTCGCCCTCGCCAGGACTTGCGATCACTGCCTTATCTACAATTTCTGCCATTGCGCGTGCCGCCATTGCTCGTGTAGTGGCTCACTGTTGTCGTATGAAAATAGCACGACAACTACAACCGCGTAGACTATTAGCATTCCCGCTACTGTTGTACCACACAATAGTTGCCCGCGGTGCAGCTGCCTTATCGTTCGTCATTTGTTCTTCGACTCCTCTTTTGTAAGCTTTGGTTCTCCATCCAATTTAAACTTTTACATCATAAAAATTTTAACTTTTTAAAGAAAACTTATAAGAATTATATTGAAATTAAATTGAAAATAAGAGAAAAATAACCTCTTCGTAGGTTGTCCCTCTAATTATGTAATCGACATACAATTGCATGTGAATATCTACAAAAAAGAGAGAGGGTTCTGGGAATCATAAATATTCATAGGGTATTCATTTTTTGTACTAGGCAATACATTATTGTAAAAAAAGTCCACGAGAATAATAACACTTGGCTTATGAATCCTATGGGGTTTAGCTCATGAGAACAAGATATTTAATCAATAGTTATTTATAAATTAAAATATTTATTATTCACAGCCTAGTGAAGCTGAGCACTTTACTAAGATAGACTGTAGTTCATTAACTCTATTATGTAGAGTGACTAACCTTAGTCACTAGTGTAGTCCCTGGTTAATGTGCTAGTGCGTTTGGAATGTATTGAATGAAGTACTGAGTTTTATTTCAGTAATAGTAATATCTTTAGAAAATCATAACTCATTGCTGTTATTTTATGAGTGCTCTTAATCTTGAGAGAGAGAGTTATGAACTCATATTTAATGATTCAGTTGATTTGATATACCTTGATTGAGATTCTGTGAGTCAATATATCTATAGGTAAGACATGAATGGGTTGTTAGATAATAATGAGGCATATATTCTCAATAGTAGAGTCCATAAACACTTTTAAGAAGTGACATAGTACGACATGACATAATACGTTTATGTGACTATAGCAATCTAAATACTTAGAATCTCTAATGGTTTAGTTATAGATTTGATAAATTTTCTTGATGAGTCAAGTATGAAAATTATCATAGTTAATCAGTAGGATGAGATTTGAAACTCAAGGAACAAGAGGTGTATATTAGGTAGATAATACTTGATATAATTATACATAGTGGTATATAATGGAGGCGTAACACATAATGAATAATAGATCGATGACAATTACATCGAGTAATATAAAATACAAATGAAGTTCAATTACAATTTTATAGTGTGATAAATTAGAACTAATAATTAATTAATCTAATCATGGATTTAGTCAGTAGATTTTATTAATTATATAGTCATGGGTATTTTAGCTTTATGGTCTCCGAGCTAGTCTATAGGTTACATGTATTGTCATAATGGTAATAAATAGGTAAGACATGGATACCTAATAGTTAACCAAGGTTTTCCTAATTTTAGTCATGAATATTATGAATTAAAATTGATTTAATTAGTTTTAATTAAGAGATAATTTTCAACTAATCCTAATTGTTGGATTCAACTATAAATAGGAGGATTCTCTCAGAGATTAAAAAATCATTTTAGCACCATTAGTGAGAGAAGGGAAAATTATAGGGAGACTAACCGTGAGGTATTTGATTCATAGTGGTTCACGAAAATTCTTGACAGTTTGTGGCACATCATGACGGTTGTCGGCAGTGGTTCATGGTTGTTGACATCGATGTGGGGTGGTGGCTACCTACATGTTTTTACTGTTTTTCACATAGATCGAGAACATGGTTTGTGCATAGATCTAAGATCAGATCATGACAAAAAAGCTTCGATTATTGGGGTTCACGCATCAAAGGTATGATTTCTATGTGTGTTCTAGATATATTTATTAGATATATATTGTTAAAATGGATACCCTATGAATTATTTTATTCGTAGAACCCTAACTCGTTTTGTGGGATTATTTTGGTTAAATCTCCCTTACATAACCGTTTACATTTTACGTGTATATTTTTGTTGGTTGTGTAATTAGAGAGACAACAATAAATATTTTTTTTCCTTATACGCTATATTGAATTGTTTAGAGATCTTGTAAACTTTCTTTGAGAAAGTTAGGATAATGTAATTTCAAACCGTGTTGAACATCTAATGGATGCAAAAAAGGGAACTGGAAAATGCATAAAGACTGGCGGTCGCGCTGCAGGTGGCTACAAAGCAATAACTTTGGTGTTTTGATCATTTTTCTGATGCAATATCGAATTGAGTTGATTCCATAGTCTCTAAAATTCTAATTTAAAGCTCGACATCTTGGTGCTTTGCGAAGAAGACCAAATTTGGAAGTTTTCCTTGTCAAATTTGAGGCGAACTTGATGTGTTAGTGTGATAGGAATTTTCCAGTTTTTGTGATTCGGTTCATCCAAACAAAATGAACCTTGCCATTCAACGGGCGACGGTGGCGGTGGCCGTCAGTGAGACATGTGGTGGAAATCTAAGGTAGACGGTTGCAGGGCCCATGGTTCACATCTCAGCCGATCTTAAAGTTCTATTTTTCAACTTTTGAATTAAGATATGATTAGGGTTGTGCAAGACTAGGGTTAATTTTAGATATTTATCTTTTATACCTAATAGTTTTTGTTTATTATATTTTATGCCTAGTAGCTTAGATAGTTTTATTCTATGCACATCATGTTTTAGATACCTTGTGGCTTTAGGTTTTAAAAAGGATAAGCAATTGTGATTTCGTAATGAAGATAAAATTAAGCATAATCGATTAGGGGCATAAAATGACTAACATAATAAGCATGTTATTAGGTTTATTTAAATGCATTGTGAATTTTAATAATCTTGATAGACATTTAATTAATGACTAATTAAAGATTCTTAGAATTTAGATAAAATTGTATTAACATAAATAAAATAATAACCGAGCTTGCTTGACTGATCACTATAGGTTACTAAAGATTAATTTAGATATATACCTAATGATATTGGGTAACCCACGGTAAGAATCACGCAACTTAGAAATCAAGTGGGAGTGAGATTCCTAATCGAAACCCATAGTCTACATTATTAGATCATAATAAGGTGTTATGGTACCTCATTTTCAATCTTGGAAGCTCTCTAAAGGAGGGTTTCTGAATTATCAGATATTACACATATAATATTCGTAATGATCACCTTGGTAAGTGAATAGCTATGAACGATCTGCCTACGCGAGAGAGAGAGAGAGAGAGAGAGAGAGATAGAGAGAGGGAAAGTGAGAGAGAGAGAGAAAGTGAGGAGAGAGAATGATGGAGAGATAATAAATAGATAAAAATAGAGAGACAGAGAGAGAGAGAGCGAGAGAGAGTGAGAGAGTGAGAGAGAGGGGGGAGAGTGAGCAAGAGAGAGAGAGAGAGTGTGTGTGTGTGTGTATGTGTGTGTGAGAGAGAGAGAGTGTGAGAGGGGGAGAGTGAGAAAGAGGGATGAAGAAAGAGAAAGAGAGAGAGTGTGAGAAACAGTGTGAGTGAGTGAGAGAGAGAGCGAGAGAGAGAAAGAGGGAGAGTGAGAGAGTGAGATAGCGAGATAAATAGATTGATAGATAGATAGATTGATAGATAGATAGAGATGGGGGGGAGAGAGTGAGAGAGAGAAACATATAGATAGATAGATAGAGAGAGGGGGGAGACATAGCGAGAGAACGAGAGAGAGCAAAAGAGAGAGAAAGTGGGAGAGATAGATAGATGGAGAGATTGATAGATAAAGAGAGAGAGAGAGAGAGAGAGAGAGAGAGAGAGTGGGAGAGATGTGGGAGAACGATAGAGAGAAGGATAGAGAGTGAGAGGGGGAGAGAGAAAGATAGATAGATAGAGGGAGATAGAGAAAGTGAGTGAGGGGGGTAGAGAGAGATATATAGATAAATAGATAGAGAGAGAGAGCAAAGCACACGTGAGAGATAGATAGAGATAGAGAGGGGGGGAGAGCGATGGAGAGAAAGAGAGAGAGAGAGAGTGAGTGAGTGAGAGAGAAAAAGTTGGTCTTTCCTCATCCATGCCCTGTAATTAGGGTTTTCTTCACCACTTGCAAGTTTCTTATCTGGCTTTTCCATCGAGCCGAACAAAATTCCATCAAGATCATGTCCTATAATGGCTGGAATGACCTGAGACTTTCATAAAACATAATTACTTCTGTTAAGCTTGATAAAAACCGAATTGCTCAGATTATTGGTGAAGAAGTTTGCAAACCTCCATTACTGCTTGAGGATGCACAAACATTTGTATTATTGTTGGATGCCTTTGGACGTGAGTCCTCTTCGGGATCCGATACCATGAAAATGGTTATAATCCTTAGAAATAAGCTTGCTTAACAGAGAAGAAGAAAGAAAGAGAAGAAATGAAAGAGAGAAGACAGTAATGGATCTTGATGATTCTTGGAGGTTTGATAAGCTAACTTATTTCATACTGAAGTAGTAAGAGGAACTATATTTATATCAATATCAATGCACGAGCTACGTCACAGATACAAGAAGTAATACACAAAGTATACTAACTCAGTACACATGCTAAGCTAACTGGAATGAACTACTAACTGATATGAAACTAACAGAGCCTAACTGTGGTGAGTTTAGGTCTTCTCCTTTTGAACCTTTAGCTTATCACAAAGTATGGTTTATGTATGTATATATTTTTAATTTAATTCAAAATTATAATACTTGTTCGTTATACAAATGTGTAGTTGACTCATTAGTCTTTATCTTCAAGATCTTACTACTAATTTCCATAGTAGTACAAAATATTAGGAATATTAATTAGTTAAAACTATTATTAAGTACTAATTCATTAATATACCTGCAAATTACATGTTAGAATTCCTCAATTCATTAGCACTTTATTCAAAACACACCTACATATACAACATAGATATATAAAATATGTAATTAATTTTCAAAAAGTTTGGGGTGCCTAGGACCCTATCCGGATTGCATGAACAACATATTTTCTGAAGTTGAGATTTATATATTTGGTTTAGATAATAAAAATTCTGCCTAGACCAATAAAGAGAAAAACATAGACATATTCAGTAAACATCACTTTTTTAAATGTAACATTTCATTCCACATATGTTACAAGAGCAGATCATGCATAACACTAATTGTTAGATCAAGACGAAAACAAATGATACAAGAACCAAGCAAATCCACCAATACACAAAATGTCACTTTGATAAAATTAAACAATAAATATAAATGGTTCAATCATATTACATTGCATGTGAATTACTCTATGTTGCTAACTTATTCATCAATACACAAAATGTACAATGATGAGAAATTGCACGACTTATTTATAGCGGAGAGGGAGTAAGAGCAAAAGAAAGACCCAGAAACTCATCCATCACTCGAGGGAGATTCAAAAATAATTGATGCTTCAAAGGTCAACAAAAGCCTTTTTACTAAATTATGGAAAAGTGAAATGCTTTATTATTCTCAATAGCTGATCCCGCGGTCCTAAATCTCTTTTTTATCCGTTATTCTACGTCAATTATTCATGTCATAATTCATAATATATTTTCTATTAATAGCTTACTCAACATGAATAATACAAGTCAGCTTACACTATCAACACATAGTATAGTAAAAAAAAAACCTCATGTGCATATCAATTTTCATAAAAAATTGTCTATTAGCAATATCCTATTTTCAGCAACATATTTTTGGCAAGTTACTTCATCCTCCCTTTTTATTATAGTTAAATTGCAAGGACACCCTTTATTATTAAATTATGCAGATAAATCGTGGTCAATTAGCAGTAATATTAAATATCTTACAATACAATTATATTTATATTCAATCAATATTTACACTTTTCTCTGCGATTCCTTTTGGAATCTTATATCAACATTTTAGGGAAGCAAAATTTTACTTTTCATTTTTTATTTTATGTTTCTCATCAAATAATAATAATAATGGTATTACAATAAAGTTGTATTTTACCTTTTCTCGTTGATTTTGTATTTATCATCAAATAGTAATGAAGTAGTATTTTACCTTTTCTCGTTGATTTTATATTTATCATCAAATAGTAATAGTTTTACAATAAAAATTCACTATAATTAATTGAAGATACTCAAATGCAAGAACTTATTTACTATTTTGCACGAAAAAGAAGGGGTTATTTTAAAATAATCCTATTTGACAATGAAATATTTTATACTTTGATTTTACATAAACAACTAAAGATAATTTCGCCTAGAGCCTAGTATATTGGACCGCCCCTGTGCATATTAAAACATGCTTAATCATACGCATACTTGAATCTAATCATTTTGAAAGATAATGACTATTCCTTAACATGCTTCTAATAAATGATCACACTAATCATGCTTTTGGTAAACATGCTTGGTTCTAATCATGCTTATGATGCTTCTTATTTAACCTAGGGTCAACGTTAATCGTAGATTAAAGCTTTTTATTTAAGAATGCTTTGGTTATAAACTCGAATCAATTCCTACATCTCCTCTGATAATTTAAAAAAAGTAACAGTAGGATGTGGGCTTTTTCCCCTATCATCTTTGGTGGATGTGATAAGTCATTGGACTTGGGTCTTGGATGGAACTAGGAGACTTGAATGATGTTGGATACATTCTTCGTGTTGTTCTTCATACGTACTTTTAACTTATTGGTGTGTTGATCTTTGAGGTCGTTATTCGAATAGGGTAATGAGTCATGACTGTTTGTTCACTATTTTTCCATCTTCTTGGTCAATGCCATTTTTCCATCTTCATTAAGGCATATTTGTTGTACATGTACCCATAAATGCTTAACATTAGAAGTGATGTCAGGTCTCATTCGAAGAAATAGATCTACGTCAAGATGAGTGTGCTTCTAGAAGGAGAATGATGTTCCCCTTTTATGTGCTAACTAAGTCTACGTTTGTTATGACAGATTGGTGTCCGTCTTGACAATTTGAGTTTTCTAGAAGCAAAATGACGTGTCCTTTCACTACTACAAAATGGGGCTTAGATGACGATGAACACCCGTCATCAAAACCCTTTAATGACGGGGAATGCCCGTCGTTATAGGTGCCACAAAAATAGCTTTAATGACGGGGAATGCCCGTCATTATAGGTGCCGTAAAAATACCTTTAATGACAGGGATTGCCCGTCATTAAAGGACCATTTTAAAAAATTGTCATGGAAAGGCAAAAACCTACCTTTCCATGATAATTTTTCATTAATATTATAAGATTCATGTAAAGAGTATTTTATAAATAATCCAGAATGCATAAAAGAAGAAAAACAAGTTATTGCAAATGATGAAACCAAAGAAAAGGGAGGGAAATGGAAGATAAATTACTTGAGAGAACAGTGGAAGAATAGTTATGACAGCATGGCCACCAATAACTGGTATATTAACCTTTGCAAGAAAACACACACTTAGACAAATGCATTGAATTCTACCATTTTTCTTAACTAGTAATTCCTAGAGATGTGTAAGAAACTAATAAAATAATCTTTCACTCAACTATCTTTAAACAAAAAGTTCTCTATTTCATTTTGTGCTATATCTATGGAACATCATAAACAACTTTCAGAAAGTGGGATTACCGGCAACTGGGAGTTTTGCCTTTCCAGCATAAAAGGTCTTAGCTCTAACAACATCAATGGTGGTGACACCAAACAACCTCTTCTCATCATATGTTCCATCTTTCTTGAAAACCTCAGCAACAATTGGGACGGTAGAGTTCACCAGGTTGCTAATCATGTTAACAAGTGCCTGGCAAATCAAATAAAGCAAAATGAAAACCATACTATGCATTATCTAAGCCTCGCACGAGAAGATTAAATTACTATTGAAATCTCAGTGTCAAAATGGTTGACAATCACATTGGGACAGTACTTAACTATAGCAGTGCAAAGTGCTTTAACTGTACCACTGACAATTTAACTTGTTTCTTAAAAAAATGCAGCACAACATAGTAAGATTCTACTCAGCTTTAACTAATGGAGAGTTAAAAGCAAATACAAATTATATCTAAGTTATTGTTACTTGATTCCTTGGGAATAGCATAACAGTAATAAGAACTTATAACTGCCTTTAGCATATAGTTTTTGTTTAAGTAGGAGTTTCACGACAGAGCTTTAGTTTTGAAGTCAATGCTAAGGACTACGTTTTTCAACCAACAGATACTCTAAGAACTTATTTAATTAAATTGAAGATGATTTTAATGAAAAAGCAGAGGACTTTGAGTTAAAATGTACCAGAGAATACAGCTTCAGAGCCGGATCCACTGAAATGCAAACTAACCTCTCATCACAACAGGAAGCCTTGAACCAAGAATTTCTCGAGGAATATGTTCACTCCAGCCATGAAAAGAAATGTTTGAATCATATGGGCTCGCCCTGCTCACATATGCAAATAATCAAATGTGAATTAGAATGACATAATGACAACCCATGAAGTTTAATCCAACAACCTAGGGTTTGAGATTAAAAACTGAAATGGAGTAGAGATCTCTTATATTTTCCCTCCCATTCTAGGCACATGGATAATGGCAATCATTATGATAGAACCAAACATCATAAAATACTGTTGAAAAGCCTGCAAAATAGCTTCAACTGTCTCAGAAACATAAATCAGATAAAATACCAACTTGTATAAAAAAATAGATACTAAAAAAATAGATGAAAACTCAACATTAATAAACCGAAGAGAACACATTTAATAGAAAGAGTAAATTAGTAGAAACTCATCATTTCAGGAAAAAATGAAAGTCGAAACAACACAGAAGAGAAAGTTGAAAGAACAACAAGATTTACAATTATAATTGACTCAATGGTTGTGGATTAACCTAAGTTAGATCATTGCCCTACCCCAGAAGCCATACACTGGTCCTTGTCAAGTAGACAGCTCCCAGAAGAAGTGATGCCATGTTTTTATTAGTTTGGGGATGGCCACTAGAGATTCACCTAGGAGAAGAGGAACTAAAAAAGAGACTCAACTTGAGGTAGAAAACTCAAGACTGGGAGTTCCCTTAACTATTGCTATAGCCGATGATCAATTTGATTGGGTTAGTTCATAGTAAAGTGACCCACATAAATCAGCAATTCAACTTCAGATGTAAAACAACTTTGGATGAACAACATATCAATATGCCAGCTAAGAATATCATACAGATGAGCACGCTAATCTTGTGTAATCTTGCAATTATATGCACGCCAAAAACATCAATATCCCATACAAAATAAGTCTTCAGTGTAGTTTCTCTAAAAAGGATAAAAACTGACACAAGTAATACACAGTTTTGAACCAACAGAGAGAAGGAAGACCACCAGAGCATCCTCCTCTGCGATAAATATTGTCCAAAATTATAAAAAAACTTCCACTCCGTTATTCTTGCGACCAATTGCTAGATCTTAAACCTCAGAGTGACTCTCATTCATTGTTACAACAATAAACTTAACAAGCAACACTGGCCAAAATAAATTTCGGAAGTAGTTGCATGGTAAAAAATATAGAACAAACATAGGCCGACAATCTCATTGTAAATTGTGTGAAGCTAAATTAAAAAAAGGAGCAAGTAAATAACCAAATTATTTATATGACATAAGTGAAATCAGGAAAATAGTTAAACTTACCCTTCACTAACCAAATTTAATGCCAAATTCATCAAAACTGATTGTGAAAGACCTATTTTGCTAAGAACTGGTGTAAGAGGATCATATGGATGTTGTACATTAAGTTTGAAGTTTAGAGTAGTCAATATCATTTGCTCAGCCTCAATTATTCTTTCCTTGTAGCACTCAAACCAATCCTGTTCAAATGTCCTGCATTATATTAGTTAAAAGAAACTATTAAAAAAACAAGGTAGGAAACAAGTACATAGTTTCACTGCTTTACTATAAAAACCACATTATCATCTTATAAAATTTCTGAAGAGTGAAGGGGAAAATAAAAAAGTTCTGAACCTTTTGTGGCAATAATTTGAGTCATGAAATACACTTATAAATCGAGACTGATTCACAATTAACATATTGAAAGTTGAAACTTAAAAAATGAATTCAATTCTAATACATATATTGGAAATTTAAAGAAAATGAATTTTATAGAAAAAAAACTAAATAATACTTTGGAACACCAAAATCCTTCCATATTGACACTAAAACTGCATCTGTTGTTATCATTATCTTCTTTTTTAAGATGAAAGATACTTACCAGAGGGAGCATAAAGGACAAGAAAGTACCATATTGTTTTTGCAAAATTTTGCAAGAAGTTCCTAGGACATTATTCAGTGGACGCGGTGTCTCCTCAGACTTTTCGACAAGAAAAAGAGCAGCAATAGCTATCAACTGCAATATAGATATAAAATTAAAACAATAAGGTCCCATTTGAATGGACTTATTCAACTTAATAAGAAGATATGACACAATAGGGTATATTGAAAAAAGTGAAAAGGAATCAACATGAGAAATGTGAATTAGTCATACTGTACATGACTCAAAACTAAGAACGAAGTTTCCTCAGTTAGAAAGACTAGAAATCTGCCAGTTGTCACCTCCATGACCATCATAAACACTGAAGAATGAAGTTTCCTCGGTGAAAAATATAAATGATGTATCAAATATTTAAAATCTATATCTCTAAATAAATCCGGAAAATCTAAACCCTAGATCTCAATAAAACTAAATCACAACAAATAACAGTAAATAAATCTTAAACAAAAACTAGAAACTCACTGCGAGAGTGCGAGAACCATTACTGGAGGCTGAGATTCGAAAGAGTGAACAAATCAGAGATGAGCAGTAGAAGAGAGAGAGAGAGAGAGGTTGAGAAAGGAGTAATGAGAGAGAGAAGGAGAGGGAGATAGATAGATAGATAGAGAGATATATAGAGACAGAGAGAGGAGTCTAGAGACGAGCTAGAGAGAGAGAAATAGAGAGCAGTGCAGAGGCGAGCTCGAGAGGGAGAGAGCGTCGACTGATAGTGAAGATCACAAACACTATTATGATCATTTCAATTATGACTCCTAAAATTTATATATGTGCACTAAGCCGTAACGTTCTTACCACAAACCACAATGCATAGAACATTGAAGAAATCTCCAAATAAAAGCTTCAACTTCATATCCTCACATGTAGATTGATCATTTTAGTTCCATCATTTTCGTTCAAGGTATTTCTCTCATGAAGTTGGAAATAGATATACACTCAAATACAAATGTATTTTAGGACAACCAAATGAATGAACATTGATCAGAAGATAGGATT
This sequence comes from Datisca glomerata, assembly GCA_003255025.1. Taxonomy (NCBI): domain Eukaryota; kingdom Viridiplantae; phylum Streptophyta; class Magnoliopsida; order Cucurbitales; family Datiscaceae; genus Datisca; species Datisca glomerata. Next base: position 3,150,345 of record QANY01002976.1, read on the forward strand.
CTCACTCTTTTAAACTTTGAACCATTCTTACCTCAAACATACTTTACGATTTTAAAGGTTAAATTGAGGTCCGAATAAGATGAGGAAGCCCGATGCACAAAGGATGAGGACAATGTTGTTTTTCTAGCAATGTTAGACGACCTTTAGTATGTTTCTTCTTCTTATTTTTCTATTTTTTAACCTCTTTCCTTTTTTCTATTTCTTTATTTTTTTATAATAAGAAATACAATGCATCATTCAAATGGCTCTATAAATTACAATAGAGACTTCCAAATCGACTAATATCATCATTTAGCATTACAACCAACATACTACAAACCATGTAATGGTGTTCAAAACAGTAAATGTCCAATTCAAAAGATCAATGGAAGTTCATAAGTTATTTTCTTAACTCTCATCTTTAACTCACAAAAAAAATATGTATGCTTAAACAACGAGAGTTTTCTTGACTTTATGCATTGACATCCGTCATATCACAAGGCTTAGCATCGTGCAAAGAGAATTCTAGAAGGTTATTCTCTAGTAATCAAGATTGAAAAAGTGACTCAAATGAATTATTTTATAATCATAACCAGATAGCAAAGAAAAATATCAATTCAAACTTATTCAAACATGACATGCAAACTTATTTAGACAAGAAATACCAACACATGCAACACAACCAAGTGCATGAAGATGCTACCGCCCCTAACCTGAATCAGGTAGTGTCCTCAATCTCTCAAAATTATCAAAGAAATGAAAGATAAAGAAGACATTAAAGTAGTAGACAAATCTGATGATAACAGAACTAAGCTAAATAAAAGAAACAACGAAAGAAATTAATCAAGAAATAATAATAAATAAATCTAAACGAAAGAAAAAAGAGATAAAACCTAATCAAGATTGGTAAATATGAGTCACTAAAGGGATTTCTGTGGGTTGATCAATTCTCTCCACATAATTCTTCAACCATTGTCCCTTAACTCAAAAAAAAGTTCTCCCATCGGTTGGGTCTTCAGCCTCAACAGCACCACTAAGAAAAACTTATTTCACAATGTATGGACCTGTCCAACTTAACCTCAGCTTATCAGGGTAGAGGTGCAATTAGGAGTCATAGAGATGTACTCATTGGTTTGGCTCAAAATATTTCCTCAGAAATTGCTTGTCATGAGCCACTTGCATCTTTATCTTGTAAATCTTGGAATTACCATGGGAATCATTCCTACACTCCTCAATTTCTAACAACTGCAATTTTTGCGGAAAACTTGCAGCATTCAAATCAAAGTTAATGGCTTTAACAACCTAATATGCTTTATGCTTAAGTTCGACAAGTGGATGCCATGCTTTTTCCAAAAATAAGTCGGTAGGGACATCCTAAGGGTGGTATTGTAAGTAGTGTGGTGTGTCTATAATGCATCAGAAAGGCACAAGGACCAGTCTTTGTAGTTGGAATTAACTATCTTCTCTAGAATTTGCTTTATGTCCTTGTTAGCCAATTCAGCTTGTCCATTAGTTTGTGGATGGTTGGCAATAGAAACTTTATGAATAACCCCGTACCTATACATCAAAACTTTAAAAGATTGATTACAGAAATGAGTCACTTGATCACTAATTGTTACTCGTGGTGTATCTTACCTAGATAGCACATTTTCTTTAAAAAAACTTAACATTAGCGGTGTTATCATTGGTACAACAAGCCATGACTTCAACCTATTTGGACACATAGTATACAACAAGAAGAATATAGAGGTAACAAAAAGAAGATGGAAAATGCACCATAAAATCTATCCCCTGACAATCAAATATTTCTATTTCCAGAATTGGGTTAAGAGGCATCATGTGGCTGAGACAATGCACATAGCTTTTGGCATCTCTCACAAGAATGGCAAACATTATTGTCTTTAGATAAGGTCAGCCAATAAAGACTACATTGTAAAATTTTGGCAGTAGTCTTTTTATAGAAAACTGACAAGCATAAGCTGAACTATAATAGAAATTCAAAACACTATCACTTCACTCTCTGGAATGCAATGTCTCATAATCTAATCAGGGCAATATTTGAACATATAAGGATTATCCCAATAGAAGTTTCTTACCTCAACCAAAAACTTATGTTTATCTTGTGCACTCCATGTGGATGGAACTTCACCGTACACCAAGTAATTGACAATATGTGCATATCATGGTACTTGGATAGCAACGGACAAATGTTCATCAAGGAAGTCATCACGAATGGGTGTGTTATCAATGGAATCATTGAACTCTAGTCGAGACAAGTGATCTGCTACTACATTTTTGACACTCTTATTATATTTTATGGTCAAATCAAATTCCTGCATGTAAAATCCACCTAATCAATCTTGGCTTAGAATCTTTCTTTGAGAGAAGGTATTTAAAAGCTGCATGGTCAGTGAAAACAGTAATAGGTGAACCAATCAAATAAGCACGAAATTGATCTAAAGCAAATATTACAACAAACAGTTCTTTTATCAATCGTTGAATAATTCATTTATGCATTGTTCAAAGTTCTGCTAGCATAATATACAACCAAATGGTTTCCCTCCTTTCTTTAGTTATACTTTCATTACATTTTTTCTTTACCTTTATTATCTTTACAGTTTGTGCCAACTCACTTGTGTAATGTTTAGTCAATCAGATGTAATGAGTCATTATTACAGAACCTGTTCGACTACTAAAATCTTGTTAGTATCGTTAGAGATGCCAAACAGCCATTTATTAATATTAAAATTAATCATTAAATATTGTCGGGTCCACCAGTCCCACCAGCGTCCCATTTCCCACTCACTTCATATAGTCTTTTAAATTTAACATATTTTCTTATTATTTCAAATTTTTAAGCTATAACGTGAAAGTATATATATATATATATATATTCTCATTCATTACCATAAAATATACATGTTATTATCAAAAAATTAACATAAAATTGAACAATCAATCACATAAAAAAGTAATCACATCGGTGAGATTTACTTGAAAAGAAACAAACGAGGGCAAAATGACATACAATTCACCTATCATGATTTTCAATTACGAGAGGAAAATTTGATCTAAATACCCAATGTAATTGTCAGTTCTAAACTAACAACCACAAAAAGAAAAACTTTAAGACTTACCCCGTGAAGGTTGGACCCACAATTTAAAGTTTCCTCCTTTTTTAACCCTAGTTGTGTAGTTACTGTTATTGGATAAAAAATAAACCCATAGAATATGAATTTATTAGTCATTTTTAGGCAACAAGCATAGCTATAGTACCTAATTAGAATTTTATCAAGTTTTTAAAAATATTAAATTTTTGTTAAATTTAATTAAATTTCAAGTTTTTTGTAATTTATATACCATAAATGTCATTCATCATATATTTAAGCTCATAAATAGAATTAAAAAGTCATCTCTACTAATTAATCTCCTAATTAATATAATTCGATTTACTAATTTCAAAAAATCTTTATAAAACATTTCTCTCTCATATTCTAAATCTCAACAAATCTACTCAAATCTTTCTATCTCTCTAAAAAATTTATTTGCTAGGTACAAAATGATATCATTCATGCGCATATTTGCATGGCTAAAGCGCCTTTATGTTAATTATAATTTACTTCCCAAACTTTTGACTGTATATTCTTGAATCTAAAAAATAAACAATTATTAATTATATTTTTTGACAAAGGAGAAGTGAGAAACAGATGAAAGAGTCGTCAAACGAACCTAACAATATGAAAAAAAGGACACCAGTTAGAATCCATATGTACATGTGTAAATAGTTGTTAGATACTATGTAAATTTGATCTGTGTTTTATAAATTGGTTATACTCTTTGTAAATTGATTCTATTCTAGATGAATATTAATGTGTAAATAACTTTTTAGAGGATATGTAAATATTCATTTGAGTCTCAATAATTTGATTCTATTTACACATAAATAATTAATTATATGTAATTAACATGACTCAATTTTAATAATAATGCGTATTTACAAGAATTGTATTTTTCTAAATATGTAAATTTTTATTGTGCAAATATTTATTACCACAAACATTATATCTCTATGTATTATTTGTTTTTACTATTGGTGCCAATGAGTATTCACATTGATTATACTCTGTCAAGTTATGAAAATTTTATCTTTGACTGCGTATCAATTAACATGACTGTCAATGTAAAATTATGTATTACCATGCATATTCATAACATAAAATAGTAAAACTAATAAATATATTAACTAATATCACAATCCTTTGAAGATGAAGAACTTTCATAAATGATAAAAGAAGTAAAACTTTCATGTAATTTTTCATAAGATAAATATAGTAAAAAATATTAAAATATATTAGAAGTCGAAAAATATAAAAAAATAGGACAGTTACTAATTCAAAATATTTCAAACCATAAATATAGAGATAAAAGAAAAAAAATAGTGAAATCTATTATTAAAAATTTCAAAATTGATTAAATATAGAATATTCTACCTGAAATATAAATACAATCTTAATATATTAAAGGGGAATTAAAATAGAGAAACTTTGGTTCTCATTTTTACCCTTCAAGTATCCTTAAAATATAGTGCAATTTAAGATTTAACATCTTTTTCTCATTTAATATAATTCATGTAATAGAGTATTATTTTTATTCACTATTAATTTATTTAGAAATAGTTTATAAAATTAAATACTTTGTAAGACAATGCAAATAGAAATACAAATATTTATAAAGATTAATTTTGAGGTTATAAAATTAAATATTATGTTATCAGAAAATAAAAATTCATATATATGAATTGAAACAAATATTTTGAAAAATAAGAATTATCTCTTAATATGATAGAATCTAACAAACTGATGAATAATTATTTTGTGTATTATTCAAATAGTAATTCTATATAGTAAAATCTCAACAATATTACCAACAAGCTAATGTACTTATTATCTTACCTTCGATTTAGATTTACAATCACTTTAAAAATAATTATTTATTACATTATTATTAATTTTAAATTCTACAATTTTAATCTGCTTAACACGTGCGAAGCATGTAGTTGACGAATAATATCTTAAGAGGCTTGGTGAGGAGAAACTTTCGATTATCCAAATTTCCCCTTATTTGATATTTAATTCCATTTTAATTCTAATTTGAAATTTCATGGGATATGCCATTAAACGTAATTCATTTCCCCCATATTTACGTGTAACATTGAACCTATATTTTATAATTATTTTTCCATTTTAGCCAATCTTAAAAATCATTCAAATGACAAGTCAGAAACAATTATTTAGATTTATCTAAAACATTTAAATTCCATGTCTACGATCAATGTTCTATAGACTTTGAAAGAATTATAAAGTGGAATGCATGCATTGGCATATATGTTAAAACTCTTAGATACCAGCAAACATTATGTATAAATAATTAAAGAAATGACAATTCCTATCCAACTAGCAAGTAGAAAATGAAGATATTCTATCTAATTTCTTACATATGTAGTATGTTAAGAGTTCGTATTCCAAATCTTCAAAATCTTGAAGTTTTTCTAGGGGATTGGATCATGAAAATAATTATGAGTAAGAAAGATGGACAAGAAGAAACGAAGACGTGAATAACTCTTCGTCGCTCCAAATCTGATCCTCAAAAACCATTTTTCACATCTAAATATTGAATAAAAGGTACTCTTTGAGGAATCATTCAACTTCTTGGTCTTCGTGGCTTGAAGAACACTTCAATTTATGGAGTATAAGAAATTGAGGGCAACGAGGCACCGATAGACTTTGAGGCCGGTGAGTCATGAAGATAGAATCATGAAGTCACTCAAGGTAGCAACCGTTATTGAAATGAGTGATAAAGCTTCGAAATCAACCTTAAAATTATGATATGAAAATCCCGAGAAAAGTCTAGAATTGGAATTCTATAAATTTGTAAACTGAGCTTGTGAGTCCTCCACATAAAATATGTTCTGTCAATCTGTTATAGATTTCTAATCTCATATTTTGTAGAAGGTTACCATGTAACCACGTAATATTTCTATCTAAGAGGAACAAACCTAACGTGTAAGGCACCAATTCTTTACCCCATTATGTCGTTGTATTACATAAACCAAATTATCAGTACTTACAATTTTATTAATAATAAAAATAACAAATAATAAAAAAACTTCACTCACATTCTATCTAAAAGGTAAGTAAGATAATGACAGTGAAATTTGTTATAGTGCAATGAAAGATGATGACAAAGGTAGATTCTTCAACTTTAGTTTTTCATCAGGAAGGAAAGAGAGCGAATCTTCGATTTTCTTAGATTTAGGGCAGTGAGATTTTGCAATCAATAGGTACTTAAAAGCGTGTTTTTTTTTTGCTTGCCTCCACATCTATAGGTTATTGAGAGCTAATGTGTCAAGAAGTATAATAGTTTTATCCCTCAAATTAATGTTGTTGGTATTGAAATTTTTCAATCTCAGGCAATGCAAGAAAATTAAAAATAATTTAGCTTCTAGCACAAGTAAAATAAGCACTGACGAGGTTGAGACAGTCCGCTGTTGCACCTCTCATTCCAGCCTCTTTGAACTTCCTGAATGATGCTAAAGCTATCCACGTAGTTTCCCACGGCATTATGTGTGATGCGAATACTCAAACAACCCATAATATGAGCACTGACGAGCTCATCAGCTCATTGAGCCACGACTTAATCCAGGTAAGCCTTTTTCTTCCTTATTCTGTTGTCTTTTAACTTTTTTTGTTTGCTCGTACTTGTATATTTCCGTTGCTTTATCTTCCAACTTTTCCCGTTTCCTGATACTTGTACATTTTTTGCTTGTCTTTTTCTTTCCAGGCCGTTATCCATCATAATGCCCTTCAAGAGTATCATATACTCTGTAAACATCCTATGATTAGACTTCGCGTAGAGCTTGTCGAGGCTCTAGTCTCTGGGCTCTAGGCTAAAATTGGGCAGCTGAAAAGAATTGAAGCTGAGCTACGGGAAGTCGTGGAGAAGCAAGCCCCAAAAGTAGTTTTTTCTGAAAGTAGAGAACTTCAAGCGTGAAGAGTCTCTGAAGGCAGCTGACTTGCTATGGTGTAATTGGTGGAGGAAAAGGAGAAAGAAGTGGAGGCTGTGTTCCAAGCAGCCTTCGACGAAGCCGAACAAGCCATTTATAGCTTGGGCTACAAAGATGGTTCGGCCAAAATTCCTCCCAGACGCCCTCTTTCTGACTTGCCTTCTTTCCCGGCTCCTGAGGCTGATCCCGTTTAGGACCTTAAAGCTGAAATCAATGGTTCAACTGAGGAAGCCACTGCCAACCTTCCCGTTAAGGATGATGCTGCCAGCCCTCCTGCTCAAACTGTTGCCGCTGATGCAACTATTATCATTTCCTAATTTTTATAAATTTTCCTTTCCACACTTTCTTTTTTGTACTTTTTCGTTCAAATAAACATTCCTTTTTTAATAAGAAGAAATTTCATTTTTTTCATGACAACAATTTTACCTCATTTCTTTCTGCAAAGCTCTTTTTTCCGTTGTATTTCCTTTAATGAATTTTTTAAATGCATTTTTCTTCCGTTCACAGGGACTCTCACTTTCGTACTCAATTTCCGTTAATGAATGAGTACTCATTTTTTAAATGCATCTTTTTTCCGTTGTATTTCCTTTAAAGAACAGTTGCCCATTATAGCATAGACTTTGAAAGACTTATAAAGTGGAATGCATGCATTGGCATATATGTTAAAACTCTTAGATACCAGCAAACATTATGTATAAATCATTCAAGAAATGACAATTCCTATCCAACTAGCATGTAGAAAATGAAGATATTCTATCTAATTTCTTGCATATGTAGTATGTTAAGAATTCGTATTCCAAATTTTCAAAATCTTGAAGTTTTTCTAGGGGATTGGATCATGAAAATAATTACGAGTAAGAAAGATGGACAAGAAGAAAGGAAGACGTGAGTAACTCTTCGTCTCTCCAAATCTGATCCTCGAAAACCATTTTTCACATCTAAATATTGAATAAAAGGTACTCTTTGAGGAATCATTCAACTTCTTGGTCTTCGTGGCTTGAAGAACACTTCAATTTATGGAGTATAAGAAATTGAGGGCAACGAGGGCATCGATAGACTCTGAGGCCGGTGAGTCATGAAGATAGAATCATGAACTCACTCCAGGTAGTTCCCATTATTGAAATGAGTGATAAAGCTTCGAAATCAACCTTAAAATTATGATACGAAAATGCCGAGAAAAGTCCAGAATTTGAATTCTATAAATTTGTAAACTGAGCTTGTGAGTCCTCCATATAAAATATGATCTGTCAATCTGTCATAGATTTCTAGTCTATGTGAAATTTGTAAGATAATGACAGTGAAATTTGTTATAGTGCAATGAAAGATGATGACAGAGATAGATTCTTCAACTTTAGATTTTCATCAGGAAGGAAAGAGAGCAAATCTTCGATTTTCTTAAATTTTGGGCAGTGAGATTTTGCAATCAATAGATACTTAAAAGCGTGTTTTTTTTCGCTTGCCTCCAGATCTATACGTTATTGAGAGCTCAAGCTAATGTGTCAAGAAGTATAATAGTTTTATCTCTAAAATTAATGTTGTTGGTATTGAAATTTTTCAATCTCAGGCAATGCAAGAAAATTAAAAATAATTTAGCTTCCAGCACAAGTAAACACCAACTAGATTGAATTTCACTCGGATAGATTTTATATATTTTTAAAATTTCGATTGTAAATGCTACCAATTTTAGTTATCAAATAAGTTCTTATTCACATTTAGTTTAACACGTGAAACGCACGTGGTATTCAACTAGTATTATTAAATATATATAAACATTAATTTAGGACCATAAAAATTTCAGATATTAATTTACAGAATTTCTATAAAAAAGAACAAAAGTCAATAAATTTAAAAAAATGTTAAAATTCAAATATCACGCGATAATACTTTCAGTATACAATATAGTGTTATTAAATATAGGCATCTTAAATATTTCTTTAAATACTAGTTAGTTATTGAAAAACAAAAAAAGTATATTTTCCTTACAAAAACTAAATATTATATTAAAAAATGGTTTAAAAATATATTATACTAAAATGATACAAATAAGTATTTACTTCCATATCCCTTAAATTAAGAGACGCAGATAATAACAACATTATTATGTTAAAATTTTCAAAAATCTGTAACATTTTATGCAAAAATAAAATAATTGTTTCATTATAGGGATAAATACAGTCTACTAAAAAATACTATAATTTTTAAAAGATAAAATCGATAGAAATCTAAAGAATTAAGAAGGTTGACAAAAATCTAATTAGATGTGTGAAAACCACTATTTGGTGTGATTTCTGAATTTATTAACTATTTAACTATAATGGCCTAAAGCTAAAACACAAGGTAAAGCGATCCACTAACATAAAACTTTTGTCAAAAAGACTAAAGGGGAAACACAGTATACGGTAAATGAAATATTTTATTTATAAATCATAACCAGTCTAAAAATTCATGAAGAGCAATAAATATCGGTTGATTCAAAATTTTAATTTAGGTACATTTGAGTCGTTAAAGTTTCTTGAAGTGTTTTTCTGTAAAATATTCAATTAGTTCATTTCAAACATTACATCAAATAATAAAGTAAATTAAATAAATAATCATGACGATTAAATCAAATAAATGAATTACTAAATGCATAATTAAATGCACGATTAAGTTGCGGTGTTACACAATATCTGACAAAGATATTATGACAATTTGGTATGGATGACAACACAAAACTGATGAATGCACCTTTGACCCCTCATTTTAATCTTAGCGCTTGTAGTGTCTCCTCGTCCAGATGAGGAGCTTGGGTACATTTGGTTTTTGGTTTTTATTAAACCCCACCAATGTCGGTTAATATCTTGACCCGAGTCATATGATATATGGCGATTATTGTTTTTAGGTTTTTTTTTTTAGACTTATACTTAGAAACATCCCACTTTGTGAGTTGTAACCAATTATAATCATTCTAGATTTGATTATATTGAAGATCGATTATCACCCCAACAAAAAGAAAAGCAAAAACATGTTCCGTAAACATCACTTTTTTGAAATGTAAAATTTGATTCCAACAATGTTACAAGAGCAGATCATGCACACCACTAATTGTTAAATCAAGACAAAAAAAAATGATACAAGAATCGGACAAAACCATCAATACACAAAATGCCACATTAAATGGTTCAAAACATATTACATTACATATGTTTTACTCTATGTTGCTAATTTATTCATCAATCCACAAAATAAACAACGATCAGAAATTGTAGAACTTATTTATAACGGAGAGGGGGCAGGAGCAGAAGAAGGACCTGAAAACTCAGCCATCATTCGATGGGGATTCCAATATTCCAGCTCACACAAATCTTGTATAAAACGCACACCTGCATTCCCGCATATCATTAGTGCCACGGTCCAAAAAAATAATCCGATATATAAGCTATGGTGTAAGCGTAACATCTTATATTGACGCTTCAAAGGTCAACAAAAACCTCTTTACTAAATTACGAAAATGCTAGATATTATTCTCATGTGGCCTGATCATCTAGGTCGTCAAAAGTTGATCGGACGGTCCAGATCAGATGATCTGTAAAAATCTCTCTTTATATCTGTGTACGTGGTGTGTGGTCACACATTTATATCATAATTCACAGCATATATTTTTCTTAATAGTTTACTCATCACGAATAATACAAAACAACAAAACATAGTAGCAATAAACATCATAGGCATATATATTTTCAAAGTTAGAAATATCCTATTAGCAACATGTTTTGGCAAAAGCTACTCCGACTTCCATTTCATTATAGTTAAATTGTAAGGGCATCCTTTGATATTTAATTATGCAGATAAATCGTTGTCAATTAGTAGTAATATTAAATGTCTAATAACACCATTCTATTTATATTAAATTATTTTAGAAATATTCTTCTCGTTTCTTACATTACTAACGATTCTAGAAAAGAAAATTTAAAGGTATACATCAAAATCACTAACTTTGAAAACTTGACATATTCCAGCCATATATAATTTTTTTGGCTACGTAAGACTTTTACTTATTCTTCGTTTTAATCACAATATGTTTTCTCTTATAATAAAAGATTCATCAAATACTTTTTTTTATAAGAGTGATTGATTCTGTAAATCAACATGAGAAGGGAGGCAAATATATATAGATACCCTCTGCGGCAGCCAAATTGAGGTAAAGGTCGAGAATGTTGGGACAATTCTGGTAGCAAGCAGGGGAGCAAAGATTGGTAGTGAACTGAGGTTCAAGGAGGATATCTGAGGAAAAACCGACCCAATTCCTATCAACACCACATGTTTTGACACATTGATCAGATTCAATGTAGCCGGCCATTCCTTTCGCCACCATTCCTGATGTCATGCACTGATATGCCACCCTCCCAGCCTTATTCTCTGACGTCTCCAACGAACACCTATTTCCAGACGACGCTATTGAGTATGCACATGCATCCACCGGTAATTCCTCGCACACTATCTTTGCTCCTGCATCAACCATGCACCAAATGAAAATGAAAATATACCATTATATTAGTAGTGTTATTAGAATCGTATGATTCTTGTATCTTCTCGCATCGCTTCCTTGAATAATTTCTTAAGAGAATTACACAATTCAATGGATTCCGACGAATGAGACATGTGAATCGTCTTGTCCCCCTCGGGGAAGAGAAAAGCTCTATGATTGAAGAGTCGGGAAGAAGTAGGGTGCTGAAAAGATCGTACTTATTGTATAATTCAGATTGTTCATTTTTACAATTACGTACATAACGCAAATTTTTTAAAGAAAATATAGTTTATTGAGAAATTAATCAACATAACTATTTCTTGATAAGATTTACTTACCTAGAGCAGCAGAGATGAATAGGGAAGAGATGAGGAGAACCAAAGGCAATTTGTTTGAGAGATCCATGGAATATTGAAAAAAGGGAATGTGGAGGATTCTTTGGTTGGAAGATTAGGGCAATAAATCGACAAAAAGATATAATTGTTTTTGAAAGAGAGAGTGTTTGTGTGAATGAGGGAAATTGTGGATAGATAGGTTTTTGAAGATAACAGCATAAAATGTGCTATATATAGAGAAGACAATCCGCCATTAGGAGAGTCTAATTAATTAATGAACACATTATTCTTAGTCTGCGATATTGTTGGTTTTCTAACACAAAAATTAATATGCAGATAGGTTAGAACCCGTCAATATACATTACAACCCAACAAGGAGCTGAAACTTAGACTTAGCGCGTTGAGAGATTATTGAGAGTAACAGTCATACTGTGATTATCTCTCTTAATGAGTCACACATAAGTCACTTTATGATAAAAGCGAATCCTAATGTATTGAATTACTGGTAGTTGTATGTATAAAATTGGGAGAGTCACATTGTGGTCACCATTTTTAATAATTTTTCTAACACGTCAGTGAAGACTAGAAGTAGGTCTAAATTTAATAAATAATTATGAAAACTCGAATTCATATTAGGAATGCTTTATGTATATGAATCAAATTTTCGCATTGAACCAACTGTTTGAAGCAATATGAGGGATCGAAATGACAGTTCAACTGGGATTGAGTCTTTGCGAGTGCACAACTTCCACCATTGTTCAATTGTTATGATTCATGAATTATTATAATGAGTATAATCACAATAAATTAAAATAAAGGGGGGGAAGTTTCACGAGGAGAATAAAAAATATAACAAGTGCAACAACATTATTTGATTTTCATAACCAAAGCAAATCATTCCTAAGACTTCCAAAGAGATTTGAAATATGAGATATAAATAAAAAATAATTGTGAATTCATACTTAATGACCAATATATCTGTGAAAATCACGTTGACTGTATGAAAACATGTTTGCCAATAAGTTAGACATCATAAGAAACATAACTAAACGGAGAAAGTATGTTAAATAAATTAAGAATTTATTTTGCATAATATACCTCGGGGTGTCAATACTGCCCACAGCCCAAAGGGCCATGGGTTTTGTGGGTATCCGATCCTAATGGGGCGAGTATGATTGTTTCAACCGGGTTTTGGTAGTAAAAAAATACGTTTCGTTAAGTAGGATAGGAGTATATAACCAAAATACACACAGGTTTAGATAAGGTTCACGTACATTGCACATTAAAAGTGAAAAGAGAAAGGAGAATCATTTTAAGATGGTTTTGTAACTCCTTGTATTTAACTCAGGTGTGAAAGAATACACACATTGGTCTTGAGGAAGAAGATTATTTTGAGTAGAGATGTGACATTTGATGAGTAATATATGTCCAAAAAGATGGGGATCGAGTTGAAAACAAAAAAGAGGAGGTTCCACAACAAGAGGAGATCGAAACTGAGGTATCGTACAATTGTTTGTCCTCCAGTTGATCAAAACAAGGAGGATTTGGGTTCACGCAATGATGAGGCTTCTTTGCAGTAACCTCAAGCAGAGCCGGCATCAATTGCTCTTAGTAAAGAGAAATATAAAGAAGCATACTTTATATTGTTATATGGTAGCTTATGCCCTTCCTACCATTTATGATATTGATCCACTACAAAAAGCAAGCCTTTTAGGGATGAAAATATTCGCTGCTAAGAGTCAAACTTTTTGTCGTAGATGGTTATGCCAACCAAAATGTATTCGTCGCTTTGTTCGTCACCATAGGCTCGTTGGGAAAGGTTTTGGCGACCGACATATTTTTTCATCTGTAAAGGGTTTTCGCAACGACGCTATTCATAGATTTCGTCATTGAGCAGTTTCAATCACCAAACTCCATTTATCGCTGAATCTGATTCAGTGAGCAATCTTTGTATTATCTTTAGAGCTAAAATCTCTCATAAATTCAATATAATTAAACACCTGAATGTTCAAAATTATTGCACAAATTCATTGCGTCTATTCATTCTATTCAATATCTGACAGATCAACAGAGATGTTCGATATATAAAACCTAGAATTGTACATATATTTCCACCTTTTTTTTCATCATCATATATCATTGATATGAATCTTAAAATATTGATAGTAAAACACACTTATAAAACAAAATGTACACGATTATATATCAAAATGTACACAAACAGAATCACAAATCATAGAAATAGTAAATTATTAGAAATAACATGGCAAAGTTGGGTCAAGCTTACCACATAACTAAAAATTACTCTAGTTTAACACTGAAAGCACAAGTAAAGGGCATTAAAATGAAAATTTAATCTCTAAAATTTTGGATGGAACAAAACAAAACAAAACCTAAAAATATTTTGAACTCACAAAAGAGCAAGGATCAATCGCTGGAAAAAAGCTTCATCGTTATCAGAGGAAGAGATGCAACAATGAGGGATTTCAGATGAGGCAAAGTCTACGAGATTTGAGCTGTTCGAGGACCGTAGAGTCGGCAAGAGAGGAGGTGCTCGGAGACCACATAGTCGGCGAGAGGCGAGGTTCTTGGAGCTTGGAAGCCATAGAGTCGGTGAGCTGCGACGACGAATGAGTTTTATAGATAGACAGATAGACAGATAGACATACAGACAGATATATAGATAGATTGAGATAGATAGATGGATAGATCAATAGATAGATAGAGAGAGAAATGCTCGACGGTGAATATTTACATATGACTGAAAACATTCATCGATAAATAGGATAAAAATATCGCGCCCACATCAATTTCTTGCTTTGTCTACTAAATTCTACAACGGCGAAGATTGTTGGTCAGTAAATATATTGAGCGACGCAATATTTGGTCGGTGAAAGATTGGTGGGAAAATGGTGCGCAAAAATGTCAATGGCGATAAAATTTAGTTTGAGCGCTGATTTGTATGTGATTGTGAATGTTGTTCTGTTTTGCATATGTGATATTTTACTTACTTAGTATATTTCTATATACTCACTCCATTTTATTATAAATTTTCAGATGATGATAACATTGATGAAGAGTTTATTGTCAAAGAGCTCTAGAGTCTCTGGTAATGGACGAGAGTCATCGATTCATATTTAAAAGTCTTGGTAATTGTTTATTTGATGTTAGGTTTTATTTAAGTTAAATCGTGAGACTTCAAAACACGTACTCTTAGGTTCTTGAATGTTTTATTAAGCAAAATTTCTTTTTATGTGATTAGGAGTTTGATGAAGGATTTGATTTTCTATAATATATTATCATATTTAATTTGAGTTTGTTTTTTTTAAAATTGACCTAGCTTCCACGATATTTTTAGTAAAATATTAACTAAAACTCAGTTAAATTTTTGGGATGTTATAGTTGGTATCAAAGCGATTACGGTTCTATAGATAAAGGTTTTTGCTGAAAAGTTTTCTGAATTTTGATTTAATTGATGAAATTGTCTATGAATTTTTTTTTTCTGAATTTTAAGAGTCTGTGCCAGAATTTAGGATTCTGATGTGTCGGTGACAATGATACAATATTGAATTATTGATATGCGATCTATGAATGATTTGTGTGTTTGTCTTAACTATGAGTTTTTTGAACAACTATGGATCGACTGTTAATGACGAAGAAATTTCTGACGTGGAGTCCAATTTCTCCTTACTTCCTACACGATTTACAAGAAAGATGTTACTGGACCCAAATCGTAGATGTTCGATTAGAGTATAGGATCCACGGATTGCTAGAACGGGAGCACATAATTGTGCTTCAGCATCGAGCATAGAGGGGTAGTATCCTCCTGTAGCTAGAGTTTTTCCCCGATAGGTGGGAATTCAACATTTTTCAGTGAGGCTTAATGACGTTCAGGATGAGCCGATTGGATCTAACGATGAGGAAGTTACACAACCCTTATGTTTAGCTTCTAGGTGTTCACGAGCTGAGATTCAGGCGTCTGTCGCTATAGACTACGCACCTGGTTGCAGCCCTAGGGCGTACATTATACCAAAAGCCTTTAGTCCACAAGAAGGTGCAAAGGAAGATCCAAAAGAAGACCCAGATGAAGATTTTCATTGAAATTTTTGATTTCTAAGGATAATATTAAATAGAAATTCTTTATATTATTTTCCTTAGAATAAGTAATTCTGTTAGTTTCATCTAGTATGTACCTTTTATCGATAAGTTGAATTTGACGACTCAAGTCAAGGCTATAGGAGCATGTTTTATTGTGGTAAAATAGGGGTTATTTTTGGAAGACTGTCATGAGATGAAGGACAAGCCTAAAAGTCAAAGGATCGAGAACATACCCAAAGTATAAGGGAAGGTTTATGACATGACTAGGCTTATTTGGAAGACGCTTCAAATGTGATATCAGGTACACTTCTCATTCATGGAGTTGCCGTATTTGTATTGTTTGATTCTTGCACTATTTTATTTCTGCTAAGTTCTCTAGGAAGTTGAGTGTGAAGATAGTACCTCATGAGGTTGAGCTTTGTGTGCCACCCCTTCAAGTGGTATTCTGTATACAGCAAGGCCATCAAATCTTGTTATGTAGTGATTGTTGATAGAGTGTTGAAGGCCACTTTTACTCTTTTAAGCATGCATGACTTCGATGTTATTTTTGGTATGGATTGGCTAGCTTCTAACTACGCCAATATCCTCTGTTGTAAACAAAAGATAATGTTTAACTCTCTAAGTAAGTCAAGCTTCAAATTTAAAGGATCGTGTTTGCACACACTACCTTAAATCAAATCGTCTCTGTAAGATAGACGATTGATTAACAATGGTTGTTGGGGATACTTAGCTAACATTTTGGACACGCGAGAGTTAGAATTAAAGCCGAGCAGTATCAAGGTAGTTAAATATTTCCTAGAAGTCTTTCCTGAGACGTTGCCAGGCGTACCACCTGTTAGAGATATGGACTTCAACATTGAGTTAATTTCTGGAACAACTCCAATATCTAAGGCCCTATATTAAATGGCTCCTGCGGAGATGAAAGAACTTAAGGAGCAACTGCAAGAATTATTGGATAAGGGTTTTAATCGCCCCAGTGTCTCACCCTAGGGTGCACTCGTTCTCTTTGTAAAGATGAAAGATGGCTCTATGAGACTTTGTATCGACTATAGGGAGTTGAACAAAGTTACCATTAAGAATAAGTACCCTCTACCACACATAGAACATTTGTTCGACCAACTTTAAAGAGCTTGTGTTTTCTAAAAAATTGACTTGCAGTCCGAGTATCATCAATTGAGGATAAAGAAAGATTATATACTAAAGACAACTTTTCGTACTCGTTATGGAATGAGGGGTTCAGAATGTATCGAGGGGTTCACAATGTATCTAGAGGTTCAGAATGGAAGTTTTAGTTCAATGTGCTACAACTAAGCTCACTCATTTAAAAGTCAAACCTGCACTTCAAGACAGAATTCATGAAGGGGCATGAGGATGCTACATTATTAACGGTCAGATCAGAGTTGGAATGTGATAAGTGGAAAAATTTCTCAGTTTCGAGTGATGAAATCCTCAAATTCAATGATAGAATGGTGGTATCTGATAGCGCGGATCTGAAGAAATACATACTAACTGAAGCACACAATACCCCTTATTCTATTCATTCGAGTAGTACAAAGAATCATGATTTAATACGACACTATTGGTGGAATGGTATGAAGCGTGATGTAGCAAAATTCATGGATCAATGTCTAACTTGCCAACAAGGCTGAGCGCCAGCATTCGTCTGGCCTTTTACAACCTCTAGAGATACCCAGATGGAAAAGGGAACATATTTTGATGGATTTTGTATCAGGATTGCCAAGGACGATAAAAGGATATGATACAATTTGGCTTATAGTCAATCGATTGACTAAGTTTGCTTACTTCCTGCCAGGTAGTGTAACGTTTTCAATGGAAGACTGGGCAAAGTTGTATGTGAGAGAAATCGTCAGACTACATGGTGTACCTGTATCCATCGTATCATATCGCAATCCAATATTTACCTCCAAGTTTTGGAGTAGTCTTCAAGAAGCTTTGGGTACACAATTGAGTTTTGTACAAATTTTCACCCTCAGACTGATGGTTACTCAGAAAGAACCATTCAGACACTTGAGGATATGCTCAGAGCGTATGTTTTGGACTTCAAGGTTAGTTGGAGTAATTAATTGCATCTCGTTGAGTTTGCATACAATAACAGTTACGAGGCAACCATCAGGATGGCGCCATTTGAAACTTTATATGGATAAAAGTGTCGATCGCAAATCCATTGGGATGAAGTTGGTGAAAGAAAGCTATTAGGCCCAACTATGGTTCAACAAGAAAATGTTGCTATTTACAAAATTCGAGAAAGAATTAGAACTGCTCAGTGTCGCCAAAAGAGTTATGCGAATACTCGTAGGAAGAACTTGAAATTTGAAGTGGGTGACATAGTGTGTATAAAGATAGCTCACATGAAGGGAGTTATGAGATTCGGAAAGAAAGGAAAGGTTAGTCCTCATTTTATAGGTCCTTTTGAGATCTTAGAACGGATTGGAGTTGTGGCTTACCATGTTGCTCTACCACCAGACTTGGTTGGAGTACACGATATATTTTGTCTCGATGTTGCATAAATATATTGCTGAACCGTGCCATATTTTGAGTTATGAACCACTTCATCTACATGATGATCTAACTTATAAAGAAGTACCAATTCAAATACTTGACAAAAAGACTCAGGTTTTACGAACTAAAGAGATCCATTTGGTGAAGGTGCTTTGGAAGAATCAAGAGGTTGAAGAAGCCACATGAGAACACGAAGAAGAAATTCAAACTCATTATCCAAATCTCTTTGAAGATTGACTCTGAAATATTTTCGAGGACGAACATTTTTATAAGGAGAAGATGATGTAAGACCTGAATTTTATGGTTAGTGTACTGGTTAATTATTGTTCTTAGAATGGTTAAGTATTTTCTTAGTATAACTCTCATTATTATTATTGTTGATCTATTTTCTCTGATTATAATATACACATTTTACAGTATATTTTACATCATTGCACTGCTATTAAATTAAAAACTATGGTAATTTTAGTGATATTTAGCTCATGTTAAAAATTGTGTGTAGATTATCCAAATTCTATTAACAAAATTTGCTAACTCATATTTTCAAATTAGTTTTTTATTGATTTTATATTTTAATAAGAAATCAATAGTATTAGTTTAATTATAACAAAAAAAAGAAATCAAAACGTGGGATTGAATCCCCTACTTTACATTTGAGATTGGTTGTTTCCCTCTCCCCACTAATTACATTTATGGTTAAATCAAGATCTATGAGGCATGTATTAATGTTCAAAATTAATATTTGTAATTTCTTTCGGTTTGGTACAATTTATAATGAATTTTCAAAACCAGACATCTAAACTGTTTTATGTTCGTTAGTGTTTGAAAATATCTAAGAATGAAATTTTTCTCCTTTATCCTTTCACGATTTGAACTTTAGAAACTTACAGAGGTATACAAGGTAAGTGAAATGTTTGTATGTAATTGTTTGCATTGTATGGCTGAAAATTTATACTGCACTATGATGCTTCTTTCTTCATAACATTGTTCAATTATGGTGCTGATGTGTTTTCTTATATTGTATGTTTGATGAGCTAATGTATGTTGTAAGATAAGAATAAATGTTAAATGAATGCATGAAGAATTAATTCTATGCCATTAGAGTCACGTGCCCACCAATTTGCTCTGTTTGCCTTGTCCTTCGGGAAATGTCTATGTTTGCCTAATCCTTAGGGAAAGGGTCTCTATTATATATTTTGATTAGTTTTGTGGGAAGGTGTTAGCGCAATTGGTTCCACCTCTTCGAAGGTGCGGAGTAGGACACCTATACTTACCTCACAGCTAATAATTACCGACAAGTAATCTCTGTTCTAGGTGTGGTGGTGAACTCTAATGGAAGTTGACCAGTGAACTCTGTAGGAAAGATCTGAAAAGTATGCATGTGTTACAATTTGTTTGTGACTGTGAACATTGTACTGTTTTGCATATGTGATATTTTACTTACTGAGTATAATTTTATATACTCATTCTGTTTTTTAAAATTTTTTCAGATGATGATAACATTGGTGAGGAGTTTATTGTCAAAGAGGTCTAGAGTCTTTGGCAACGGACAAGAGTCATCGAGTCATATTTAAAAGTCTTAGTAATTATTTATTTGAGTTTGGGTTGTATTTAAGTTAAATCGTGAGACTTCAAATCACATACTATTGGGTTCTTGAATGTTTGATGTATGATTTGATTTTCTATAATATATTATCGTATTTAATGTGAGTTTGTTTTCGAAAAATTGACCTAGCTTCCGTAAAGTTTTTGGTAAAATATTTAACTGAAGCTGAGTTAAATTTTCAGGATGTTACAGAGAGAATGGCGAAAATTTTTCGCGTAACTAAAATATTTCACATCCATGAGAGACATTATCACTAAAATAAGTTGTCTAATATTTTTGAACGGCCAAATAAGCTACGGATTTTAACTTTATCTTGAATGGATATGGATAGGGAAACTAAGAACAAGGGATAAACTACCAATAATTGAAATATGGCCATATTGCGGTATGCAGACTGCAGAATTTTAGTCTTTCCTCGCTCAAATAGTAAGCATTTTATTAGAAGAAATTCCCATCAATAGGATGTAATTTAATTTCTAGGAGGCCATAGTCATAATACTAATACTGGAAGTTCTTGATATGAGATGTTAAGTGATAAGATCTTTATTTTCTCTTTTGATCTTTGAACTATGGATGTATTTGCACAAAATACCGAGTGTAGTTTATCATAAGCTAAAATCCAGTATGTGATTTGAACTCCAAGGAGTTGTAGTTAAACCGGTTGATGGATGTAGTTGCATAAAATACTTGGTCTGGATGATTATAACCTAAAAATCCAGTATATAGTTTGAACTCCAAGGAGTTGAAGGAGATAAACCAAATTTATACAATTTCTGACTCTGAGTTTTTTTTTATGTTTGGATAACGCGGGTCTTTGGTATGTAAGAAAGTTTCAATGTTATTATTTCAAATAACGCTTAACTCCAACCTTATTTTTTGTCGACATATAAATTGATTGATTCTTATCTGATTTTTTATGCAAAATATCTTACATACTATGGTCACATTGGAAATTAATATCTCATATTGTAGATATATAACTATCATTTTCAAGGTTAACTCTTACAAATTGAGCTTTTGATCCACTTTATATCATGAACATATCGAAAAGGAAAATTAGCTGTTAATATTACTGAGTCAACTTAAGGTTACAACAATGCATCCCTTATCGATGTATTTAGGCATATGCCCCTGATCATAATATACCCTTCCGTGTTCCTAATATTTTGAGTTCTTATTAGTGTTGATACTTGCATTAAGTAATATGTTTTCTTTTAGGTTATGTTGGATCTTTATATGTATGTTTTTGCCTGCTTCTACTCTCTCTATCTCATCATAATGTCATTATAGTAATTATAAGTATGTAATGTGTGCTAAAGAATGCATCTCTTCTGAAAAAAAAACTAGAAGAATGTGGATTTCAATTGTGGTTTGAAATTAATGTTAAATGCATCTCTATATTTTATTGCCCATATAATATAGAGATGCATATAGAGGCTTGTAGAGATGACCATCTTTCACTTGTCATTGATGTGGCTTTAATCACCTTAGCTCAACTTAGTTAACTCTGTATGAGGCGTTAGAGAATTTTCAATCATTAACCATAGTGGGTTGCTATGCTAACATGCTACCAGACATTTAAATAGTTGCTTCAAATAATTTTTCTAAATAGTGTTTAAATTTACAGAGTTACAAAAATGGATTAGAGTTGGATAAAAAATTCTAATAGATTGTCTAAGGAGTATATTGATGATATTTCACAATTTATGAGGGTGGCTAGTTCTTATGTCAACCAAGAAGGAAAAACTCGTTATCCATGTAGAAGATTTCTTAACGCAAGGCAATTGTCTTTAAAAGAAGTTAAATTGCATATGTTCCAATATAAAATGGCAATAAGCCACCAGAATTAGGTGTTTCATGGTAAAGAGGTCATGCAAAGATCTCATCAGGATGGTGGTGGTGGTTGTGCTGGTGGTGATGGTAATGTTGGTGGTGGTGGTGGTGGTGGTGGTGATGATGATGATGATGATGATGAGATGATTGAAATGTTAGGTAACAAGTTGGCTTCTGGTGGGATGGAAAGGAATGATGAACTAGTTGGAGATGATAACATTGGTCGAACAAATCTATATGAAGAGGGAATAGACAATTTTGGTGATTTGTTTAGTGAAGCTGAACAAGAATTGTATCTCGTCTGTCGAAAGTTTTCTTCACTAACTTTTCTTATGAAATTGATGCATGTAAAAGTGCTTAATCATTGGAGTAATAAGTCATTTGATCGATTGCTTGAAAATTCCAACATCATACTATGAAGCGAAAAAAAAATTACGAGATCGAGGATTGAGATATGACATAATTAAGAGTTGTAAATATGATTGTGTCCTATTCTTGAAAGAAAATGAAGGAAAAGATAAATGTCCAAAATGTGGTGAACCAAGATTTAAAATAGATGATGGGAAGGGTAAGAAAGTTCCGTAGAAGGTTTTGCTTCACTTTCCTATTATACTAAGACACAAGCGATTGTTCAAATCCAAATACACATCATCTGATATGAGATGACACAAGGAGAAACGTGTTAACGTTGGAGGTGTTTTGAGACATCATGCCGATTCAGAAGGATGGAAGGAATTTGATAAGCATTATAGTTGGTTTGCAGAAGATGCTAGAAATGTGATATTATGACTTGCCATGGACGGATTTAATCCTTTTAGAAATATGAGCAACTCATATGGCATGTGGCATGTCATATTAGTACTTTATAACCTTCCCCCTTAGAAATGTATGAAAGAACCATTTTTCATGATGTCGTTACTAATCTCTTGTCCAAAGATTCCTGGTAAAGAAATTGATATGTATTTATAACCATTGATAGATGAGTTAAAATAATTGCGGAAGAGCGTACAAACTTTAGGTGTAATATCTGGAAAAACTTTTTCTAGGCATGCTAATGTTTTGTGGACAATAAATGACTTTCTAGCTTATGGAGATTTGTCTGGTTGGAGCGCAAAAGGTTATTTAGCATGTCCTATTTATAATGAAGATGCATCTTCATTGAGGTTACAGGCGCGCTCTATCACCAATGTTAAAAACCGTAAAAGCTTCCATACAATCATAATGGAGGATATCTATCATTTCTCGACTACCAATATCGTCAGGTGATAGAAAATTTTACTTTTACTATGGTTTAATAATGTATAGTATTATGACTAATGTCTCAAATCTTACTGCATTTGGATAGGAAGTTGTAAATGGTGAAGCACTTAGTCGTGTTCAAATATTGCACGACATGCACTTCTCGACTCGTAAGGGTTGGTAAAATGACGAGGCACAAGAAAGATATAAAAGTAATTAAACTGATATGTTATGAAATTGTGTGATTATTCTATGTTTTGAATTTGTGGGTTTGTTGGGGTGAGATTCTAAGATATTCATATTTTCAGTTTCATGCATGCATTTAGACATTTAGTCCTAATTGAGTAAAGAATTTCTTTTGTTTATAAGCGTTGTTAGATTGGCCTGGATGTCTTCTGTTGTCTTCGATTTTGAAAAACCTATTTGGCATCTTTGTGTCCTTACATCTAGATTGTAGCTCTTAGTGCTCTCATCCTTTTCACAAGGGGTTTTTTGGAAAAAAAAAACTACAAAATTTTATCTGTATTAGGCTATTTTCTATAATCTTGAATCAAAATTCTGATATTTTTAGTTACTGGCATCATTAGTCTCAGTGAAATATCAATCAATATATGAAGTTTGATACCAAATTTTATGGCAAAATTTGTGCTATTCAAGTTTAACGTCTTTGGAACTCATGCAATATGTAGAAACCCATTTGGTAGGTTGAATCTTAGATGTCTATATTGTGTATTTGCAAAAGGCAATGATCAATAGCTGGCTGTATGGTTTATACCAATATGCCTTGGTGATTTTAAAATGTAACTTGTTTATTTTTCTGTTATATATCGATCTTCCCATAATTTTTCTGCTACATTATGTTGTGGTGAACGAACTTTAGAATCTAGTAGTGTCCCTTGATGAACTTCAATGAGTGATGTCAAAGGGACAATTAAACCAAAATTATTATCAAGTAAATGGTGCTTTAATTGAAAAGTTATGTAGCTTATTTACTTAATTATTGTACATTTTGCTGAAATTCTTATGACTGATGCAAGCAAGCTCTACTTTCTCATGCTCTGTTAAAATCTGGAAAATAAGTAACTGAAAGTGGGCCTTTTTGTATTAACATTATGCATTATAGAAGAGGCTGAAGCAACTTTATTATAGACTTTTCTGTAGTGTTGTTTTTTCTAATGTATTTAACTTATTTCAATTTCGTAGAAAGTCGTGGCAAAATCCTAACGCCACGCGCTTTTGGCGGTAACCCTGGTGACGAAATTTTTTTTGTCGGAAAACTTTTGCCGACAAAAATTTATACCTTTAGCGATGAAAAAGACATATTTCCTGTAGCGCCTTAAAGGTACTATGACAGAAGGACTACATCTTATGCATGTAACTTCTCTCACTCTTCAAGCATACAGTTATGCTGATTGGGCTAAGGACTTGGAAGACAGAAGATCAACAAGAGCTTACTTGATCTTCTTAGGTGGTAATCTCAAGGTCATCAAAGAAATAACATGTGATCTCAAAGTCAAAGTACTGAAAGTGAATATCATTCGCTAGCTAAATGTTGCAGTTGAGATTAAATGGTTTCAAAATTTGCTAAGTGAGATATACCTTTATCTCAGTCAGCCTCCAATACTCTGGTGTGATAATGTGAGTGCCTTAACATTTGCTTCTAACCATGTCCTACATCCTCATATTGACTTAGATATTCATTTCATTCGAGACAAAGTACTAAGAAGAGAACCATAAGTCAGATTTGCTCCCTCTACTGATCTGCTGGCATACCTACTTACCAAGTCCTTATCTACTCCTAGATTCTCATACTTAAAGTCTAAGCTTTAAGTGAGAATATCTCCCTTTAGCTTGAAGGGGGATATTAATCAATACAACATCTCAAAGACTACTTCAGTTAGTAAGTCAGTAGGGAGAAGTTAATATGAGTTAGTAAGTCAATTCACTAACTAATATAGCTGACCTCTACTTACCTGTGTAACTACATTTCAGTTTCTCTAAGCTTGTATCTAGAGTAATATTCTTACCGTATAACTTATGTAATAACCTGATATAAGTACAAACTTTCTCTCTCATTCGGGTTAGAATGCTGAGATTTTGATTCACTATTTTCTCTCAATTAACTTAGCTTACAATCTTCGAGGTCGTTACTCGAATAGAGTAATGATTGTTGGTTGACTATTTTTCCATCTTCTTGATTAAGGCTCCTCCATCCAATGGCTGACCTCCTTCTTTTAGAGGCATCAAAACTCTGACAAGCTCGTTCGCTCCTTTTCTTTTAACTATTTCTCTCTTTAAAACTTTAAAAAAAATTATGAAAGCTACTGAAATGAAGGGGGAGAAATGCATCAAATGGTTAATGTCCATTTGCAAAGGAGGAGGACATTCCTTTTTATAGGGAACATCTGAAGCATCCGTTTGGTCGAAGGGTAGGTCATCTCGACAGATATGTAAAGGTTAACATTCCACATTCCTAGAGACCAATCAGGTGATGCCATCACACCCATCTAGACGGGAAGAATTCATTCAAGCATATTTGTCGTACACGTACCCACAAATGCTTAATGATTTAGGAATGATGTCAGGCCTCATCCAGAAAAAATAGATCTACGTCAAGACGAGCCTGCTTCTAGAAGGAGGATGATGTCCCCATTTATGTGCTAGTTAAATCTAAGTTTGTTAAAACAATTTGGTGTCAGTCTAGACGGTTTGAGTTTTCTAAATATAGAATGATGTGTCCTCTGCCATGAAATCTGGTCTGGGATTCCACAAATTGGGCCTAATGGAAGTCCACTCTGGGTTCCCTAAGGTATTTCTTGGATCCAATACTCTCCCAAGGGCTTATCATTAGTCCAAGGTCTATTCCCACTTGGACCCAAAAGGATCCGGTAAATATGGAGTGTCTACAAAGAGTAACTGATGAATTTTATACAGTAGAGTGTCTACAAAGAACCTAACTTTGGTATAAACTAAGGTTGTGATTATGCTCAAAATATACTTGCGCTTATTGCAATATGGGTTGAGTTGTCGATCCCATGATGAAGTGTAGTAAAGAAAAGGCTGCAAAATAAAATAGTTAATGATAACTAATAACAAGAATAGAGATTGCAAAGTAACTAAGAAAAGTAAATTAAATGAAATATTGCTTCAAGGCATCGATAATCTCTTTTAAGCTTCTTTAACTATTTTTACGTTGATTCAGAAATATAACTCAAATGAATGCTCTCCATTTTAAACATACAATCAGAAACTATGTAATTAAAATTATAAAAATATAACTCAAATGAATGCTCCCCATTTTAAATATTAATGTGAAAGCTCTTTTCTATTAAAACATGCTCATATGTGTTTTATGAATTATCTAAGATCGACAATATAATGACAATATTGTAGTAAAAGACTAATTCATAAAATAAATTTACTATTAATAATTATATTTTAACAATTACCATGAAAACAAAGCATGACTGAATTTATATGGAAAGAAGAACATAATTTCTAGATTATGAGAAAATAATGATAAATAGTTTAAACATAAATAAAATTAAAACTTGTCAGAACATGAAACGGATCAAAGTATAAATAGTAAAATTACACTTAAAAGTATATCCCTAGCCTTACTTGAAACTCTAGCCTAACTTACAATTCATCTCATAAGTTCTAAAGAAAAAATATAAGAATAACTATAAGTCTTTAAAGAAGAAAGATGAAAAGAAATTAATTAGAAGATTATTAAACTCTCTATTTATAGGAAGGAGTAGAGCTATCAAGTTTCCTAGTTTCTCTTCGTAAAAGTAGCTTCCTAAAACTCTTATTTTCTATTCTCCAAGTTTTCAAAATATGTTCCACTTAAGTATAGGAAACAAGAGAAAATAGGTAACAATGAGTGATTAGAAAACAATTGGACAATTTGGCAACACACTTGGGCTACTTGTAATTGAGATGCTGCTTGTTTAGAATAGGAAAAAGGCCGCCATGTGCAATTTTAAAACATTGGGCTTGATTTTGGCTTCATCTAGTTCATGGCTTAAAGAAATTGGTTGATCTGGTGGGCTTCACATGAAAAAAACTTGGGGCTAGATTTTTAACTTGTTTCTAGCGTACAAATACACTAAAAATTAATCAATTCTTAAAAATAATATTTGAGAAATAAAAATGACAAAGTATCAGGCAAAGCCTCAAATATTCACAAATGCCCCCATAATAAATCATTATTTAAAGTATACTATTACGCACTAATCACAATCCCTTACCAGTTTATTGCTAGTTCCTAGCAATTCAAGCGTGAAAAAGACACATATCATGATAAATAGTTGGAAAAGAATCCAAGCAAATCTACTTGAGTACATCAAAGCAATTAGTGAGAGATCACAGGTACTATTATGATCATTTCGATTGCAGCTCCCAAAATTTGTGTGTGTGCACTAAGTTGTAACCTTCTTACCACAAACCACAATGTATAGAACCTTGAAGAAATCAACAAATAAAAGCCTCAACTTCATATCCTCACAGATTGATCATTTTAGTTACATAATGTTAGTTCAAGGTACTTCTTTCAAGAAGTTAGAAATTTCATATACACTCAGATAAAAAAGTATTTTAGGACAAATAAATGAACGAATGTTGATCAGAAGATAGACTCCTTAAGTGTTTTGAACTTTCATCCATTCTTACCTCAAAACATGCTTTCAGATTTTAAAGATCAATTAAAGTGTGAATAAGATGATGGAGCCCGATGCATGAAGGATAAGGACAATATTATTTTTCTTGCAATTTTAGATGACCTTTAGCACATTTTTTCTTCATTTTGGTCTTCTCTTGTTTTTTAACTTCTTCATTTTTTCTATTTCTTTCTTCTTTTTGATAATTAGTGACACAATGCAACGTTCAAATTGCTCGGTAAATTACAACAAAGACTTCCAAATTGACCAATACCATCCTTTAGCATTACAACCAACATACCACAATCATGTAATGGTGTTCAAAATCAGCAAGTATCCAATTTAAATGAACAATGAAAGTTCATAAGTTGTTTTATTAACTCTCATTTTTAACTCAAAAAAAAATATTTATGCTTAAACAATGAGACTTTTCTTGACTCTATGCATTAGTATCATGCAAAAAGAATTTCCAGAAGGTTATTCTCTAGTAATCAGGATAGAAAAAGTGACTCAAACTAATTATTTTGCAATCATACCCAAATAGCAAAGAAAAAATATCAATTCAAACTTAATTCACACATGACATGCAAACTTATAAAGACAAGAAATATTAACATATACAGCATAACCACGTGCATGAAGATGCTGCCACCCCTAACCTAAATAAGACGATGTCCTCAATCTCTCAAATTTATCAAAGAAATGAAAGATTAAAAGATATTAGAGCAGTGTACAAATCTAATGACAACAAGTCTAGGCTAAAGAAAAGAAACAATAAATAAATAATAAAAAACTAACAGTAATAAACAAATCTAAACTGCAGAAAAGAAAGAAATAACCTTTTCAAGATTGGTAAATGGGAGTCACCGAAAGGATCTTTGTAGTTGGTTAATTCTTGCCACATAATTCTTGCCACAAGATTGGTAAACTCAATTGATTGGGTTTTCAACCTCAACATCAACATTGGGAAAAACTTATTTTACCATGTACGGACCAATCCACCTTGACCTCAACTCCGGGTGGGGGCGTAATCGAGAGTCATAGAGATGCACTATTCAGGAATTGTTTGTCATGAACCATTTTCATCTTTTCCTTATAAATCTTGGAATTAGTGTAGCAATCATTCTCTAACTCTTTAATTTTTTCTGACAACTGTAGTTTCCACTGGAAACCTGTAGCACTTAAATCAAAGTTAAGGGCCTTAACAACCTAATATGCTTTATGCTCAAGTTCGACAGGTAAATGACATGATTTTCCAAAAAATAAGTCGGTAGGGAGACATCTCAATGGTTGTTTTGTAAGCAGTGCGGTACGTCTGTAGTGCATCAGAAAGTCGCAAGACCAATCTTTACGGTTGGGATTAACCGTCTTCTCCAAAATTTGCTTTATTTCCCTGTTAGCCAATTTGACTTGTCCATTGGTTTTTGGATGGTAGGCAATAGAAACTTTACGAATAACCTTGTACCTAAGCATCAAAGCTTTAAAAGAATGATTACAAAATTGTGTCCATTGATCACTCAATATGACTTGTGACGTACCATACCTAGATGGCGCATTTTCTTTTAAAAACTATAGTTATGTTATCATTGGTACGACAAGACGCGGCTTCAACCCATGTAGACACATAGTCAACATCAAGAAGAATAAATAAATAACCAATAGGAGATGGAAAAGGCCCCATAAAATGTATCCCCTAATAATAAAATATTTCTTTTACCAGAATTGGGTTAAAAAGGCATTGTTTGAAGCCGAGACAGTGCACTTAACTTTTGGCATCTCTCACAGGAACGACAGAAATTAGTGTCTTTGAATAAGGTAGGTAGATGAAGACAATGTAAATTTTTTGCAGCAGTCTTATTCATAGAAAAATGACCACCACAAGTTGAACTATGATAGAAATTCAAAACACTATCAACTTCCTTTATGGAATGGAACATATCATTAGGGGTGTTCATGGTTTAGTTGGGTCAGTTTTTTGGTGAAAACTAAATCGAACAATTGATGTCAAAAGAAGCAAACTGAACCAAACCGTGAGTTTTAGTTCAGCTCATATCGGTTCTTCGATTCGGTATTATTAATTGAAAAATGATTTTTTAAATTATTTTTAAATGATATAAAAAATAATATCAAATCAAAATTTTATTCTGGTTCGGATCGGTATGATATGAAATTATATATAAAAATAAAAAAATGATATGAATTTAATGTTTTGGTTCAGTTTGGAAACTACCAAAATTTTGAACCGAACCAAAACTTCAGTTCTTTCATTTTCCCGAATTGAATCGAACTAAGTGAACCGATCATTTTCAGTTTGGTTCAGATGGTTCGATAAAATAATTTTCACCCCTACATATCATTATCTGATCATGGTAATATTCAAACAGATACTGATCATCCCAATAGAAATTTCTTACCTCAACCAAAAACTTATGTTTATCTTGTGCCCTCCATATGGATGGAACTTCACTAGACACCAACTAATTGACAATATACGCATACCATGGTACTTGGATAATGGTGAACATATGTTCATTAGAGAAGTCATCATGAATGGGTGGGCTATCGGTGGAATCATTGAACTTCGGTCGGGACAAGTGATTTGCTACTACATTTTTAACCCCCTTATTGGTGTAAACCAAATCGAACACTATCAACTTCCTCTCTGGAATGGAATGTATCATTAGGGGTGTTCATGGTTCGGTTCGATCAGTTTTTTGAAAAAAAAAATCGAACCATTCATGTCAAAAGAAGCAAACTGAACCAAACCGTGAGTTTCAGTTCAGCTCAATTTGGTTATTCGATTCAGTATTATTAATTGAAAAATAATTTTTTAAATCATT
The DNA here is from genome assembly GCA_003255025.1 of Datisca glomerata. NCBI lineage: Eukaryota > Viridiplantae > Streptophyta > Magnoliopsida > Cucurbitales > Datiscaceae > Datisca > Datisca glomerata. Next base: position 3,181,026 of record QANY01002976.1, read on the forward strand.
TTTAAATGATATTATTGAAAAAAATAATATCAAATTAAAGTTTTATTCTGGTTCGGTTCGGATCGGATCGGTTTGATATGAAATTATATACAAAAAAAATTATATGAATTTAATATTTTGATTCAGTTTGAAAACTACCAAAATTTTGAACCGAACTGAAACTTCAGTTCTTTCATTTTCTCAACCGAATCGAACTGAACGAACGGGTTTTCAGTTTGGTTCGGTCAGTTCGATAAAATAATTTTCACCCTTACATGTCATTATCTGGTCAGGGTAATATTCAAACAGATAAGGATCATCCCAATAGAAATTTCTTACCTCAACCAAAAACATATGTTTATCTTATGATGTTCATATGGATGGAACTTCACTAGACACCAACTAATTGACAATATTCTCATACCAAGGTACTTGGAGAGCGGTGAACATATGTTCATTAAAGAAGTCATCACGAATGGGTGGTCTATCGGTGGAATCATTGAACTTCGATCGAGACAAGTGATCCGCTACTACATTTTTAACCACCTTATTATCTTTAATGGTCAAATCAAATTCCTGCCAAAGTAAAATCCACCTAATCAATCATGGCTTAGCATCCTTCTTTGAGAGAAGGTATTTAAAAGCTGCATGGTTAGTGAAAACAATAATAGATGAACCAATCAAATAAGCATAAAAGTTATCAAAAGCAAATACTACAACTAATAGCTCCTTTTCAGTAGTTAAACAATTCATTTGTGCATTGTTCAAAGATATGCGAGCATAGTAAATAAGGGTTTCCCTTCCTTTCTTTGACCTAAAGATACTCCTACAACATATTTGCGCGCATCGCACATAATTTCAAATTGTAGGTTCCAATCTAGTGATTGCATTATGTGGACAGTAGTGAGTTTAGATGAGTGTTTGGAAGGCGTTCTCACAATCTTGAGTCCAGTTGAACTCAATATCTTTTAGAAGGAGGTTACATAATCATATGGATATAATATAAAAGTTTTGTATAAACCTCTTATAAAAACCAGTATGTCCAAGAAATGACCTTACATCTTTAACAATTTTGGAGTGGCAGCTTATAAATTAGTTCAATTCTTGATTTATTGACCTCTATCCCTTTTTAGAATGAATATTCCCCAAAAGGATCCCAGAAGGTACCAAGAAATGACATTTTTCCTAATTTAAGACAAAAACTTTCTCTTCACAGCAACTGAATATATCTTTCAAATTTAGCAGATGAGAAGCAAAATAGTTACAAAAAATAATCAAATCATCCATAAGCACTTCCATGCATTTTAAACCACGTACCTGAATATGCTCATCATACATCTTTAAAATGTAGCAAGTGCATTACATAAACCAAATGGCATCGATGAAAAGAAAAAGTACAAAAGGCATGTAAATGTGGCTTTATCCTAATCTTTTATAGAAATGTCTGTTTGGTTGTATCTTGAATATCCATCTAAAAGGAAAGTGAAGGGATGGTTTGAAATACGCTCTAGGATTTGGTCAATGAATGGAAGTGAGAAATGGTCTTTACGGGTGACAGAGTTGAGTTTTCTATAATCAATTCATATGCGCCACCTAGTTGTTACCTTCATGGAAATATCTAAACACCTCATTTTCAACCACAGTTACCCCATATTTCTTAGTTACTACCTGAGTTTGACTAACCCACTTACTAACAGATATCAGGTAAATGATTCCCGCATCTAATATTTTTAAGGCTTCATTTTTAATAACTTCTTTCATTGTGGGATTAAATCTTCTTTTAAGGTCTCTCTGATGACATCCACTAAATAAATCTTATGCGAAAAATTAATGAGCTAATACCTTTTATGTCAGCTAAAGTCCACCATAGTGCAGTTTATGCTCTTTCAACATGTTATTTAATTGCTCACCTTGTGAAGTACTAAGTTTAGAAGAAATAATGACAAGAAATGTATCACCTGGTTAGAAGAATGAATGCTGAAGTCCTTTAGGCAGCATAGCTACATTGACTGTCAGGGTCTCCACGGTGGATGGCTTCAGACCATTTTCTTTCCCGTGGCAAGTCCTCAAAGAATGGTTGCCAAAATCTCATTCTTTTATCTCGTGATTCATAAAAAATAGTAGAAACATTAATAGTTTTTTTAGGATAAAGCAAAGTATTAAGATCAAAATCACAGAGGAAATATTCTAAAGAATCAAATTTAACTTTTGCATGCACTTCTCTAGTATGATATTATTTATCACGTATGTATGATAATATATACCTTCATCTAACAGCTATTTTCCAACATGAAAATTTTTACTTCAAGTGTCATTTTTCAAAATGAAAATTTTATCAGGCCATTTCTACAATCCATAAGAGCGTTATCTTTGGTAAAAAAGATCAATGGGATCTTTGAATCCATGTCAACCTCAAAGTATGTTTCTAGAATTAAAAAAATCAAAGGGGTAAACATCTTCTGTTATTCTCCTTGATCTTCTAATTGAATGATCAACTAACTGCATAATCACATATGTGGGTTTAATTTCTCCTAGTCCTAATAGTAAATAAATAGGATAAGGCATAAGATTACCACTTGCTTCCAAGTTTAACAATGCTTTGGCAAACTCGTGTGTTTCAATATGGAAGTTTATAGTAGGACACCTTGAATCTTTATACTTGGGTGGCGTCCTCTGCTTGATCACTGCACTCACTTGCTCTATGAAGAATACGGTCTTTTAACATGGTGATTTCTCTTCATCGTGCATAAATCCTTGATGACCTTGGCACAAGCTAGTACCTGTTGGATCACATGTGATAAATGAATGTTAATTTTCACTTATTTGAAGTGCTATAAAATATCACCTTGGATTTTCATATTTTCCCTTTCGGCCAGAGAGATTGGGATAGAGGCACTGGAATCATAGATTTTCCTTGTTGCTGCACAATCAGAGAACTAGTAAATTTGATGATTTGACTTTTAATTTCTTTGTTCTCCTCTACTATCTGTTTAAGCATGGTCTCAAACTGTTGATTAGTCTTATTTTGTACCTCCATAAATGTTTGCAATGTGTCCTTTAAGGAATTCCTATTTGGTGGTGTAGTATCTCATAGGGCACGGTAAGAATAGGTGGTTGTGACTCATGTTTCCAATTATTTTTGGATTGTGCAGGTTGGTTGGAATCATATTTCGAACTGAAATTTGGGTGATTTCGCTAGCTAGGTTTCAGAATGGGATGTGTACGCCTTTTTAACCATCCTAAAGTTGTTACATTGCTCCGCACACACCTCTCTCGTCTCACAAAAGGTAGAACATTTTTTAGCTAAGTGATCTATCTCTCTACATAAAAAAGTGGTATGCAACTCAACCCTAGCACCTATGTAAGAAGCTCTACTATCTTTGGATTTTAAGGCCTCTAATTACCTAGTTAAGACTACTATCTGGGCTTTAAGGTTATATTCTTCCTTAAGATGATAGACTCCATTTGGTTGTGACCTATTTGTGCTATCATTAGCGCTTGGTCTAGTTCATGTATGTGTTTTCGGCTAAGTCATTCAAGTATTCTATGGTTTCCCTAGGGTCTTTGTGAAGGAACTCTGAATTACACATCATCTCAATAAATTGGCGCTCTCTAATTCTGAGTCCTTCAAAGAAGTAACTAGCTGAGCATCAATTTTCATACCCATGGTGGGGGCATAGATTTAACAATTTTGCCTATCTTTCCCAGGCTTGGTCTAAAGTTACATTATCTTTTTTAGAAAAGATTAAGATTTGTCTTTTCAAGCCATTGGCCTTATGGTGTGGGAAGGTTTTATTGAAGAATGCTTGTATCATCTCTCCCCAAGTTCCTATAAATCTAGACCTTAAATAGTATAACCAACCTTTTGATTTGTCTTTTAAGGAGAAAGGAAAGAATTTCAACCAATAGAATATATGACTTCGGTGGATAACAATTGGATCAATCCTTGTTTGAACTCCTAATGTGGGGTATTTGTGAGAAACATAATGCATGATGGTGTGTCCATACGGGTAGGGTGTAGTCAATCTATCAAATATCTTACAATGTTTTCTTCTATTTGATTCTTGGTGCTAAAATGTGAATGAGTGTCAGACAATGATATGCTCGACAATGAATCAAGAAAAAAGACTACGAGTAAGTGGGTTTTCTAATTTCGGCCTCCTTGCAAATCTCTCTATGTCTCTATACCTATGCGTTCACCCTAAACAGCTTTCTACTAATTTTTTTTTTGAAAATAAAATAAAAAATATTAAATTATTAAAAAATGCTAAACCCTCCTAAATATGAAAATAATTCCTAAACAAGAATAGAAAAACAAATAGAAAAAAGGAAATAAATGGAATAAGAAAACAAACTGAAAAAGGAAATAAATTGGAAAAAGGGAAGGAACAGAAAAAATAAATTAAATAACAAGAAAAAATGTAAATTAAAATAAATGAGAATGAAATTATCACTTTATGTTAAAATCACTAAACTTTCATGCGCTTATGATGCTCTCGGCAACGGCACCAAATCTTGATTATGCTCAAAATATACTCACAGTTATTGCAATATATGCCAATCCCACGAGGAAGTGTCGTAAAGAAAATGTTAGCGAAATGAATCACTTAGCGATAACTAATAATAAAAAAATAGATCGCAAAGTAAATAAGAAAAGTAAATTAAATGAAATGTTACTTCAAGAATTTGATAATAAAAGTGATTAATAATAATGAAGTGACAAGGCATTGAAAATTCCTCTTAAACTCCGTTTAACCATATATACTTTAATTCAGAAGTATCATCTAATTGAATGCTTTACATCCTAATCATATAGTCAAAAACCATGTAATTTAAGACCATAAAAATAGGGTTAATATCACGGAACACCCATGTACTTTGTCCGTAAATCAACTTATCCCCTAAACTTGATTATCTTCTCTGTTGACCCTTCAATTTTCTCCATCTATCACAAACTCATCTGACCGTCAAATGACTGTTAATTCGGCACATGCATAGCACTGTTAATTCGGCACATGAATGCCTGATGAAGTCATGTTTGATAAAAGAAAAACTGTAAATATTTGGTAGAAAATCAATTAGAAAAAATAGCCTAAGTAATTCAAGAAGGAGAAAAACAAAAAAGATTGATGAAAACTAAAATTGAACCTTAAGGAGATGAAACCCAAAATGATGCTGAAACTGGAGGAGAATTTATCAAAATTTTGATAAATCAATGAAGATGGACATACACTTGTGGCTGATTTTAGATGAAAAATAATGGGAATGGGTAGCTTGTTAGGTTGAAGAAATGGGTAAAATTAGAAAGAAATTAGGCATGTGCCGAATTAACAGCCACTTGACGGTCCGGGGGGTTTCTGATGGATGGAGAAAATTAAAAGGTCAATAGGAAAAATGATAAAGTTTAGGGGGTAAGTTGATTTTTGGGTAGTGTAGGGGCTTCTATGAAATAAAAAATTTTACGAAGAGAAAAAAGGGAATGAAATTACCGCTTTATGTTGAAATCACCAAAGCTTCTTGGGCGTATGACGCTGACAACGACGCCAAATTTTTATTATGCTCAAAATTTACTTACAATTATTGTAATATATGTTGAGGTTTCGATCCCAAGAAAGAGGTGTCATAAAGAAAATGTTAGTGAAATGAAACACTTAATGATAATTAATAATAAAAAAAGATATGACAAAGTAAATAAGAAAAATAAATTAAATGAAATATTACTTTGATCATATTTCTTAATCAAAATGGATTCATAATAAGAAAGTGACAAGACATCAAAAAAATTCCTTTTAAGCTTCATTTAGTTATATTTACTTTGATCATATTTCTTAATCAATTTTTTTTTTAATGTTTTCGACTGTATGTCGGAGGTGACAAGGCTTCTATGGGCTACCTTGGGAATAGGGGGAATTGATATATGGAGAGGTACAAAGCATTCTTTTGTCAGCTGCTGCATGCCTTTCCTTAATGATTGAGACAAACATAATCTTGGTGATAAAGGTATTGCAACCATAATCTCCAGCACAATTTAGACCCATAACTCTTTGTAGTTTCACTTACAGATTAATTTCTAAAGTGTTAGGAAATAAACTACGAACTAGTATAAGAAAAATTAACCTTAAAAATAGTTGGTCTAAAATCCCTTAAATTAAAGGATCGAAATATAAAAGCAAAACTGTAATATATAACTTCTGTATAAATTTAAATCAGGTGTAGATATCTAACAAAAATCATAATTGATTAATCCCTTCCGTTCCGACGGACAGAATATTTCAGTTGTGGGACTAGGATTAAAATGGAACCGCTTTTGCCTGGAACAACAATACGCATATGCTAGGCGTAATGAAAAAATCAGCCGAGTCTCTTAATTGTCCCCAGCTCAACTGCCGATGCCCATGCCTTGCCAAACACTCTAACAACCAAATCTCTGCCTCTCTAATCTAAAAAAAAAAAGACAAAAACAAAAAAACAAGAGTAATTAGATAAAGCTCTAACTCATCCGCGAACTCTCATATGCTCTCTCATCTCCAACTATAATCTTTGGATAATTTAGAAATTGGATTAGTCCTCTACTTTTCTTGCATAAATTATGAAATTGTTGAGTTTACAGGCTATAAGGTGAATAGAGATTAAACTCAAGAATGACACTGTCTATTTCCTTAATGACTCAAGTTTTGAAAATATATTTTGTCTACTGTTCATTGTACTGGACTTGAACTTTAACGATGTGGGATTTTGTGTCGGTGTTATAAGATGCAGTGTTAAATTGCAATGTAGTTGGTAATTCAATTTTTTGTTACTTATATTATTTATAATAGATTTTATCATATTATTTTATATGTCGTCAATCATTTTTTAACTCAAAATACCAAAACACATAAATATCTAAATAATTTCAGTTATTTTTGAAAATTAAAATGGCTATCGAAATGAATATGTAAAAAAAATTAATAGAATTCTAAAAAAAAAATTCATGACAAAATTCTAATAACAGTCCTAAAAATGTTATTTATTGTTATTTCTAAACTTTATACTACCATTACTAAAAGGAGGAAAGAGTTGTATAACAATAACATACTCGAATGGTCCTTCTATCTCTCTCTCTATGAGAGCTCTTCCTCCCTAAGGCTTTCTTCGGCCAAAGGTCTTTCACTTCTAGGAGCTCTGTCTTCAGGCTTCCATGGAAGAAATTTCAGCGAAATAGAACTCACTCACACTCATGGAAGATGAGGAAGTAGTGATTGAAGTGAATGAATCTATCCAGCTTAACTTTCTTGACAAAGAAAAATGCTTGGCTCTTCGAGTTCTATCTCAGAGGCCTTTCAACAAGCAAGCTTTCAAAAAAGCCCTGATCCAAGTATGAAATCCTATCAAAGGAGCAGTTATAAAAGAAATAAAAAATGATCTATTTGTGGCATGTTTCAGCAGTGCTGTAGAAAAAAAGGGTCCTTGCAAATGAACATTGGCACTTTGATAAACCTCTCATCCAATTAAGGGAGCTGGATGGCCTTAAACAACCCTTTAAAATCATCCTTGATGAGATAAGTCTATGGGTACATATTTACAATCTCCCTCTTGACTGCATGACAAAAGCAATGGGAAAACATATTATTAATCAAATAGGCAAGTGTATCAATATTGATGGACAGTCAAGAAGGAGGGGTTTGGGGTAAATTTTTACCTATTCGAGTGAGAATGAACCTCATAATCCTCTAAGAAGGGGTATAAAAATTCAGCCAAATCCTTCTTCTAGTATTATCTGGGTTGATTTTAAGTATGAAAAACTACAAGACTTTTGTTACTTATGTGGAAGACTGTCACACACATATAAGGATTGTGACCTAGCCCATGGGGATGGTTCTAGTGGAATTGAGGTCTCCTTCCAGTATGGTGCATGGTTTCGAGTAGGGGAAAATGGGAAAAAAATTAACAAAGGAAAAATGATCACTTCCTCTCAACCTCTTTGAGATAAGACTCACCGTGAAGATCTCAGGCCCTCAGGCTCACAACCGGCTCAAAGTCTCCATTTCGAACTCATGATACTCACTATAGTAGCAACAATGAAAAAGACAGACAACTCTGTCCATGGAGGTTCCTCTTTTACCATAGGAAAAATCTTATGGGGCCCACTAAATATAATGATGATAATAGAAGTAGGGTACCGCATAGAGGGATGGAGTACAGTAAGGCCTTGAAAGATTTTTCACCCCTCCCAACCAAGCTTGACAACGTTGCAAAAATCCTTCCAGCTCATCTTGCTCTAAACCTCCCACCACCCACAATACAAATGACTTTATGGACCTGGACATGCACCTATCAAAAAGCTCAAATACAAACTTGATCACTCCAACTGAGCCCAATGTGCTATCTTGCGACTAAAGCCCAATTACAAAATTGATCACTCCAACTGAGCCCAATGCGCTATCTTGCAACCAAAGCCCACACCTCCTAATAGAAGCCCAGTCAACCATCTCCCTTCCCACTCGTCTTCCTAAATCATCAAAAACCAAACGTCCTCCTCCAGAACAAATCGAAAGTAAACTTCTTGTTCCCTCAAAATTCTAAAGGGAAAACTCTGCAAACGAAAGATCATATATCAAGGATGGTTTTTCTTTCTCAAGTAAGAAGATGAAGAACTCTCCGTCTGATGCAATTAATCTTCTCAAGTGGCGGGTTTTGACGATCGCACCGGCTACCAACTATGATTCTCCTATGTTAGAATGCTCGGGGATTGGGTAATCCCCGAGCTTCCAACTTTCTACGTCGCCTTATTGGCGAGTAGGACATAGATATTATTTTCCTCATGGAAGCGAAACTGACCAGCAATGAATTTCAGAGTCCGGGGAAGAAAATTGGATTTCATCAAGGATTGGGGTTACTTGTGCTGGCAGAAAAGGGAGGCTTTGGCATTCTCTAGAAAAATGAAATTCATCTAAATATCAAATCTTACTCCTCTGGACATATTGATTTAGAAATTAAATAAAAAAATGGAGAGCTTTGGAGATTGACAGGAATCTATGGAAACCTAGTCTCGGACCTGCGAAAACATATTTGGACTCTTCTTCATATATTTACATCTTTATCAAAATGTAATATGAGACTTTAACGAAAATTCGGCTGACCATGAAAAATTAGGGGGAGTTCCTCGGCAAAACAGACTCATCCAAGATTTCAGAAGGTGCATTGAAAAATGTGGCTTGATCAAAATTTCGTATAAAGGCCCCATTTGGACAAACAAAAGGGATAGGGGAAATCTCATCACATAAGCTTTAGATCGTGTTTTTGCCACTGCTTCTTAGCAAAATCTCTTTCCCTCTGTTTAGACACAACACCATGAATATCTCTCTTCAGATCACATGCCTATCTCCATTAATTTGTCTTCCTCCTTTTTCAAGGCAGCATAGAAGCTTTAAATTTGAAGCAATGTGGACAAAATCAGGGAATTCCGCTTCAATGGTTAAGAACAACTGGACTGTTGAAGGTAACTCTTCTCCCCTTCTTCTTGGTAAACTTAAATATTATGCTACTAATCTCAAGAATTGGAGCAAGGAAAATTTTGGATCTCTTCCAAATAAAGTAAAGACTTGTCAAATAGCTTTAGACGCTGCCTATGAAAGCCTCCTCAAACCCCAATCTTTTAATTCCATCACCAATCTCCATGCTAAACTAGAAAGCTTGCTCTTTTAAGAGGAGACTTATTGGATGCAGCGTGCTAAGGCTAATTGGTTATCTGAAGGAGATAGAAACACTCAATATTTTCGCCATCAGGCTTCAAATAGAAAAATGAAGAATACCATTCTTGGAATTCTTGATGAGAGCAGTGTTTGGAGAGACAACATTGAACACATAGCTGCATTTTTTCTAAACATTACAATGATTTATTTACAACTTCATGCCCCTCAAATGACATTATATCTCTTGGCAGTGAGGCTATTCCTTCTTTAGTATCTCAAAAGATGAATTTGGAGCTTATCAAATCATTAACAGAAGAAGAAATCAAGCAGACAGTCTTCTCAATGGAACCCTAGAAAAGTCCAAACCCGGATGGATATCTTGCTCACTTTTATCAACAATTATGAGATATTATTGGTAATGAAATCTCTAAATGCTATTTGGATTGCCTAAACCATGGAGTCGATCTCTCTCTAATTAATACAGCTTATCTAGCTGTCATCCCAAAATTAGATAATCTGAATTCTCCTTCTGATTTCAGGCCAATAAGCTTATGTAATATTGTATACAAAATTGTATCCAAGGCCATTGCTAATAGACTAAAATAATGGTTGCTAGACATCATCACGGAGGAGCAAAGTGGTTTTGTTAAAGGGAGACTCATAACGGATAACATTCTCATTGCCCAAGAGGTTGTACACTCCCTCACTAGAAAAAAGAAAGGAAAAAAAGGTTTTGCAGTCCTAAAAACAGATATGAGCAAAGCTTTCAATCGCATTGAGTGAAGATTTTTAGAGAAAGTATTGGAGAGACTCGGTTCTCATCCTAACTTGTGGCCTTCACCAAGGGGATCCCTTCTCCCCATTCTTTTTCATCATATGTGTTGATGCACTTTCTAAATAAATTAAAATGGTTTGTGTCTTTAAGAACTTTTAATGGTTTATCTATCAAAAGAAATGGTATGTGGATGACTCATCTTTTCTTCACGGATGACTACCTCTTCTTCCTAAAAAATAGTCCAAATTAAGCACAGACTCTTTCAACAATCTTGGAGACTTATACTCTTGCTTCAGGCCAGAGCATAAATCATGATAAATCCTCTTTGGCTTTCAGCAAGCATTCAAACCACACCATCTCTAGCTCGATGGCTTCCATTTTAGGGGTTCCAGTTTACCCGTTCTAATGTAAATACCTTGGTCTACCAACCATTTTAAGCAGGGCAAAAAAAGAAGATTTCAGAATCCTTAAAAGATAAAGTTTGGGATCTGTTAAGTAATTGGAATGATAAGTTTTTTTCAGTTGGAGGCAAGGAAATTCTTATAAAAATAGTTTCTCAAGCTTTGCCAGTCTATACTATGCAGGTTTTTCGCATTCCTTCCACATTTCGTCATGATCTAGAAGCTTTGATTGCAAGGTTTTGGTGGGGCTTCTCCAAGGAAGGAAACAAGATGCATTGGCTATATGGAAATCTTTAAGCCACCCTAAACAAGCTGGTGGTTTAGGATTCAGAAGGCTAAAATAATTTAATAGAGCCTTCTTCGTGAAACAAGCGTGGAGGATACTCACTCAACCAAACTCTCTAATGGGAAATTTTTTTAAAAGGCTGTACTTTCAAAATTCTAATTCCCTTGAGGTCATAGTTTTCAATTCTGCTTCAGTTTCTTAGAGATCTATGTTATGGGGTCGTAATCTTCTTTCCAAAAGTTTATAATGGAGAATTATAAATGGGAAGTCTATAAAGCTTGGACAGATCCATGGCTGCCTAGAACTTTTTCTTTCAAGCCTATTTCTCCCGCTTGGACTATATGTGAAACCTTATAGTTATGTTTTACAAAAAATAACCGAATACGTTCAACTTTATTGTAATTACCGTAATGTATCTATAAAAAATTCGGTCCATCGACCACACCGACATATGACAAAGCGGTTTTCGTTACATCAATTGTAATTCAACCCATGGGTGGTCACATATGTCAATACAGCTGACTGTTATAGATTATGATGTGGATGTGTAGCATGGAAATTTCATGTAATGTGATTTTAACATGCCTATTTCAAACCGGTCCTTCATAAATCTCAGTGAGATCAAATCATACTAGAATCAGAATATGAATTAGCCAAAACTTTATCTCTGTAGAAATTACCTTAAAATATTCATAAAATGAAATAACTGAAAATATGTCTATAAAGAAGAGCGTCCAAAATTAAAAACTCCGACTAAAAATGAATATCATCAACCGATATGACACACATAAGAGCAGTGTGCACATGAAACTATTTAGGTGGCAATCCCTTAGTAAGCAGATCCATAATCATGGAGTTTGTTTCGACGTACTCTACAAACAGATGTCCACTTTGAACTTTTCCCTTAACTTTGTCGAGCTCCTGTTGTTATTAGAATAGAAGACTTCATACTTATTGTCACAAAATAACTTGAGTATCTTCCAATATCATCCACTATCTGCAGCCTTGTGACAATATTTCACAATCAAATTCTGTGATTGGATGCCTCATAACATGTTATTTTGGCATCCCCCAAAATCGGAGTCAATATATCCAACGATCTTAATCTGTTCTAACCTCCGATAAGTGAGCATGTAATCTTTTATTCTTTGTAAATATTGCAAGACCCATTTAGCTGTTTTCTAATGGTCTATGCCTGAATCGCTTAAATACCTGCCCAACATCCCAATCACGTACGTAATATCCAAACATGTATAAACCTGAGCATATATCAGATTCCCTACTTTTGAGGCATAGGAAATTTTCTACATTTTTTTTTGCTCAAAATCATTCTTAGGACACTGATTGAGACTAAACCTGTCTCTCTTAGCCATAGGGGTATCACCTGGTTTATAGTCTTGCATGCTATATCTTTTGAGAATCTTTCCAACATAGATCTTTTATGATGATCCAAGAATACCCTGAGGATGATCTCGATGTATTTGGATCTCTAATACAAAAGAGACGTCACCAAGATCTTTCATCTCAAAATTCTTAGCTAGAAATCTCTTGGTGTCGTGTAAGATGCCTATATCATTGTTATCATCCATATATATAACCAAAAAAATATGCTTGCTCTTACAGAACTTATGGGAAGTTATTGATCATATTGGCTAACCAATGAAGAAGTTATTGATCTCCCCAAACCCTGGAATGATTTGCATTTGAGGAAATACTGTGTATAAAGTGACTTATTGATTATTTTAATGAGAACATCTATACTCCAAGGTTTTTTCCCGTTAAAAGGGTTTTCACATAAAGTCTGTTTCTCTTTATTTACGATTATTTATGACGACTAAGCTAAAGCCCCATGAAAGAAGAATGCTACAAGGAAAAAAGTCTAAGCGTGTCAAGCGACCGCTTAGACACAAAACATGAAAAAAAAATCTTTGTGTGACAAGTGGCCACTCAGACAATAAAACAAGGAAAAAAGTCTAAGTGTGCCAAGTGGCCACTTAGACATAAAATATGAAAAAATTCTAAGTATGTCAAGCAACCACTAAGACACAAAATAAGGAAAAAAGTTTAAGTGTGCCAAGCGAACGCTTAGACACAAAAATAAGAAAAAATCTAGTAGTGCAAAGCGGTCACTTAGACACAAAAAAGGAAAAAAGTCTAAATGTGCGAAGCGGCCGTTTAGACATAAAATAGGAAAAAAGTCCAAGTGTGCCAAGCAACCACTTACACACAAAGCAAGGAAAAAATTCTAAGTGTGCCAAGCGGTTGCTTAGACATAAAACAGGAAAAAGTCTAACTATGCCAAGCGGCCACTTAGACACAAAAATAAGGGGAAAAAGTCTAAATGTGTTAAGTGGCCGCTTAGACACAAAAAAGTCTAAGTGTTCCAAGCAGCCCCTTAGACACAAAGCAAGGAAAAAGTCTAAGTGTGCCAAGCGACTGCTTAGACATAAAACATGAAAAAAGTCTAACTGTTCCTAGTGGTCACTTAGACACAAAAGCAAGGAAAAAAGTCTAAGTGTGCCAAGCGGCTGCTTAGACACAAAACAGGAAAAAAACTCTAAGTGTGTTAAGCGGTCACTTAGAAACAAAGCAAGGAAAAAAAATTCTAAGTGTGTCAAGCAGACACTTAAACACAAAGCATGAAAAAAGGTTAAGTCCAGTAAAGATGAAACTTAGATGAAAGAGATATAAAGCAAAAAAATGAAGTTTCTACCTAAAAACTCAAGAATAATTCTAAGGCAAATTGTTCATCATAGAAGACTTAGAAGAGAAAAGCAAAAGATATTTCATTCATCCACAAAGAGGAAAGACTACAAGAGAAAGTAAAAAAAAAGAGATTACACAGAAACAAGGAAAAATTAATCATGTTGAATGTGATCAGCTGAAAAGCCATCAGGCTTACAAACCACCTCAGCAACAACCTCCTGAGTAATGGGATCAGCGGCAGATCTAAGACAAGAGCAATATTGTCTTTGGCGTTCTGATCAGTAGAATGAGGAACCTCTTCCGTCAATTCGTATTATGGAGGTTCCCGAGAAGCACCATTGAGATAACTGATTGTGTAAGTGTCCTTCTCCAACAGCCTGAATTGAGTGAAGTATTGGTCATAGGTATCTTTCCTCTTTCTTCCGCAAGGCCTCGGTAGTAGAAGCTTCAAACCACTTGGTAAGCACCCGAGTTGCCTCTTGGATGCGTTTGTCCGATTCAGCCAATAGTTCTTTAATCAAAAGCCTCATAGCTTAAGACACGCTCTTCAGCTCGCCGATCTTAACATCTTTGGCAGCCAGTTGACGCTTGAGGTTAGACATTTCTTGCTTGTGTCTAACCATTTCACCACAAACGTTGTTGATCTTAGTAGCCAGAGCATTGTGATACAATGTAGTTTGAAGTAGAAAAAGTCAAATTAGCATGAAAAGAGTAAACCAAAACATAAGGATATTAAATAAAGAAAAGTTACCTGAAGAAGGCAATGATTAATGCCTTTCTGAAGATCTTCAACAGACTCCTCAGCTGGTTGATCAGAGTTAGTTAAGCATTGGAGGTGACTCATAATTTGATAAGAAGACTCATGGTCAACCATCAAATTTACCTCGAAAGGAATCCTCGGGCTGTTGCTCGGTGGAGGAAGAGCCAAGGAAGGTTGTTAACGGGCTTAGAATAACCCAATCCAAAATCTGGAGAAGAAGACCCGATGGGAACAAAACCCATCAGCCCAATAGAGTTAAGTTGAAGAGGGAGAGAAGTAGTAGGAGTAGGAAGAGGACAAGAAGCCCAAATAGTAGGGAGAATAGAAGAAGATCTAGATGAAGAAACCATGGGTGAAGGCTCAATAGCCAGCCATGGGCTGATGTTGCACGAAGAAGAACAATTCAAAGAAAGCTGAACGGGTCTCATCTGAAAAGCTTCTCGAATAGAAGGAGAAGTTGAAGAAGAAGGTAAAGAGCGTAGCCTGGGTGGTCCCTGTGCGACAATTTGTTGAAATGGAGGTCTACGAGGAGCTAGTCGCCTCAGAGGAAGTTGAACAACAAATGGAAGCTGACATTTTGGGTCCAATAGCCACTGCCAATCATGGGTAGCAACACTATAATCAGCTCTGATTTTGGTTTTGTCATCTGGGGTTTTGTAAGGATGAATATTCTTACGCTTATCTGAAATAAAAGAATATGGTGGTTAATTCGACAGCAAAAAGAAGAAAAATAATTAGAGAGGGGTAAAATTGCTCACCGTATGACCTCTATTCGGTAAGAACTGAGCAGAAGAAAAAACATGGTAGTGGAAGAATTGCTGAAAAATGGGAGAGATGGGAAAATGAAAACTGAGAGTTATGTACATCAACCTAAAATTTAAACCTCCTCGGTTAGGGGGAGAACTAACGTGGTCACCATTGGAATAAGAAAAATTGACTTCCAAGGAAAGCATTACGGTAACAGGCAATAAAACGGTTAAAATCCTCCTTATTTCTAATCCTACGAATGGTGGGGGGGGGGGGGGGGGGGTTAGAGAAAAAGTTTAAATACGAAGATGAGAGATGAACACTTACACACAGAGAGAATGCGCGGGAAAGAAACAAAGTAAAAATGCCTTAAATACTCCTTCAAACGGACGCCAAACAACGGAATTGAAGGGTAAGAAAACAAAAAGTTGAAATGACAGGTGACAGTAAAAGGCATAAATATGAACACACGTCGAGACAACATTGACAAGAGTCTGAACTGAAGCTAAATGGGTGAAGACGCATCCCCTTACCCAAGAAACTTAATCATCATAGGCAGAAAGGTGAAGCAACATGGGGCGGTCAATAATGATAAAAAAAACATTGGCGTCATCAAATCTTTGGCAAAATGATGAGTTGAAATGTTTTGCGTTAACGACTACATTCAAAGATACAAAACATGGGTAAATGTATGTGGCAGATTTCTCCCATAGTGAAGAGAATTGCCAGTGTGGCAGAAAGAAGAGGACATGAATTAAAGAATGTAAACATGGAGAAGACAAAGTCAATGTGAGCAACATGTCAACTAAAGGGATATAAAGGCTGGCGTCAGTTACTCCCCCTGTCCCACGATCTGATCAAATGGTTAAGATATTTATCATTTATTATCATTAAATCCATGAAACTGATAGAAACAGTCGAGGAGGGAAAGACCTATATAAACCTCTATATGTACTAAACAAAGGAGATCAATCGAATACAATCAAGCTATAAGCTTATAATTTCTCCTACTTGTCTTTTATCTCTATCATTTTTAATTTTCTGTTCGTATTCAATACTCGAATACCGTAGGGGACAAAAAATTCCTTCACAAAGACTACCCTGGTTACAATAAGAACCACCCTTATATGTAGCTTATCCATTCGATGTTTGAGTCCACTAGTTTGAAGGGTAGCTGCCTTGTTCTTAGAAGTTGTTGGTTTAACTCTAGCCACATTTTAACTAAATTTCTAGTTTTTAACCATTTTAGAGGGATGTTATTATTTTTAACCATTTCTAAACATATTTAAGGAAACCAATCCAAAATTATGTGCTTCGCACGTGTTCAGCATGTTAAAATATACGTAAAATTTTAAATTAATATAATTCTAAAAGAAATACATTATTTTTTAAAATGATTGTAAAGTAAAATAATAGTAATAATAAATATATTTACTGTTAATAATATTGTTGAAATTTTACAACATATAATTACTTTTGAATAATATATAAAATGATTATTGATCAATTTATTAGATTCTATCATACTAAAAGATAGTTCTTTTTTTCAAAATTATTTATCCCAAATCATTTATATGAACTTTCATATTCTGATTACACGAAAAATGTTATATAATATCTTATTTTTATAAATTTTCAACGAATAAATTAATGTTGACCCTAAGGTAACCTAAAAAAATTCATCTTACGGATATTTATGTTTCTATTTTTGAAATATACAGAACTGTTTAATTTTATAAACTATTTATAAAATATTATTATTGAATAAAAATAATATTTCATTATATAAATTAAATTAGATGAGTGAATGTATGAAAACCTTAAATTGCACTATATTTTAACAAGATTTGAAGGGTGAAAAGGAGAATAAAAAGTTTCTTCCATATAAGCCTCTTTTATGATAATCGTCTAGGGTTGACCATTTCTCTTATATCGATAATAACATTTTTGCTTAAACTAGTATATTCAAATAAATTATTAAAATGACAATTTTTTTTGTCTATAACGTGAGACTTATATAAATCGAATATTGAGAATTCTTTGCAAATGAACACACGTATTCCAAATTTTAAACAAATAATAAATAAAATTTTAGTTTTAAGCAATTAATATATCTAACTAATAAATGCAATTCTAGATTATAAATCAGATGCATCTACTATTTTAGAATTATAAATACTCCATTAATTGCTTAAAATTTTGAATATTTTTCAATCATTGAGTTATTTTCATATGCTTCTTCAAGATTTTTATCTTGTTTTAAAAAAATCAAAGTCAGTTAATTAACAATATCTCAATTTTAAATGTTCAATCCCTATATTTATTTTTTTATAAGTTAAAAAATTTCTATGTTAAATAAAATAATAAATGTAAGTAATGGTTTTTACTCCATATTAGTATTAAGCGATTTTTCTGTCATAAAATACGAGATATATTCATTATTTCCATATTAAAAAATCCAAACTTTATTCCTTCTTTCTCTCTTTTAATTTCAAATTTACTTATTGGCTTATGAGAAACAATTCATTAGGAAAATAAGCTAAAAATTATAAAAATAATGAATAGATTCGTCCTAATATAGTTATAAATAATTTACACTCAAATGAATAAATATATTTTATTAGTTAGTGATCAATAAAAAGACATTGTAAAAACTATTTACAATATCATGCAAAGTTAAGTATTATTAGAATCAAATATTTACTTTTTATTAATTAATAATTTATTGCTACTATAACCTACCAGTTAATAGAATTTATCTGAGTATACCTACAATAAATATTTTACAATCATAACTAAAGATGTAATATTATCTTTTAATAAGTTAATTAACATTGTAATAATAATTTACATTAACATATGCAAATATCTACTCTCTAAGAATGAAATATTTACTATAATCTATTGTTTGTAATTACATTTTTTAGACCTTCTTTTGTCTTCTTATTGTACTTACTATTGTTTACTATATTTTACATTTCATTAAAACATTTATTTATGAAAAGTTACATTAAAAATATGTGAAATAAAACAAAAGATATATGTACTAATTAATAAAAAAATTGCTAAAACATTGGTAATTCGAAAAAACTCTCTCTATTGTATTCCTTCATCACTTTCGTTCCTCACCGGAGAAAGAGATCTAAGATCTATGATAGTTTTTCATCTACCTAAATTTAGATCTATAGTTCTTTTCCTACATAGATCTAGATATATGGTGTTTTCCTTCTGTACCATTCATTTTATGACTGTCATTGATGAATCTATCCCAAATCTACAAGTTTTGGTGGTTGATTGTATCAGATTCATCATTGGATCATTTGATAGAATGCATTTCAACTGATTTCAGTCAGAAAAATCTTTTTAGGTAGCAGAAGTACTTAGACAAGCCAAGATGAAGGCTATGTATTATCCTTCCCTATTCATTCAGTTGTTTTGTTATTGTTATGGCTGATTTATATATTTTGGTTGTTAAGTTTTTCTGTTGATCTTTAAAATTTGGTTTATCTTTGTTAGTAGATCTATATTTACTTGTTACTATCTTGATCTAGATCTATACTCTTGTTTTAAATGAATGATCTCTTTGTCAAAAAATATATGTAATAATTCATCAATATAGTTATATTTTTGTTACAACAGTAAAGAATTATTTTCATTATTTAAATATAATAGGTTTCATTTTGTAGATATTTTAGTTACTAAATCCTAGCTTTTTAAATTTTTACCTATTCTCTTTAATTTGAATTTAAAAGTTTTTAACATGTCAATCTTGAAGCTATTTATTTCTAATATATTTGATTATTTTCAATTTTTTCAAATTCAATTTAATTAATACTACCTCCATTACAAATCTTTTCTTATCCATATAATATTTTTATCATTATAAAATAATTCGTAATTTTCATGCCTTTTCATTTATTTGAATTTTTTTCTCTTTTTTTAGTTAATATAATATTTTTTTTCAATAAACTTATTCGTAGTAAGTTAAGTTACTTGTCCGTTGATTATATTAACGTTGGTTAAATTACTAATTATTATTTTGACTAATTTGCTCAATAAATTTCTGAGTCGGTACGTTTGATTAAAAATCTCCATTTTCAAATCTACTAGGTCTAGTGCACTGGTCCACTTCCTTAATTATTGAAAATATATGTACATAGGTTTAAGGGAGAAATATAAAATTCAACAACTTTTTAACGTAAATTATAAAAATGACCGAAACTTTTTTTTTTTGAAAAAATAATTAGAATAAATAATTTATTTATCAAATTATACAGGTGTAAAAGTAAAAAATTTACATCTGTATAATTTTTATAAATAAATTACTTAGGTCATTTTCGGCTGTTTTACAAACAAAAAAAATTCCTGTAGACTCGAGTAGAACTCCAAAACCATTTGACAAAAAAGAAAAAAAACTAGAACTCCAAAACCCATCCCACTTCAATTTGCTGAGTTGAGTCTGACTGATGAGAGTTCAAATTTTGAATATCTCCACTATCCTCCACTAACTTCTCCTCTACCTACTCCGTATCTACATCCATGCAATTAACCACCGCCTTAACATATGGAGATCCCGAAATTATCAAAGTAAACATGCTGGACTTTCCCGTTGGGGGTGAATCCGGTCACTGGTGCGATCCGTGAATCTCTGGAACACATTATATGGAATTCTATCCTCTACCATTTCCTCTACCCAAATAGTTTCTGACTGGGACCCCATCTGATGTTGAGAAAGGTCAACACCTCTCTCTAGAAAAATCACTCCAGAAACTTCTGCATAGAGATTTCTCTGAATCTCTAGTTTCTACATATGCACAAACAATGAAACCAGTAATGAAGCTTCTAGCACTTATTAGAATTGGCAGAATTGCCGACTTAAGAAGCCTATAAAAATAAGAGCCATACTCCTAGTGTATGTTCACAAAAAAGAGAAAAAAAAGTGAGTGAGTGGTAAGTGTGTGTGAGTGGTAAGTGTGTGTGAGTGGTAAGTGTGTGTGAGATGTGCTAGCAGTGTATGTGAGTGAGTGCTAGAAAGAAAAAAAAGTGAGTGTGGGTGAGGTGTGAGTAGTGTAGTGTATTGTGATCTTGTTAAGAGAGTGTGTAAGTCTTGGCTGTTGTAAATCTAAGCGGTGTTTGGTATAATTATTTTTTGTTATAATAAAAGTAATTAAGTTATTTTTCGCATATTGTTCTGTCTAACAAGTGTCGTCAGAGCGGGTCAATTTTTGGTCTTATCTAAACTACGAGCGGTACATTTTGTGAACCGTTTGATGAGTTTCTTGCATATATCGTGTGTGGTTTAGTACTGCAGAGCTTGTTTTATAAATCAAGCTTTTGCTTAGCATTGTTAAAATTTAGCCGAGCAACGATGGATGACCTTCAAGTGGTTAGTGAAATTAAAAAAAAAACTTAAAACTTTAAATTACAACACATGGTCGATGTATATGGAGTAATATCTCTAAGGCCAATGGAGATTGTGAGTGGTAGTGATACTATGCCACAAGAAGATCCTGAAGCTCTTAAGAAATGGAAGATAAGAGTTGGCAAGACAATGTTTGCCATTAGGATCACAATTGATGACGAAATATTGGAGCATATCAGATATGCAAATACACCCAAGGACGTATGGGGCACTTTCTCTGCGCTGCTCTTGAAGAAGAACGATGTAAGGTTGCAACTTCTAGAGAATGAGCTTCTCTCAATCACCCAACCCGACATCACAATAAGCCAACCTTTACTAAGGTAAATTCTTTGTCCCAAAATTTCTATGCTAGACTATTTTATTGGCATGTCTGATTCTAGAATCAGGGGAATGATAATTCATGGATTAAGGCAAGAATATAGAAGCTTTATTACTGTATCCAAAGTTGATCAACTCAACCATCACTTGTCGAGTTATCAAATTTTCTAGCTAACTACGAAGCGTTAGCTAAGAAAATTTCTAGAGCCTCATCTAAGAATGAGGAAGAAGCACACTTTAGCAGTAAATAGCGAAGGCGACCTAAAAAAAATATTCATAGAAGAATAAGAAAAGACGATGACCAAGATAATCGGCACATAAGTCCTCAACAAAAGAGAGCACAAAAGAAAGACAACATGAGTAGTCAACCTCGATAACATAGAAGATTTGGTGAAAAGTTCTATAATTATGGAAAGAAGGGTCATATGGCTAAAGACTATTGGTCAAAGAAGAAAATAGCAGAGAGCATTGCAGATACGTCAAGTGCGGGACAAACAAGCAATAAAGAATGGGAGATTGAAGCTTCTTTCATAGTAGAGGAAGAACAATTAGCTCTGACAATTACTATTCCTTGATTGATCGACTATCACAATGATTAGATAGTCTACTCCGGTTACTCAAGTCATATGATAAGAGAGAAAGAGAAGTTACAAAACATGATCGAGTACAATGGTGGTCGTGTGGTAGTCATAGCAAACAAATCAAGATTACCTATCACCCACATCGTTAAAATAATAATTGTACCAGTCCATGATGTGTATCATGTACCTAGAATGAAGAAAAACCTATTTTCGGTAATGCAACTTATATCATAAGGTCACCACGTCGTATTCAATCATCATGATGTCAAGGTATATATTAGATATATTAAGATATATGGAACACTAAAGATGAATGGACGATGATTAGAGTTTGTCTACGTAATGTCAGCAGAATCAACTTATATGGACAAGACTCGAATGAGTGAAACAACAGATTTGTTGTATGCGAGGTTACGACATGTTAGCTATCATAATCTTACAATTATGATGAAGAAGTCTATGTTGAAGGGTCTTCCTCAACTCAACGTTAGAGAAGACTATCTGTGCCGATTTCCAATACGGTAAGGCGCATCAATTACCATATGAAGACTCAAAGTGTAAAGCTAAGGCACAATTGGAGCTGGTTCATTCTGACGTATTTAGGCGAGTTAATCAACCATCAATCAGCAGTATGAGATACATGTTTACATTCATTGACGACTTTTCACGATATGTGTGGGTTTTTTTTATGAAAGAAAAGTCTGAAACGTTCTTAAAGTTTAAAGAATTCAAACATCAGAAGAAACTCTATCTTTAGTGACCAAACTTTTAGCCACAAAGTTAAATTCATGGCTAAAAGCCTACTTTAGCGCCCAACATTTTTGTTGGTCACAAAAGGCTTGATATTTCATCCGCGAAAGAAAAAGAAGACGCGCGCCAATTTTTTTCTCAGGCTTTTACCGACAAATATATAAATTCATTGGTAAAACGTATTCTTTTACCAGCCAAATAATAAGTTGGTCGATAAATGTCCACTTTGACTGACTAATCATCGCTAAAGATGGCCACAAAAACAACATCGTTTAAAGAGAAGAATAAAACTGTCTCATGTCCCTTAGCTCCCCTCACCTCATGCGGCATAATTCCTTTCCCCTCTCACCCCCATGACAGAGCTCCTTCATTGTCGTCATTTATAGCCAAGCTCTCCTTCTTCTTCTTTATCGTTGTTTATCGTCGAGGTTTAGGTAAGAAAACCTCTCCTACTTCTTCTTTTCAACTACTCTTTCTATAGATTAATACCTCCTTCATTGTCATCAAAATGTATAGAGAGGTGGGTCTGTGTTGGAATCTAGTCGACACAACTCACACAAGCTCGCAATCTCGTTATCTATTCTCTCTTAACTCCAAGTGAGTTAGGAAGGTAGAGATTTGAATCATGCCCTAAGATCTCAAAATCCATTCCATTTTTAATGTAGAGATTTCACAACGGTACCTTTCTAATTCCTCATAGCTTAAGTGTCACTCCATGTTGTACTTTCTTGTCCTTACATGGTTTTTTTTACCGTGATTCTCCAATTTAACTTTATCTTTTTACTTTGATGGGATGGAATTCATGATGTTCTATCATCATTTTCTTACGCTTGAAGTGATCTAGTGGTAAATTAGTTATTGGTTTGTTTTTGGAAGTAGATTGATTCCGAGCATTAAGCAAAGTTAGAGGCCGACTTTATTTGTGGAATTGAGTCACTTTTTGAATGGATTAAGGATTCAATGAAAATGAGCTGCAGTTTTAATTTTTCCTTTTCCCCTCTAACTTTGTTTAATTTTCTTGGAGTGTTTCTAACTTGAACTTGGGGTGGGTGTTATTATGTACCTGAAATAAGTGCAATTCACTTTTTCAGCATAAGCTTTGAAAGCGATTGTGCATTTCATTAACTTTCTTCAACCAATAGCTATAACTTCGCTTTGTTTTACATGGATATCAAACATAAAACATAAGGAACACTAATGTTTGCGGAAATCAGTGTTGTTATGTGATTTTAAGTATTTGGAAATTCAGTACCTAATTAATTAGATCTCACATTCAGTAAATAAGTAACTTAAGTCGCTTTAACCATCATCGATAATCACATTGGATATGCTCAAGGTATATGATTGGATATACCAATACTTTTGGTACTAGAAATATTTTAAATGACTATCAATTGATGAGGTAGTGGTTATTGTGGTTTACTAGCTAGTCAAATAATTTTCATGATAAAATTTTATTGGCGATTCTTTGGTATTCTTTATTTTATTTCCGTGTGATCTTTCGTTGAGAGTTTCTCTAAATAGTTATTTAATTTACAGAGTGACAAAAAATAAATAAGAGTTGGATAAAAAATCATAATAGATTGTCCAACAAGTATATTGATGGTATTTCATATTTTATGAGCGTGACCAGTAGCTATCTCAATGAAGAGGGGGAAACTCGTTGTCCATGTAAAAATGTCTTAATTCAAGACAATTGTCTTTAATAAAAGTCAAAATGAATTTGTACCAATATGGAAGGCATTGAGCTATGAGCGTTGAGTGTTTCATGATGAGAAGATACAAATATTTCACTATTCACTAAATATTGAGATGAATAGTAAGTACTACATCTCACCTTGGTGGTGATGGTGATGATGTTGATGGTGATGAGATGACAGAAATGTTAGATAACATGTGTGATTTGGTGGAATGGAGATGAATGGTGAATGAGTTGGAGAGGATAATATTGATAGAATAAATCTAAATGACGAGACATTAGACAAATTTAGTGATTTGTTTAGTGAAGTCAAAGAAGAACTTTATCCTGGTTGTCGAAAGTATACTTTACTATATTTTATTGTGAAGTTGATGCATATCAAAGTGCTTAATCATTGGTGCAGTAAGTCATTTGATCAATTACTTGATGTTTTAAATGATTTTCATCCAGAAGGCTAAAATATTCTAGGATCTTACTGTAAAGCCAAAAAATGAGAGATTTAGGGTTGTGATATTACACAATTCATTCTTGTAGACATGATTGTGCTTTATTCTGGATTTTTTAATACTTTTTTTATTGATGCTCATTGTCTAAGATAATAATGTTAGTTTCAATGTGTAAAAGTGAGATTGGGGGGATTATCACTTTGTATATGATTCTGCTGGATGTTTTTTGAATGTTTTCTGATTGATGCTCATTGTCTAAGATATAGTGTTACTTTCAATGTGTAAAAATGAGATTGGGGAGGGGGTTATTACTTTGTATCTGATCCTACTGGATGTTTTTTGAATATTTACTTATTGATGCTCATTGTCTAAGATAATAGTGTTAGTTTCAATATGTAAAAGCGAGATTGGGGGTTATCACTATTTATCTGATTCTGCTAGATGTTTCTTAATACTTTATGTTGATACTCCTTGTCTAAGATAATAGAGTTAGTTTCAATGTGTAAAAGCAAGATTGAGGGGTTATCACTCTATATCTTATTCTGCTAGATCTTTTTTGAATATCTAAGATAATAGTGTTATTTTGAATGTGTAAAAGGGAGATTTGGGAGAATATACATGATGAAAGGATTCCTACACAAAGGAAAACAAAATCGCTGCCTAAAGGGGATGGATCGTTCCAAGTCCTTACAAGAATCAATGACAATGTCTACAAGCTTGATCTTCCTAGTGAGTACAATGTAAGTGCTAAATTTAATATAACTAACTTGTTCCCATTTGATGTAGGCGATGATTTGAGGATAAATCCTTCTCAAGCGAGATGCAATGATAAGGATTCAGTTCCACAAGCTTAAATGATGGATCCACTTCAAGTACCAAGAGGCCAAATCATAAGAGCTAGAGAAAAGAGGATGGTTGAAGCACTCAATGTGAGTATGACATGCAGCATGATGTGGAGAATGACGTGGAGTATGATAGCCTACATGGAGCATGACATGGCATCTAATATAGTAGCCAACATGAAGCATGTCGTGGCATCCAAAATGGCAGCCCACATGGAGCATGACGTGGCATCTAACATGGAAACTAACATGGAGCATGACGTGGAGTCCAACATGGCAGCCCGTATGTAACATGACGTGGTATTTTAAATGATGACAAGGAAGCAAGAAATCTTGTCAATCCTAACCTAGAAGTGGACAGCCAATAGGAGTCTATTAGAGCATGACTTGACTTTTCAAATAATAGTAAGGAAGCAAGACACTTTAGCACTCCTAACTTGAAGTGGACAATCAATAAGAATCTTTTGGGTAGATTACAAGTTTCTTATTTGTTACGATTAGTATTTCTTTATCTTTTAAATTTAGTCTAGATTATCTAATCACTTTAGGACTCTCTAGGCTTCTAAGTTTTTTTATTTAAGCAAGGTTTCACAATGTATTGAACATCTTTCATGAATATAATTTTTTTGTGAGAGTTTTCTATTGGGTTCTCTTAGAACTTTTCAAACTTATCAAGAATATTCTTGTGGTGTCTAAAACCTAGATTTATCACCCAATTTTTCCTTCTTGTTCTTCAGTGTGGCATATAAATCATACCTTTGATTTTTTTTAAACATAAAATTTAAATCTTAGGCCTTATATCTAAGTTTCTCTTTGTGTCATAGAAAATCGGTCGGGGTTTCTTCTTCTTAAAAATTGATCTTTGGGATCTTGAACCATCATTGTTATCGGTTCTCATCACAAATTGCCGGTGAGGTTCATATCATAATAGTGTTAGTTTCAATGTGTAAAATCGAGATTGGGGGTGGGGTTATGAATTTTTATCTAATTCTGCTGGATGTTTTTTGAATACTTTTCGATTAATGCTCATTGTCTAAGATAATAATGTTAGTTTCATGTGTAAAAGCGAGATTGGGGTGGGGGGGTTATCACTTTGAATCAGATTCTGCTGGATGTTTTTTCAATACTTTTTTATTTATGAATATCTTTATTTTGAATTTGGCTCATTGGGATGTTAAAGGAATGTATATGTGCTTTACGGGATGAGCCTATCGCTGAGGATGCCACACATCGCACCAAAGAAGAGATGGTTGAAGAAGTCCTTAGGTGAAATATAGATCTTGGAAGTGGAGCCCCACCCACATCATCTAGTTGTGGTGTAACAATTTTACAAAAACAAGTTAAGTCGTTGGAGAGCCAACTACAAAGCTTAATTGCTTGGGATCGTGAAAACGGCTTTCCATCTCCTGAAGATGAATCAACAACAGAAACGTGAGTTCAGAACATTTCTTAAGCAAATTTTAGATACTATCTTTTTTATATATACTTATGAATTATCTTTTGTATTATATTATGTTTCGGGGATACTTTGTTACGAACTACTTTGTTATATTACATATATTAATGATCAATTTATATATTTCTTAGAAAAATATTATGTATGATAAATATTCTGATGATATATTGACTATTAGGTAAATGAAAACTAAAAGTATAATATTTTTGATAAAATAAAGTTCATTGCTAAAAAATTTAGGCGACCAAACTTGTTTTTGTCGCTAAAATATTTTGCAACAAAAAAGGGTTGGTCATGAAAGCTTTTCGCGACTAAGTGTAACATCGTCATGATAGATCTCGTCATGCCATGGAGTAAGGAAAGTTTTTGCGAGGAGGTGACTTTTTTCGTGAAAGGCTAACGTGACTAACATAATATTTCATCGTGAATGGTCTTTCTTGATGATTCAAATGAGACGACTATCACGACGACCAAATTATTGTCGGTGAAACCTTTGCTGAAAAAATTTGAAGGTTTTAGTGACCAAAATGTTGGTCGCTAAAACTCCTATTTCTTGTAGTGAAAGAAATGGAGGAAGGATAAGTTGGCAAGAAGATTCAATGCATGCGAACAGACAATGGCGGTGAATGCACATAAGATAAATTTTCACATCACCTATGAGAATGATGCATGCACCGCCAATATACATGTGCAAACACACCACAACATGATGGAGTAGATGAGAGGAAGAATCGACACCTTGTACACGCATGTCGAAGCATGCTACACCCGAAGAATGTACCAAGAAGATTTTTAGCAGAATGTATGAGGACAATGACTCATGCAACCAACTGACTTCCCCAACCAAAGTTAGGGTTTGTTTCACTCTTTGAGAAACTATGAGGTTGTAAACCTACAATTAGCCATTTTCGAGTCTTTGGCTATGTGTGCTACGTGTTTGTGCCAAGTCATCTATGTAGCAAGTCTAATAAAAGGCAATTCTATGTATCTTTATGGGATATGATAGTCAAAGGAAAGTGTGGAAATGTCGTGATCCTACAAGTGAAAAGCGTTATACGTCAAGGAATGTGGTATTCGATTAAGCTTCTTCATGGTGGTCACTGTAAAAGGAAGAGTTACCAGGTTCCTAGGAAATATAATACAATTTGTAAAAGAAGATGGGGGGGCATTTGTTGAGATACAATTGACTCCACAAGTAGCTAAAGAAGAACATAGCGAAGAGGACAATATTGAGGACGAGGCAACACAGAGTCCCTGGCAGACATGAGTGCGTCGAAGAGCAACATGCGACGCAATTGATAGCTTACTAGAAGTAGTAAGTCTACAGCTAAGAAGATTAATAAGAATATAAAAATTGAACCTTAAGTATGCAAACACTACGGTAGCTGAAAAAGAAAGCTTTAGAGAACCTGATACGTATGCAGAGGCGTCTCAGAGTGCCAAGTTGTTAGAAGCTGTGGAAGAAGAGATAAGCGCTCCATAGAGAAATCAAACATGGGAGTTGGTGACAAATCCAAGGGAAGTAAAATCCATTTCTTGCAAATGGGTTTATAAGGATTGTTTCAACAATATGGGTATGATTATGATGAGACATTTAGCCCAGTTACCAAGGTTACGATAGTACAGGTCCTATCGCCACTGGCAACAAGTAAAGACTAGAGACTATGGCAGATGGGTGTGAAGAATGCTTTTCTACATGGAGAATTAGATTGAAAAATATACATGGTCTAACCAAGGGGGTTCAGGATAAAGCTCATCCTAACTATGTTTGTAAACTTAAAAAGTCACTCTATGGATTGAAGCAGGCTCCATGAGCATGATATGACAAGATTGTTGAGTTCTTTATAGAGAGTGGATATGTTATGGCACATGCATATTCAAATCTTATTCGTCAGGGTAAAAGAAAGAAAGATTGCAGTTGTGCCGATATACGTGGATGAAAAGAAAGGTTATGGTAACGTCTGACTATAAGCTGTCTTCTGCATGCAACAATATATATATATATATATATAATGTCAAAGTTTCATCTTCTTTTGTAATGCTTNATATATATGTATGTATGTATATATATATGTATGTATATATATATGTATGTATGTATATATATATATGTATGTATGTATAAATAAGAGGCTATTATTATCACTTGTATTATTGATATTATGTTCAATACATTTCTAAAAATATATTGTTAGCTAGATCTTTTCCCTTTCACTAAGGGCAGGTGTTATCCAACTATATGGAAATTGGATGAGGAAAGCGTGTATAGTTCATTTCTTACTAACAAGAGAAGAATACTTGTTTAACACTATATGAACTTGCAAATGTTTTTGTACATTTATTGAAGAAAGTGTTTTTGGGCTAGATTGCTTGTATTTTTCCTGATTTTCAATTGCCTAGAAGTACAAATTTTGTGTATATTTGATACACAAGTACAAATTTTGCGCAGAATAACCAAGCTTCACACTACTAGATATACATGGAAAACAAGCATTTTAACTTTAAGAGGATGATGAAGTTAAAGGGAAAACTAGGAAAAAATGTAGAGCCAACCACTATGGGTCATATTGCTCTTGGTACAAGTGGTATTGACATGAAAGTTTCCCCTGATAATCATAGGGGTTGACCAATAGGTCCAATTGGTTCTTAACTTCAAATTAATATCGTTGTTTTGGCCCGTCGAATGCCCCCATAATATATGATCAATGGACGCATATATGGAGAGAGATAATAGAGAAGATTTATACTTAAGTGTTGAGGTATGTGTGCATAAGTGGCCATTATTTGTAATGCATAGAATTTTTTAATAACATAATATACTAAACCTACTATATTATGTTTTTTCTATGCTTATAGATGTCTTTTATTGTCAACCCAACATTTAAAAAAAGATTATTTCATCAACCAGTATTAAGTGGCATACTATGAAGTATAAACTGACTAATATATTTATAATCTCATTTTATGCATGACATTGATGCCTTAAAGAATCCACCAGAAGAGTTTTTTATATTGAAAAGAGGCATTGGGATCAATTGGTTCATGCCTGACTTAGCGATGAATTTCAGGTAATATTTTAGCTGTTAATGTTCACCTTAAAATCGTATTTACATTTAGTTATTCATTATAGATGGTTATTCAACAACAAAGAGGAAAAGATAAAAAAAATATTTACATCCATCGATTGTCGAGAAAGGGGTACACGGGCATAGATGAGTTTCAGGAATCCCCGTCATTTTATATGTTTTCATGACACTTTTAATGATAGAGACTCTCCATCATTAAAAGGTCTTTTCATGACGATTTCTATTTAAAAATTGTAAAGATGACAACTTGAAAGATGACAGTGGAGAAACTGTCATTCAAATATTTTGATGATAGTTTTCACCATCACCCAATCCCAAACTTGTAGTAGTGTCTTCAATATTTTGGAAGGCCGCCTCATTAGGAATAGACGGAACCGCACACTTATCTCTCGAAAGAGAGCATTCATCTAAGATATTCGATAACTCCGATCCATCCATACTCACCCGATCATTAAGAAATCAAAAGAAAACAATCCCAAAGAGAAAGAAAGAAGGGAAGCAAAACAGGGGAGAAAAAAGCAACAACCTTACGCAAGTAAAGGACAACGCTTGGGGGCCATTTGATACGGATTTTATAATAATGTTGTGGAAGTTAAGTTGTTGAGTAAGTTTAAGTGGTACACTTAGATGACAATATATTAAGATTACTATGTTTGGTAACACATGGTTAAGTAAAATAGTTACTGGTAGGAAACTTGAGCAAAGTTGTTGGAAAAATTATATATTATATGAGAGTAATAAAATTATTTATTATTTATTATTTATTTTTTATCAAGTTTTAATTTGTTGTTAATGATTATTTATATATTCTAATACAGACAATGACTTATATATATAACTCTAAATTCTTGCTTCTATTACCCTATCTTTAAATTACTAATAAATTATACACAATTTTGCCTCATTTGGTATCAGAGCCAAACCTGGCAGGGTATTTACTATTATTAAGTACTATGCATAATTATTGTTGTTCACCACCCAAGTGATAGGTAAATTTTTGCTATTGTTTCTTACTTTTTTACTTGAATAGTTATTTTTATTTAATCCGACTCTCCGCCCAAGTGACTGATTATTTTTATAATTGATTATTTTTTCATAATTTTTTATTTTTTAATCTGTGAATCTGACGTATCAGTTTGTAATAAGTTTACTTCAAGCACTCTAATAAGACCTCTAGGATACATAAATCCCGAGGGTAGGGTAGTTTAGAAGTAGAGGGGAGAAGAGTGACTTCTTAGGAGGTTGTGGAGGTCATAGTAGGTTTGAAAATCAAAATAGATGATGAATTTTTTAGTCATAAGAATAATTTAGTTATCTTGACCAATGAGTAGATAATTTAGTTGTAATTATACTTGTAGTAGTAGGTTTACAATGAATATAATTTCAGACATAATTAATGAAGAACATTTTGAATATTTAGATGATGATCATGTAGATCATAGGGTATAGAATATACCTAAAATCCCCTGTAAAAAATTTTATAAATCAACATGGTCTGTTGCTTCCTTCAAGCCCTAACATTATGTAAAAATAATTGAAAAATATATTGTCTTGAGAAAGAGCATGAAAATTGTCAATTACTTTCTCCTAATGTAATTAAACATCACATTAAAGAATGATATAATTTTCTTCACTTTGGTTTAGTCCAGATTGGAGTCACTCACAAAAAGTGGCCTTAATACATTATTTTGTTAGCATTGTGTGATGCATGATTTATAAATTTTAATGATAGTATTTTAAGATTAATTGAATGCTCACTTTGTAATAGTCCAATTCATTTTGATTATTTTCAGATTTGTCTGTTAGTCTAGTAGACCCCTATATTCTTAAATCTTTAACTTTGAAAATCAAACCGAGTGGCTACTAAATCCTTGAAGGGGCCCAAACCTTAGCTTTGATATTTAGAATACATTACAAAGTAACCAAAACCAATATGAATTTCCAATCCATCAATAGTGTAGATACCGTATTTTGTCCGGTCCAACACTTTGAAAATACAAATTTTATTTTTTTGCCCATATACTAGTCTAAGACTATGTGTATGATTTGAAAAATAGCCCAATGTCTAAAAAATACGAAAATTTGTCCAAGGACTAAAGATAAAAAAAAGGAACAAAAGACTAAAATTATAAAAGTGAAGTCCTAAGTTTGCCTATAAATAGAGGGGAGATCTTCACTTGAAAATGGAGATTTGGCAGAGTGAGGAAGAGAAAAGATTTTAGAGAGAGAAAGAGAGGTTTTGAGAAAATAGTGAAAAAGAGAAAGAAAGTGAGTTTTCATTTTTATTCATCTTCCATCTTCTCATTTTTTTTTTTATTAATGTAGTTCAAATCTCTTACATTTTAGCATACAATATATTTTGTTCATTCTAATTAATCATCTCTCTTTTTCATACTCATGTATTTGATATTTCTTTATTTCATTTTTCATATATAGGTTTGTTTGCTCATTCTTTATCATTTCTCCTACTTTTAATCTTACGTTTTGTTTTCATATATTGTTTATCTATCTACAATTTTTGTGCTGAGATTTTTTTTGTCATCAACTCAATCAATGAGAATGATGATAAAAGTTTGAAGGGTGTAAAATTAACTCAATGTGAATCAACCATTTAATGGGTTGAAAGTGTACATTGATGAAAAGATC
This sequence comes from Datisca glomerata, assembly GCA_003255025.1. Taxonomy (NCBI): domain Eukaryota; kingdom Viridiplantae; phylum Streptophyta; class Magnoliopsida; order Cucurbitales; family Datiscaceae; genus Datisca; species Datisca glomerata. Next base: position 3,213,600 of record QANY01002976.1, read on the forward strand.
TCCTATGATAATTTCTCATACATAAAAATGCATAAAATAGAGAGTAAAACCTCTATACAAGATTATGCAAATATTTTAAGCTTTGATTTTTTTTTTTATGTTCTTACAAATCTTCTCTTCTTTTCTTTTTAATTTTTTGACCATCATATTTTGTGACACGTATTTAAACTAGTTATCATCCATGATCATTACTAGCAATGAAGGAAGAAATGAAAAATGATAATTAGTGAACTAAGTAGTCTAATAAAAATGATATATTTATATCACAAACAAAAATTATTTTATTTTGAAAGTTTTATGGATTTTCTTTAGTGACACTTGTTTAAACTAGTTACTATCCATGATCATTCCTAGCAATGAAGGAAGAAAGAAAAAATGGTAATTAGTGAACTAAGTAGTCTAAAAATAAAAATGGTATATTTGTATCCCAAACAAAATTATTTATTTATTTTTAGTGACACTTGTTTAAATTAATTACCATTCATGATCATTCTTTTGCTATTTGATTAGCATTGAGTGAAGAAATAAAAATGATAATTAATAGACCATGTAGTAAAAAAAGTATGATCATTCTAATTAAGCATTTTTTTCATTGATTAATTTATTTTACACATAATAAATCTATTATCAATTTAGTTACTAAACAATTATATATATATATATATATATACATGTAAAAAAATGATAAATTCAAAAAACAAAAAAAAACACAGAGGGTGACATCACCCTCTACAAAAAAATATTTTTTTTACTTTAAATTTTGTTGTTGTTTATATATATATATATATATATATATCTTTTTTTTTATGTTTGTTTATTTTTCTATTTTTTCAGTAGATATTATTAGTTTGTTGTAATTTATTTTTATATTTAATTTTAAATATTTCACATTTTGTTTCATTATTTTCACCATGTATATTCTTTTTTAAAATTTATCATACATATTTATCATCTCTAACATTCATTTCCATTATTCTTTTTTTATTTATAACTGTTATCTCTTCTTATTTATTTATGTATTATTTTTATATGTCACGGTTGTATGTAATTATTATTTTATTCTTTTATCATCAAAATTGACGCTCGTAAATTAAAACCGTAACAATTTAATTTTAATTTTGTAAATTTCTTTATTTAGTTTCACTAAAAAAAATCTGATGACGGACTTTAGAATTTTGGGATATCAAATTTCTCGAACTACCAAGGTGAGGAGTTATTTTTAGGATACCGAGAGTAACTCCAATAACGCTTTGATAAAAAATAATAATTTTTCAATGGCCTTTATACCACCCGTTGAAGTTAATTTATTTGCTCATTTTTATGATGTAAAATGTAATAAATGGGACATTCAAAATTGAATTTTTATAACATTATTTTAGAAAAAAATAATTTGGATGGTATTTGATTAAATTTGGTAAACATTTTTCATAATGGGAGGTGTGGGGTACTAATACCTTCCTCACACGCAAATGACTCCCGAACCAACATTAAATTTTCACAGACCAAAATATTTGATTTTAAATTTAGGTGATCAATCACGCCCTAAAATGATTGGTGGCGACTCCAAATTTATTTTTCAAAAAATAATTTTTTAATTGTCGCTCCGCGTCACATGCACATTGTGACAGCTTGGCGACTCCGCTGGGGAGAAACAATTGATCTAACCATCTTTAGATCAATAGAGAGTCAGGCCAAATTTTCATCATATGTTATCCTTTTGTATGGTTATTTGTTTGTTTATTTGATTCATTGTTTTTTTTTAATTTGTGCCTGTAGTTGTACGTAAGTCTTTTTTTCCGAAGTATATTTCTTTACATAATTTCTAACTTCACACATATACACTAGCCCTATACCTGGGCTTTCCCTTTAGGATTAGCGAGGATGAGTAGTGGTATGCCTTCGTGGAACTACGGTTCCCGTGCAGGCTCACGAAAGTTCTCACTCAGATCGACCCTTTAGGGATACCGTTTGGGGGCTCATGTTACTCCGTTCGGATAATAGTGAGGATAACCTGAGAGCCTATTAACAGATTTGAGAGCCTAACCACGCATGCATTTTATTTTTAAAGCCTATCTCATGACTAATGTTTGATAGAAATAGAGATTCTGCTTAACTATGATATCTGATTAATTTTATCCTACACTATTTCATCCTTTTGTATGGTTCTTTGTTTGTTTATTTGATTCATTGTTTTTTTTAATTTGTGCCTGTAGTTGTACGTAAGTCTTTTTTTACGAAGTATATTTCTTTACATAATTTCTAATTTCACACATATACACTAGCCCTATACCCGGCCTTTCCCTTTAGGATTAGCAAGGATGAGTAGTGGAATGCCTTCGTGGAATTACTGTTCCCGTGCAGGCTCACGAAAGTTCTCATTCAGATCGACCCTTTCGGGATACCGTTTGGGGGCTCATGTTACTCCGTTCGGATAATAGTGAGGATAACCTGAGAGCCTATTAAGAGATTTGAGAGCCTAACCACGCATGCATTTTATTTTTAAAGCCTATCTCATGACTAATGTTTGATAGAAATAAAGATTCTGCTTAACTATGATATCTGATTAATTTTATCCTACGCTATTTAAACATTTCTTTTCTTTCCCTTTGTTTCACTTCTGACTTCGTCTTTCCTTTTTAACGTACATGCATCATGTTGTGTAATAGGGATTGTAGATAAGTATTCAATTCATTCATATTGTAGAGACCATGACCTCTATTCCGAGTGTGATAGAAGATCAAGTTACAATAGCCCAATGGTCAGAGGAAACACAGAAACGAAAAGGAGATTGTCTGGAAAAAGAGAATATCGTTCTTCTACCACCAATCACTAAGATAGAGTTCTGACACACTAACTTAGAGAGGTTGAAGAAGATATGGGAGGATTTTTCACCGGAGTAGAAAAATTTGTTTGTTGGCAAATATGGTCACAACGCTTATCTTCTGTATATTACAGTCAATTCTCATGTTCTTAAGGTTTTAATACATTTCTAGGCCCCTCTGTACAGATGTTTCACCTTTGGAACAATTGATCTTACTCCTACAATTGAAGAATATCAAGCCCTACTGAACGTCCCGCTACAAAGCACGGATAAAGTTTATAATTATGACAAAAGGCTCACATTGAAGAGAGCTTTATCCAAGCTCTTGGGTACTGTCCATGCATCTGAGATTGAGAAAATGTTGAAAGTTAAAGGGGGGAATGAGTGTGTGCCGCTGGATTACCTCTTAGATCTCGCCCAAAATGTCGTAAAGGAAGATAAGGGTATGGCTCTATGTGCTCTGTGTATATATGGCACCGTGTTGTTTTCAAAAATTCAAGGTTATGTGGATGATAAAGTGATAAAAATGTTCCTGCAAGTTGAACATGGTGTTAACCCTGTTATCTCAATTCTAGCTGAGACTTTTCGTTCCTTAAATCACATACGAGCGCTTGGAAAAGGGAAGTTCATCGGCTCTCCATCTCTTTTGTGTATTTGGATTCTCAGCCATCTAAGATGTCCACTAGATTTAAAATGTCCTCAAGTTAAGTTTTCAAGTCCATGGATGAAGACAAGAATCCCCGAGGTGCAGAATTCAGAATGGCCAAATGGAATCCGCAGTTTCCCACGAAGGGATGTGGCTCTCACACTATCAAATTTGAAGGATGAGGATGTTATCTGGAAAGCCCAATGGATGCCGTTGATATCGATTATCTATAAATGTGGTGACTATCAATGGGTCCCGCTCCTAGGACCATGGGATTGTACTAGTTATGCTCCGCTAATGGTGCTCCGTCAACTATATATGAGACAGTTTATCCCTGCCACACACGCATTAAAGGACATTGAGATTAGTTATGATTCTCAAGATATTGAACAAAAATTGCAGCAGCTAATTGGAGCTTGGAATAGAATGAGAAGAATGCTAAATGAGAAGAATCACATGAATTGCACAAAGGAGTATGAAACGTGGCTTGAGAGAAGAGGCAAAGTAACTATTGCCTTATCAGTTGAGGATTTATAATCACACAAGTTACCAGAAGCTTATCAGGAGATTGTGAAAAATGAGGAGCGGGATGAGTTATATGAGGAGTGTCAAAAGAATTTAGCTCTCTTGGAAGAAAATAGACATCTAACAGTCAAGATGAATTTGTCTGGCCAGCACAGGATCGAAGCGGAAAAACAACTCAGAGATTTGAGAAACAAAATTGAGGATCAAGAATATATGAAGAGGAAAAACTTAGAGTTGAAAACTGACACTCGCAAACTGAACAACAAAATCAGAAGGATGGCAGAGGACAATGAGAATTTGGGAGTCATAATCTATGAACAAGAGGATCGAATCATGAAGCTAGAAAGGAAAAATAAGCTTGTACAAGAGGTTAAAGGGGCTGTCGATAAGAAGAATGTGTACATCATTGAGCTAGAAAAACAATATGACTCGTTACGACGAATCGCTGATAATTTACAAGTTGATTTAGAGAATCAAAAAGCTAGGAAGACAGAGTCACCAAATTATAGTGAAGAACTATTGAAAGTCATTGCAAGCCTTGAGCAGCAAGTTAGAGCGTATGAGAACATGCCAGAGAAATTGGCAAGAAATAATGATGCTAATGTCGATGCACTGAGATACCAATTACTGCAACAAGAGCATGACTTGATTCGACAACGATCAGGGCAGGCTATAGAATGGCTTAAAGGCGTGGCTATGAGAGCGAGCAATTTGGCGGCACAAGCATCATTTTTGAAAAAATGTGTTTTGCCCATCCATCCTAATGGGGAGAACTTGTCTAAGTTCTTAGAAGAAATCAACAGAAATTTGGGTCATTTTGGTCATTTTTTATAAACTCATATTGTGGAGTAGTGTAGTTCGACTTCTACATACTCAAATGTAGTGGATGGCTTTACTATTTTGAATGAAATTGAGTACTTTTGGACTTTCACTTTATGCAATATCATTTCTCATGCATAAATTCACTTTCATTATTATTATTGTTATTATTTATTATTCTTCATTAGCAAAATCTACCATCTCATTATCTTATTCTTTTTATTAAGAAAACTTTTCAAAGATAGCCCGTCAACTCCGACATCCTTATCGAACGCGAGCTCAAGTTAGGGTCATGGACGAGCAAGAAAGAGAGCAATGCTGCATTTTATAGAGCTTTAAGCTTCACTTGTCTTTTGAGAATGAATGTTTTTGTAGCACGATCCATTTTTGGGTACTTAGGTTTGATTCAGAACCACTTTGATTCACTTTGATTTCCTTTAGAGAACGGATACCTTTTTTAGGGCAGTCTATTTTCAAGGACTTAGGCTCATAGTAAACCCATTTGTTTCTTTTAGAGAACAGGGGCCCATTGTAGTGCCGTCCAATCTCAAGGACTTTGATTCATGATAGAACAATGGCGTTGTTTCCTATTGAGAGCATGGGCCCATTGTAGTGCTTCCTACTATCAAGAACTTAGGTTCATTATAAAACCATGACCCTGATTCTCTTTAGAGAGAAAGTACCCATTGTAGTTTATCCCACTCTCAAGAACTTAGGTTTACTATAGAATTATGACCTTGGTTTCCTTTGGTGAGCGGGAGGCCATTGTAGTTTTGTCCACTCTTAAAGAGTTAGGTTTATTATAGAACCATTGCCTTGGTTTCTTTTAGAATATGGGCCCATTGTAGTGCTGCCCACTCTCAAGGACATAAGTTTATTATTGAACCATAGCCTCGATTTCCTTTAGAGAGTAGGGGTCTGTTGTAGCTTTCGCCCACTCTCAAGGACTTAGGTTCATTGTAGAACCATGGCCCTAGTTTTCTTTAAAGAATGGATACTCATTCAAGTACAATCCATTCTCAATGATTTAGGTTCATTATAGAACCATGACTCCAATTCCATTGTCATTTGCTAGAGAAGAGAGAGAGAGAGTTAGCACCAAGTATTTTACATGGAAATCCCTTGCGAGAAAAAATCATGAGAAAATATTCATTATAATATGTTTACAATTCAGGCAAAATATCTTTTTAGATGTACATTATTCCAAGGCTTTGCTAGGTCCTTTTCGTCTTCTGTTGTTAAATAATAATATCTACTGCTTCCAATTCCACTGCCAATATATAGCCTTTCCCAATTTGGTCTGAGACTTCCTTCTATTTGGAAGATCTTCTTGAGGACTACATCTCCCTTCTATAATCCCCATCTTCAAATCTTTTTCTAAAAGTAAGCTCTCCTATATTTATCATAATCGAGGTTTTTCTCCAGAAGTTCCTCATTTTGATACTAGTTCAGGCTTGATTTCACGATTGGACTTTCAAACTCAACAGGTATTGTTACTTGCGTTATGTATGCAAAGCGAATGAATGGTCATGTACACCCGTAGTGCAACTAGTAATTCATCTACTCTTTTTGCTTTGGCTGATTCTATCCATTTTTTCATATTATCAAGTATAATATGATTTAATCTTTCTGCTAGACCATTCCCCTGTGGGTCATACGACGTAGAAGATCGGTTGACAATCTTCAATCCGTCATAGAAATCCTTAACTGTCTTCCCCATAAACTGAATTTCGTTGTCAGAAATGAGTACCCGAGGGATCCCGTAACTGCATACGATATTTCTTCACAAGAATCCCTTCACTTCCTCTTCTCAAATTCCCGTTTACGCTTCAGCTTCAATCCACTTAGTGAAATAATTTGTTGCTACTAGTATAATACATTTTTTAAGCAGGTGTCATGGGAAGTGGACCAACGATATTCGGGGCCTATGGCATGAACGACCATGTGTTTGCCACTGTATTGAGTTCTCCGGCGCCATTTTAATTATAGGAGCGAACCGTTGGCATTTGCCACAGTTCTTCACATACTGCTTCGCATCTTGATGCACCTTGGGTCAATAATATAGCCTTCATTTAAATATTTTGTGTGCCAATGATCTTCCCCCGATGTGATTCTCACATATCCCTTAGTGGATTTCAACCAGGACATATTGGGGCTCTTTTTTTGAAACACTTTAAATGCGGACCTGAAAAGATCTCTTATATAATATTCCATTAATTAAAGAATACCTTGCACTTTGCTGCCGAATCTTTCTTGTTAGGTGTCTGTCTTCAGGTAATTCTTCTTTCCTTAGGTTACAAATTATGTCATCTTGCCATTTAGATTCCTCTTTTGTTTCTTCGTCCGCTACGTTTGACAACAGAAATGTAATACTTGAATTTTTTAGAAATTCCACTGGCATGTTTCTTTTGCAAGGGAGTTACAACGATAATCCCCAATTTACCAATGCATCCATGTGCTCGTTCTTAATCCTCAGGATCTGATGGATTTCATAGTTTCTCAACAGACTTAGCAGCTCTTTGGCCTATTGTAAATGGTTTATCATTCTATTAATATTTTTTTGCAAATTCTCCCGTAACATATTTCACGATCAACATGGAATCATAAAATATCTTTACATATGTTACCTCAAATTCTAGCAGCATCCGACTCCTGCTTTCAAGGCCTTATATTCTACTTCATTGTTTGATGCGTTGAACCAAAAAGAGGTAGAGTGTTCAAGAGTTTCTCTAAATGGGGTCAGTATTCCCACACCAACCCCCTTGTTATTTGAGGCCTCATCAATGAACAGTTTTCAAGATCCTTTCTCTCATGTAGTCTAGAACCTTTGTTCTCTTCCTCTTCATCGTGAGTGAAGCTCACTACAAAGTCAACCAATACTTTCCCCTTGATAGAAGTTCTTAGCTCATATTGAATTTCATATGGACCAAGTTCAATTGACCATTTCACCATTCTCCCGTTTACTTCAGGTGAGTGTAACGGACTTTTGATGCGTGAGTGTGTTAACACTTTTATGCTTGAGCTTGGCGGTAAGGCCTCAGCTTCCTTGAAGCAACTATAATGGCTAACAATAATTTCTCCATTCTTTTATACCTCACTACGACCGCCACTAGACTCTTACTCATGAAGTAGACAGGCTTCTGCTTCCTTTCCTCTTCCTGGATTAGAACGACACTGACAACCATTTGTGGTACTGGCACGTACAAAACTTTTTGTTCACTAGGTATCAATTTCAAGAGCAACGGGTGAGTTCTCAAATATTCCTTGATTCGTTTGGAAGCACATTCACATTCTTCGGTCCAACTATCAACATAATTATTTTTTAATTTCGTGAAAAAATGGCTTGCACTTGTCCGTTGACCTTGAGAGAAATCTGTTTAGGGCAACCAATTTTCCCATTAAACCTTGTATCTCCTTTCATTTTTTCGGGGACTTCATCTCCATGATATCCTTCTCCTGGTACGAATTGACTTCAATTCCCCGTTGTGTTACTAGATGGCCTAGGAACTTTCCCGCTGCTACACCGAATGTGCACTTCTCTGGATTTAGGTTCATGAAGCTTTTTCTCAAGATAAAAAAGGTCTCATTAAGATCCCTGATATGATCTATCCAATTATAACTCTTGGAAATCATATAATCTATATAAACCTCCATGGTTTTTCCAATTTACTAGTGAAATATTTTGTTCACAAGTCTCTGGTAAGTTGCAGGTACATTTTTTAGTCCAAATGGCATCACTGTATTACAAAAAATACCATGCTGAGTTACAAATGAGGTATTTATTTATCAGGTTAGAACATTTTCACCCGAATATATCCTGAAAAGGCATCCATAAAGCTGACGAGTTCATGTACGAAAGTCACATCCACCATCTGATCTATCCTCGGCAATGGGTAGTCATCTTTTGGACATGAATTGTTTAGATCGGTGAAATCTACACATCTCCTCCATTTCCCGTTCTTCTTTTTTACCATGACTACATTGGCAAGCCACTATGGGCTGTCCACCTTTTAGATAGAATCAGCTTTCAAAAGTTCTCCACTTCTTCTTTGATCACGGCGTTTCATTCTGGACTGAAGCTTCTCCTCCGTTGTTTTACTAATTTTATAGTGGGTTCTGTATTTAGTTTATGACATACTATATTTTTAGGAATACCTTGCATTTTATTTGTCATAGTAGCAAAAATATATATGTTCTTTCCCAGAAAGTCAACTAACTTCTCCTTTTCTGCTTCCTAAAGGCGGGCCCCGATGTTAGTTATTTTTAGCGGGCCATTATGCCCATCTTCCTATGATTGCTGTTATCATGTAGCCTCAACCTGACTATCAGACTTCTTATCCGTTGCCATTCATCTAGATGATTTCAGTGTTGCTACGACGCAAATGTGAGCAACAACTTGATATTCCTTTATCATCATCATTCAATATGGAGATGGATACTTTGGCACTTGGTAAAAGGTAGATAGAATGACTTCATCTTTTACAACCACATTCTTTCCAGATTTCATTGTAAGGGGATAAAGTGTCCAGGACCATAAATTTTAACAAATGGTTGAATGGCTAGCCATTCATTGGGAGAGTAATGATTCCATCAGAGTAATTATGGTCTCGTTAAAACCTATTAATGGATGCGACGGCCCCTGTAACTTTTGAACCCCCATAGACATCTTTTGAAGGGTTGACTAATGTAGGATGTGGACAGTCGTTCCGTACTCAATCAATACCCTCCTCAATAAATAATTTCTGACTTGAATCTCAATAACCAGAGCGTCATTGTGACACATGTCATGTTCCATATACAACTCATCTAATGTCAATGGAATACTTCTGTTGTTATTCGAAGAACTTCCTTTCTCCCGATGTTCTTCCAACTTGGGCTTTATGCAATACATTTTCCTCTCTTTTTTGGTTGTTTCCTCTTGTATCGACATTTATTGTATCAAAAATTCTGAGAGACTGTTTTTCTTTTTCTTGGACCTCCTTCCCAGTTTCCCATTTATGTATGTCTTTCTGTACATATCGTTGTAGGTACTCGTCCTTTATTAACTCATCAATGTAGTCGTTGAGTTGAAAGCAGTCCCTTGTGTAATGCTCGTATATCTTGTGAAAAGAACAATATTTATCTTTGTCCTTATAACTCGATTATCTTGTCAATGGTGTTAGTCTCTTCAACTATGACTTGTTCTTGATCACCTCAAGAATTTGATTTACTAGAAAAGTGTAGGGGCGTATAGACTTTGTCCCGAGGGTGGATTCTGTCAGCATATCTTCCCCAGTTCTCAATCTTGTCCCGTATTATTTCTCCCCTCGCATCATCTCTTTATGATCTTCTTGATCTTTTCTTCATGGACTTGGAACTCTGTTCTCCTTTATGTTATTCTCGTATCCTTCATTCCGTCAGCTTCAGCAAACTCTTCTTTTCCTCTTCTAATATGATATAAGTATGTGCTCGTTGGAATGTTTCCGCCATGGAAAATGGTTTCAACTTTGATAAATCCTCAAAGAGGAGTGAATTTGGATCCACCCCTCACCTGAAAACTAGTCTCGCTACTCGGTCATCACAGTTTTCCACCTTGGCCATTTCATTTTTAAATCTATATGTGTACTCTCGTAGAGATTCTCCCTTCTTGATGGGATGGTCAGGAGGTATTCTATATCTTCCATCACCGAACGATATGTAGAGTACTATTCCACGAAGACAGATGACATATTTGTAAAGTTAGTAATTGAATGAATGGAGAGTGAATGATACCATTTCAAATCGGTCCGATCTAGGATGGTAGGAAACATTCTGCACATCAGCTTACCCGTGTTGATATAGCGCCATCACTTGCTTGAACAACCTGAGATGGTCTACCAGATAATTTTCCTTCATAGAACTTAAACTTGGGTGCAAATTTCTTGGCTACCGAGCAGCCAGAATCTTCGAGCACAACAGAGAATGGGTAAGTGACTCGAGATCAGCATTTCTTGTGCTCCCCAGTTTCCTCATCTCCATCATCATTTTCTCCAGCATCTCTTTTATAGCCATTTCCATTATGATCTTAGGTGGATGGACGTCTCATGTTGTCTTCCTTGTGTGGTTTTGGGACCAGATCTCTTCATCTTCTTGTATGTATGTTTCTGCTAATCTCAAGGATTACCCACCTAGAATCTTGTCCATCTTGCTTTGAAAAGTTCTCTCGTTCCTCATTGTTAGTCCAATGACTAACCTCTGCACGTGTCTATGCCACCTCGGGCTACAGTGCATTGATCTGATCTTGCACTGTCTACCATAAACTAGGTAGCATCTCAATGTTTTGTTTCTCCATCTCCTGTATTCCTGTCAAAATGGTTTGGAACATATCAACTGGTGGAGTGGGTTGATCAACATGATCACTCCCGTTTCCAATTTTGTTTCCCTCATTGAGAGCATCATTTGATCTAGTTCTAGGCATTTTGGTTTTAGGAGTTTTCTCTTAGCTTTCAATGAAAGCATCAAAACGTAAAGGATTTTTTCGGTGAAGGAAAATCTATTACGAACAAGTAATTAAAACCATAAATTAGAGAGAGATAATAAGAGAATAAGAACTCGAAAACTTTGTTTGTTTATTTTTTTGATTAATTTTTGAGGTTGTACATGCTCCTAGTTATACATGAAAGTAACAATTAAATAATATTAAATTCTCCTATTTTGTAGCAAACAATAAGGAACTGATAAACATCATCATGGAATATTCTCTTCATAGATCCCCTTCATAACCGTCTGGTTGATCCTACGGTCCATATTCCATCTGTAAAGTCAGATTTTGATTGTTCACCTATTACACATTAGTACTCGACATCATGATGACATATTATGAGGTGTGGTTTATATGTCTCCCATCAGACATAACTAATATAATATGAAAGATAAAATAAAACTTCAGTTCCAAGGTGATAAGCTAATTGGCATAGCAACTTATCGTCTAAGATTACTTAGAGTGCAACTCATAAGTGCTTCTAGCAACTCTTAATAGTTAGAAGTTAAGGAGTTATTAGTTTTTCTTATGAACTCAGTTGTAAATTCTGTGTATACATACTATACGGGTATTTGTCTTAAGGTTAAGTTTTGTAAGTTTCTGATCCTCTATAACCTTAATATTATCAGTGCCACTGCTAACACTGTAGTAGTCTGCTACAACGAACATCTTTGAAAGCTTGTAGAGTGTCTTCTTAAGCATACTCAACTCCCTAGCTACTAGGGAAAATTAACGGGAGAAATTATGTTTTATTAAATAATAAGTGATCCTTGTGATCATTGGATATGGAATAAATGGATAGAGTCTTTGGTTCAGAGGGAAAACTAAATAAAAAACTTGCCAATGGTGAAGTCAATCCGCAACATGGAGTATGGATAAAAAAGTATCAACTATTTCTCAATTGGTTTAAATTAGCAATGACAATGGGTGTACTCAGGACGATAATACAATATAGTTCATCTTTAGAAGCGTAGAGATCTTTGTAAGAAACTTTTGCCAGCCAGTCATGAGCCAGAATGATGCAACTTAGAAAATCTTTGCCCTTTTTTAGAATAAAGCTAACGTAGGATTTTGTAATGGTAGAAAAGGAGGTCGTAGCTGTGGAATTGGCAGGTTAATATTCCCATTTTTTTATCAACCCCGACATACTGTCAACATTTGTTACTATTGATATGTGAAAAACGAGGTGAAAGTTCTTAGTTCTGAGATAATGATGGTTCTTTTGCACCCTGTATCATATTTTGCATCTCCCTCTGTATACCTTGCTTCACCAAAATTAGTATGTGACATGGCTTGGTATGTTGACAGTGTAACAACTAATTTTTCACAACATATCTAAGTAATCAAAAGCATGGCACAAGAATACAAGAATATAATGGAGTAGAAAGGCTAGTAGTGGGTAATGCTAAGATCGTGTCTATTATACATATAGATTCAACTATTTTACCGACAAAAACACATTCAAATGAGCCATTTAACTAAGAGTTCAAAAACAAAGAACAATCTAGTTTTCATGTTAAAAATGACATAAGATAATTATAGATTTTTTATAGAGTTTCAAACTAATGCTTCTTAAGTGAAGGACAAGGAAACGAGAATGATGCTCTTGCAAAGGATCCTTAGAGATGATATTTACCTACTGAAAATTCCTGGTGCAAGGATACCATCTTCTTTAGGCTGCATTCTGAAAAACCTAGATAACTCAACTACTTTTCTACCAAAAAAAATGTGTTGCAACAAGACAAACTTCAACTTCTTCTAATTCATGTTCAAAAGAATGCAATCCTATAGTTCTTATAGTTTGAAGTATGTAAAAGATGCATTACTTCGTGTTCCTTCACTTTTTTTCTCTGAAATAAGAAATAATTGCTTTGATTTCAATTCAAATACTTGTGATCATGTCTACCATTCTTTTACTTCTTCTATGAAAAACAATTCAATAGCAAAATTGACTAGAAGTTGAGTGCTTTTACTACAAATATTACGATTGAGGTTGAATTATGGCATAAAAGAATAGGACATCTCACATCCAATATTTTTATAAAGTGCTGAATTCAAATAATATGTCACTACACTACCAGAAAACTTACTTTCCTTGCCGATATAAGTCTTTAAATATTTAACTTTTCTTGGCGGTTTTAAATTTGGAGGGAAATACAGGTGATTATTGAGGCTTTTGGCGGGGGAAAGAACTTCTGATATAGATTATAAATTCTATATTATAGCTATGTTAAGATCTTTAACCATTTTGTAGCTCACCATATGTATGCGATGTCCCCTTATCCATATCTAGCTAATGACTACGGTACGATAATTTATGAGCTATATTGGTGATTTTACAACTGTTGATATAGCTTCAATTTTTTTACTTAGATGATGTCGCTATGCGTCAATACAGAAGGTAAAACGACATCTTGCGGATTAGGCCCCTAACCTACGTGCGAGGTCTGCCATTAGAAGTAGACCTCGCATCCCTTGTAAATCTCTTCTCTTCCTCACCTCCCTCTATCTCTCACTACCTCTTTCTCTCTATCTATGTCGGTTTTCTCCCCCTCTCTCCGCCGGTTCTCACATCTCTGCTATCTTTCTTTAATCATGCCCTTTGCTCTCGTTTTGGTCTCCTTTGAAACTCTATAGGTAAGCTTTTTTTTCTAATTTTCCGATAATTTTGAGTTTGATTTTCATTTTTGTATCGCTTGTTAATATTCTCTTCTAGTGTTAAATTCAAGATTGCAAACTATTTTTTATATATAATCATTGGCTAAATGTGATTTTATCATTTAAAGATTATAGATTTCCATTTTTTTGGATAACTTTGAGATTAGATATTGTTTGGCTATGATTTGGTTGGTTTGGATCTTATTAGTGCCATAAAATAGTGGAGTTAATGTGGCAGCCGATACAATAAGTTACACAAGCATAAGGGATCAGAATCCTACAAGAGGAGAAGTCATGTATTATGGTATGCTTAGATATCATTAAGCTTAACTACTATGGAAAACTTAAGGTGGTTTTTTTAAATGTGATTGGAGTAATCCTAACAGTGGAAAAAAGAGAGACCAATAAGGTCTTACCCTTGTGAACCTTTCCTGCCTAATTCATACTGTTGAACAATTGAACCATGAGCCTTTTATCTTCACATATTAAGCACGTCTAGTGTATTATGTACAAGATCCTAAAGAGAAAGATTGGCATGTAGTTGTTCATACAAAACTTAGAGATTTGTTTGATATGGGGGATAACGACACAAAAATATATTTTGGAAATGAGGAACATAATGAACATGATTTTAAAGACATGTTTGATGATTACCTAGAAGATGTAGATTTGGTTAGACCGGATTGTGATGGTGAGGAAATTCATACAAATTTTCGATCTGATGAACAATCTAGTGATGTTAATTTTAGTGATGACAACATGAGTGATGATGACCCAATTGGATTGTGTCATTTTAGGTAAAGTTTATTTCTTTATTCGAAGTATATATAGAGTTTCACAAATTGATTTATTGAACAATGGTTAATGTGTTCATATTCATTTTTGCAGGAATTTATCATGCCTCATTCAAAACACCAAAATTTAGTGATCAGAGAGAGTCCATCTTCCAACATAGGTGACTCTATAGGTCTGAACCCAAATTCGGAGGATAACATAGAATTGGGAGTTGTGTATGTTTTATAATTTAATTAAAACTATCTCATTGCTTACATTAAAAAATTTAACTATTTTTATTATGAAAATATGATGAAGTTTCTATACCAAAGAGACGTGGCTAGACGCTAACGAAAGATATATGGAATTTGCCTAAGAGAGAGAAAAGAGTATGTAATTTAATGATGATAGTAAACCCGTTGGGGATGGATCAAAGGCGTATACAAGTTTCTTGGGTACTCTTGTGAAGAGTTACATAATTATGCCATTTCACTCTACAAATTGGAGAAAAATGCGGAAGTCCTACAAGGACGAATTTTGGGAAATTATTAACGTACTTTCTTATTAGTTTCTTAGTTTTTCATGAACTATAACTAAGTCATAATATTAACTTTCTATGGTAAATTTGGTAATCCAAATATGATGTTGATCATGCTGCTTATAAGACTAAGATGGATAAGCTCAATAAGTAATAGGGAGATGAAAAAATTTCCCTTAAGACAGAGTATGAGGCAAAATATACGTAGAAGAAATGTCTACCACTCTTGTCCACTTTTGATGCTCTCTAGAAGGAATGATAATGGTTATATCATTATTCATTAGATAATAAATTTTATGTTAAATAATGGTTATATCGTTAACATTTGTATATTTTTATGATAGAAACACAGTACCACCAATAAGGGGAACTAGAGTAAACAAAAAGTGTTACATACGTTGGGTCAGAAAAGTATAACGCAAGTATCTTATCAAATGGTAATTAATGATTATTTATGTTTAACAAAGTTCGGTCAATTTAGAAATTAGATGTGTATTAGTTATTTTGGCATTGGAAATAGAGACTGGGAAAAAACCTAGTCGTGTAGAATTATTTGCAATCGCTCATAAACATAAAGAGGAGACTTTTGTTGATCCAGAATCTGAAGCTGCGATTGTAAGTTACTATTACACTAAAGTTCCTGTTGACTATTGTTTATGTTAATTAAAGTTCTTTATTACATTAAAGTCCCTGATGAGTGTTATCAAAATTAATTAAAGTTTCTTATTACAATAAAGTTATTACATTTAATATAATTCTAATTACTGTGATTTATGTTTTACATTATAGAAATTTATGCATGAGCGCATCGTGAAACTTTCTGATCCTTCTTAAGTCGTTCTCGCGATGAAAAATATTTTTTCACAAGTAATGGGAAAGGATCATTTCGGACGTGTATGAGGACTTGGATGGTGCTTCTAGCTCTCAACTTGTTGAAGAAAATAAACACTTACAGTCAAGAATCTATGAATTAGAGTTTAACCAGTCAAAGATGGTATCTCAAGTAACATTATTGTTTGAGGAACTTAACAACTCTAATTGAAGAATGTCAAAAGAACTGGGTAAAATGAAATACTTATTTTTTATTTACTTTTTATTATTTATGGCTCACGTCTTAAATAGGTTCACACTTTTTTATTGTCTTAAAATGAAAATTCAGTGTTTTTGTTCATTTAACTTGTAATGATATATTAGATATATTAGATATAACATTTTTACTACTCAATTAACTTCATCACTGTTTCTTTTATTTTAGTTGTCGTGAGTGTAGTGGAAGATTGATGAAAAATAGATGTTTTATTAATTGAGAATCCTATTAATTTTGTTATGGATATTATGGATGTGTGAATCTTTTGAAAACTATATTTGCAGGTAAATGTCTAGCATATGCACAAAAGCAGGTGATGTATGCTGTAACTTTCTCTAAAATGACAGTTAAGAAACCGCCGGTATTTCCCACGTTCCTCCTTTTCTAGAGGTTAAAAACCGCCATTACTGAATAATTTTTATCCTTTCCCTGTGGTTCTAAACCATCGGTAACATTAATTTTTACTTTCCCGATCGTAAATAATCATCAGGAAAGGAGAAAAATACCATATCTAGCGGTTATTAAACTGCCAGAAATGGGAAAAAAGCAAACCAACGGAAAGGAACTGCCAGTAAAAGTTTTTTAAACATTCCATAGGTTGTTTCCACTTTCACGATGGTTCCAAAAACTGCCTGGGAAGAAACTCTGATGGTTGGACCTCCTCATGAAATCCACCGTTATGGCTATTTTTGATAGTGAGATAGCCGACAGTTTTGTAAGCGCCAAAGTTTTTTTTCCTGACGGTTATAAATGCCCGTGTAGGGTAAAAAAACTGCCGAGAAAACATGAATTTCCTGTTGTGCTACCAAAATAGATTCGAAACTTTTACAATGCATGTCAAAAAGGGAAAAGCCATATCTTCATTTCCCCAAAATCTTAATCTGTTTCAACTAAGCCTCTGGAAATCGTACATATATATTTGTGTGGTCCAACCTCTTGTAGGAAAGCAATTAGTATGTATAATAAAAAGTGTAAAGGAAGATTGGGGAGGGGAGTTTAGACCTTTTCCAAAGTTCTTACAATCTCAAAGAATCAACTTTAGACATCCATGCCCCCCCCCCCC